>OV743716.1:69398804-69733694 GCA_928272305.1 Volucella inflata
AATCACAAAGCAGTGGAAAGATCATACAAGTGTATTAAAAAAAAATACACACATTAGAAAAGAGAAAGTAATCACTTAGTAAGCATATTAGATAGCTTAAATAATATAGCAAACATTTTACAAGGAGTGGACGAACATTTAAGACCAACACATAAGACACAAGGAAAACAAATTTTTATCTTATCTAGAGATAAGCTTATAGCAGGTCTAGCTAAGCATAATCTGGAAGCAGATGTGCCACATGCTTCTACACAGATACACAGATAGACTTTACCTCAAAAAGAAAACGACAACGAACAAAAACCACAACAAGTCGATAAGCAGGAACCAAAAATTTTAAAATCCAATATGTCTCTCTCAATAATAGACTTTATAAAAATAGCTTCGTCAACTCTACATGAGTTCGAGGGTAGAATAGAAAAACGGAAAAGTTTCCTAGACGCGAAACTCATGAAGACATGGTCGGTTCTATAATAAAAACAAAGCTCAAAGGGACAGCTAGGAATGTGATTAGCATTGACAAGCATTGTAACAAATAAAAAATACCCTGATGAGTAAAGTTCAAGTGGAATCAGTAAAGGTATTGACTGCAAAGATAATGAACATACAGCAAAAAAGTAAGACAGCAAATCAGTACACCAGTGGATTCGAAAACTTACCAAGTCTTTAGGAGCATATGTATCGGACGGACTATCTTCAGAACTATCATCTAAATATGCAACAGAGACTGCCGAAAACGCAATAAAGAAAAATTGTGCTGTAGATAGTGTAAAATTGATCATGCAAGCAGGTGAACGTTCACATCGATGAACGAAGCTACCTATATATCTTAATTCACAAATAGTTGCACAGAGGCTACTAGTTGTCAAAATTCGATACTACAAATAAGGCGGCAATTACCGTGGAAACTATCGCCACTACCAATGCTCCGGTCCAAAAAGTCTGCGAATCCGCTCCCAAGGAACAGCGCAGTAGAGGAAGGCCAAGACTCAGGTGGCGCACGCAAGTGGAAGGGGACATCTACCAACTTTGCGCGCAAAACCGGAGGCAGCTAGCCAGGGATCGAGCTGGCTGTGGAGCGGACTGTAGCGAAAAAGAAGAAGAAACAATAAATTAAAGAAAGAAAAACTAAACCAGCTTATTTCGAATTATTTGTGATCCATATATAATGGAATCTCTCAATGTCTTGTAGAAGTTGCAAATATATACTGATTTGTTTTTCCTTAATCGTTTTGTAATGAGGTCCTATGATCATTTTATTTTCATCATCGTAGCCGAAAACACTAACACTTGTATTTTTTCCTCAAATCTTTTAATATCACTTAATTTTAATGGGAATTCCAAATTTTCAAACCTTAAAGTGAACCCATTTTCAAGCAAATTTGTTACATTTTCAATATCCCTTATATTATAGAATGATATTCTATCCGTATTACTTTTTGATGGTACTACTATTGCTAATATTATAGCCCATTTAAAACAGTATTCATAATCATTGTTTACATTTACATAAATTTCGGAAGTTGTATGTATTGTGAACTTTTTATTGATCTGTACTCGTTCACATTTATTTCGATATGAATGATTCGTATTCATGACCACGCACTATCTTGTTCTTTGAACGCTTTATTTTCGTGTTAATGTTCAAATACATTTCCTTATCCTTTTGGTACCTCTATCTTACACTGCTCACATATTATGATGTCAACAATTTTTTTAAGTGACTTCAAGTAGTTTGGCAGTGGTCCAAATTCTTTTCACACATGTTTTTACACACAGACTGACACATATCTGAACGAGCATCATGATACTTAATAACGTGATCCAAAAGTTTATCATTGCTGCCTAAAGTTTTTAAATAGATATTACATTGTATTGTAGTTTGTTACCATACACATGTAAAACATGGCTTCATACATTTTTATTTAAAGAAAAATCGTTTCCACAAATTTCACAAATACCACAGTTCATTTTTACACACTCACGCACAATTTAAATGACCTAGCAGTTTATACGAGGGATGCACGTTCTTATTTGAGAGTGTTTTTTACATTTCGTTCATCAATGTTCGAACGCATACTTCAGATGTTTTGATGAATAATAAGAAAATTGTTTAAATATTTTTGGTCGTGAATGGAATCGGAAGAATTAATATGTGCACAGAAGGCAAAGGGAATATTCACTAAATTTACTTGAGGATCATCAAATTCATTTGACATAAGTAACGTTGATAACAGTTAAGCGATACAAAAGTTTACAAAATTACATTTAGATCCTCTAACGAGTTAATAACAATATAATTATCATTACCCTTTTGCGCATAAGTACTCTACTATTTCTAATCCGCGCATATATAAGCAATTTTTCTTTGAAGCTAGTTTTTCGGCTTTTATTAACAGTCTTGTCGAACTATTTAAACTAGAGATGACACGAATATTCGGCTACTCTTCGGTACTTGGCCTATTCTCCTTCTTCTTCTTATCCTTTTATTAACCCTTTCCTCGTGATAACAACTTATACGTAACGAGTTCCCCATTTTTACTGCATCGCTGCTGTTCCGCTTATGGGGTTGGCTAATATCGCAGACCGCAGAACGCGTCTACATACTGCTCGGTCGTTGATTACTTCAGTGGTTAGCCCCAGGCATTGTTGCGCATTTGCCATCTGAGAAATCCAGGAATTCTTTTTCCGACCTCGTTTTCTTACAGTTGGAGTGACCTTAGTTGATAGTGCCTTTATAACCGGATTTTCCGCAGATCTTCTTTGAACGTGGCAATGCCAGCTTATTCTATTTGCCTCAAGCTGTTCGGTTACCGAATTCTTTATATGTAGACTTCCTCTTATACGCGTAGACCTAATGCAATCGTGTTTAGTGACTCCACAAGACATCATTAACCTTTTCATTTCTGCTGCCGTAATCATGCGCAGTTGAGGTATATACAAAGACACAGATCGCTTTTGTTCTAATAATCGCTCCATTAAATAGTATGTTGAAGTCCAGCGTGTGCCTGCATCTTGCACTAGTTGGTGGTCCGGCAAATTAAGCTCTTGAGAAATGTTTTTCAGCTTTTCTTATACTACACCAGAGTGGTTAAAATGGGTGACGATTAGACTTGCAGCAGCTACCATCTGTGTTATTTCCAATTGAGACTTTAGCGATTCCTCGACAGCCCGTTGTACTAAATGAATAAAACATTGGCAGAATCATATTCAGCGTCTCGTACACCTTTTGTCATATTGGTTCCACTGTCATGGACAAGAAAATGTATCTTGCTATGTGAAATATTCCATCTTTCTGCAATAGTATTGGGTTCATTGGTGATATTGTTACTAGTATGTGAACCAGCAAACAGCTTCATCGCTAAAACGGTATGTTCATTTAAACTATCGTATATATTGTATTTCTTTAATATACTTCTTTGTAACCTTAAGCGGCATATACACTGGTCAAAAACTCATCAGGCATGTGAGAGTGTTTTAGTAAATTTTTTTGAAATTGTGTTGCATATACACACAATCATTGATTTTTACCAATTTCAATTTAAAGCAAAGAATATATAAAGGAAAATATTAGTAACACGGCGATTTTTGCATCGCTTCCGGGTACTTATTTTTACATTTTTTACGGATCGTCTATACTGCTTGTTTTTTAACCTAAGCTATATTGTTTTGCTTTTACTTTTTACAACGCAGATAGGGAAAAATAAACTTTATTTGCTTTTTCGAAGAAATTGAAATCTTCCGTTGTCTGCGTGCGATGTTGTCTCGTCCCCAGTATATGAATTAAACAGTAGGTTCACTGCGCAATATCTTCCTTATCCTTTTGTGAGCTTGGTAGAGTTATCCCTTGTATGCATTGAAATTATGCTAGAAGTTGCCAGTAGCACACGCCAATAAGCAGGAAACGGATACAAAACAGGGTTACACACACCTTGGAGACTGAAACATTGAAACAAGGTGTTTTTGGAATAAAATTAAAAAATAATACTTTTTTTTCATAAATGTGCAACGCTTAAAAGTTTATTTTTGTTATAAAATATTTTATGTTATATTAATTTGTTTACTTCTTAATTAAAAAGTATATTCTCATTCTTATAAAGAAAGTTATTTAATATTTTCTATGCTGTCTGGCACAACATTCATAAATTAATTCTGATTTCACTAATTCCTACAATTTTGCTTCGATGCTGTAGCTTGTTATGAAATTGTTAAAATTGACAGAAAATTTATTTTCTAACCTTGGTGGTCTAACTAAATGTGCATTATCATATTGCTCGAAGTCGATGAAAGTTAGAGAAGCGCCTTCTTCGTCAGCAAATTGTAATTCACAGGCATGGTGCTTCCTATATTTTTTTAAAATCCAACCTCCAAAATAAAAGAAAGCATGAATTTCCAAATTCCATTGATTTGTAATCGGTGTCCAACTTTAAACAATGATTTTTGCCAAAAGTTTCTTTAACTCTTGAAATTATGGTATTTCTTTTGGAAATTCTATTTGACAAAAATTCATAGACCACCATACTGGTGCGCCATATAGCCAATACACAATAGCAGGTTTTTGGTCCCAAATTATTCCTACATTTGTTTTGCATATAAATAGAGTATAATATGCCTTTTTGATTCTTTCCGCTTCGTCGAAATTCCAATTCAGTTTTTTTGTCCAGAATCACGCCCGGATACTTTGTGCTATCCGAGAGAGACTGATCCACTCCGTTAAGTTTCGGGAGTGTGAATTTCGGTATCTTGTATTCTCTGGTAAAAAGAACCAGTTCTGTTTTGGAGGGATTGACATTCAGACCACAGCTGTTTGCCCAAGTGCTGATCGTCTTCAAGGCAAGCCCCAAAATCGTATTAAAGTATTAAAGTATTTCCCCTGCATTAATATCCATTGAGTTAAGCTTTT
Organism: Volucella inflata; assembly: GCA_928272305.1. NCBI lineage: Eukaryota > Metazoa > Arthropoda > Insecta > Diptera > Syrphidae > Volucella > Volucella inflata. Next base: position 69,403,708 of record OV743716.1, read on the forward strand.
TAAGGATGTAATTGAACTCAGCGCTCACAAGAGTGGAGATATGACCCCCCTTAAGGGGTTTCCCTGGTCACTGACATTCTAGCCGAGCTTTGTCCAATGGAACAGTTTATTACCGGACTTACAAGCATGTTGCAAACCCAATTTAATATCCCTTGTTCTATTATATTATTCGTGCAAATGTTCAAATACATTTCCTGATACAATCGATTTATATTTGGCTTACCCGCATTCTTGACGAGACACTTTTTACATTGAAAGAATTGAACAGATATCACAACATCTTCTTCTTCTGCACACTTATTTACTTTCACATACTCTGCGAAATGTTACATGTTGAATATAAAATTTGAATATATCTAAAACCCTTTTGAAATTTCCAAAAATCACGTTTTCACACTGTGTAAAGATATATGAGAATCAATGATCAAATCGGCATATGTTTCGCAAAACCTTGAACTATTGTTCTTGTGTATTGTAGCGTATCAAGAAGCAGATCACACAACAGGATAATACGAGTAGTAACACAAATAAAGCACAAATGATTCATTCACGGTGCCAGTGACCTAATGTAAAACAAACCTTATTTGAACTTTGGAGTCACGTTTCTTGTTACGTTGCACTTTCGGTTGGTAGCAAAGTCGCTAAATTTCTATAAATACTCAAACAACATCAATAAAGAGAACAGATACTTCCGTGCCCTATCGAGGGTAAAACACCCCTTTTTTATTTTAAAACCTACAACATATTACATGGCGATGCTGCCAGTTTCTACAAAGGCCTAATCGGCAGCTAGATCCCATTTTTGTTCCAAAAATCTTTTTGGCATTTCGATGTCTAAATATTGGCATCTGCCTAGAGAAGATTATTAATGCCGAAAGAGGAATTCGACCAGATATTTGAGAAGTGGGCAGCCTTTCTGGCTAAAAAAAAAATCACAACATAAACAAAGCGCCCAGCAGAACCAGACCAGCCAGCCAGCAGAACCAACAGACTCCAAGAATACATCACCACCTGAACAAAACGATGACCTACTCAAACAAGCAGCCAAGGTACGAATTGGACCAACACCTATAACAATCGAGGAGTATAGAAAACGAACAAAAGGAGGCAACGGCAGAAGAGCAACAGAAAAACCAATTCAAAAGCAGACAAGAGGTGGCAAACAATACGCTCGCCGGAAGGCAATAGCCTTGTTATATAGGGTATTAAACCTAGCCACCACACAAGTGAAGAAGAAAAAGCTGAAACTACAGATAAAGGCAATAAGAGAAGACGGACTAATGAAGAGCAACCAGAACCCATCAACATTATGATCATAAGTCTAATTTACGAGTAATTTGTAATATTGAAATGGGGTACCAGCAATCAAAGATTGAGAAGTCAAACGCTAATGTGGTTAATACCATTATTGACCATAATGGCCACTTAGAGGGTATTTGGTTGTTGAAACTCGTACTCATCTTAATAGCTATAACTGGAGCCTCAATGTTTTTAAAAATCTATTCAGCTCATAACAAGTATTTGAAAAAGAAATATAAAAAAAAAATAATAAAAATATAGAAAAAAAAAATAGATCATAAACAAAAAAAAAATAAATTATACACTTATAAGGAAAAATTTAACTTTTATATTCTTCATAGTAAATTTTCTGGCAGTTTATGAACAACATAGTAATTAATGGAAAAGTGGAGTGAAATAGAACCAGAATTAGAGAATCACAAAGCAGTGGAAAGATCATACAAGTGTATTAAAAAAAAATACACACATTAGAAAAGAGAAAGTAATCACTTAGTAAGCATATTAGATAGCTTAAATAATATAGCAAACATTTTACAAGGAGTGGACGAACATTTAAGACCAACACATAAGACACAAGGAAAACAAATTTTTATCTTATCTAGAGATAAGCTTATAGCAGGTCTAGCTAAGCATAATCTGGAAGCAGATGTGCCACATGCTTCTACACAGATACACAGATAGACTTTACCTCATTGACGACAAATCAAAAAGAAAACGACAACGAACAAAAACCACAGCAAGTCGATAAGCAGGAACCAAAAATTTTAAAATCCAATATGTCTCTCTCAATAATAGACTTTATAAAAATAGCTTCATCAACTCTACATGAGTTCGAGGGTAGAATAGAAAAACGGGAAAGTTTCCTAGACGCGAAACTCATGAAGACATGGCCGGTTCTATAATAAAAACAAAGCTCAAAGGAACAGCTAGGAATGTGATTAGCATTGACAAGCATTGTAACAAATAAAAAATACCCTGATGAGTAAAGTTCAAGTGGAATCAGTAAAGGTATTGACTGCAAAGATAATGAACATACAGCAAAAAAGTAAGACAGCAAATCAGTACACCAGTGGATTCGAAAACTTACCAAGTCTTTAGGAGCATATGTATCGGACGGACTATCTTCAGAACTATCATCTTAATATGCAACAGAGACTGCCGAAAACGCAATAAAGAAAAATTGTGCTGTAGATAGTGTAAAATTGATCATGCAAGCAGGTGAACGTTCACATCGATGAACGAAGCTACCTATATATCTTAATTCACAAATAGTTGCACAGAGGCTACTAGTTGTCAAAATTCGATACTACAAATAAGGCGGCAATTACCGTGGAAACTATCGCAGGGATTTTCAGGGTAATAGCCGAGACCGTTAAAGTAGTTCCCATATGTTATAGTAACTATAACAGAAGTCAATTCAATAATTCCCAACAGATCCGTCCAAATAATAAAAGAAATATAAGACACCTTAATGGACAGTAGGAAAATCAGCTAACTCCACCACAAAACCAACCATAAATAGTGTAAGTAAAAATATATTTAATCTGAATTTAGGCAGTAACGTTTTCCCAAATCTACTCTAAACAACATAATTTCGACCTTTCTAATAGACACAAGAGCCGATATATCAATCTTTAGAGAAGGTCAAATTAATAATAATAATAACAAAGCAAAATTAGAAAAGTTAAATAAATATTTTTCAATATTTGCAGAACACAAACTTTACATGTTATGTTCTAAGTCGTTGACATATTCGCGTTGAAAGCTGAACTTATTACCACCAACAATTTTTATAAACAGACGTTACGTTTGAAAGATGATGATCCAGTTTATATAAAAAGTTATGGGTCACCACAAGTACACAAGGAAAAAAGGGAAACAAATCAGTAAGTTATTTCAAGATCAAATTGAACCATCGGTTTCGGAATACAATAGCCCCATACTATTGGTACCAAAAAACCACTTCCAGGCACAGCTCAAAAAAGTTGGAGATTAGTAATAGATTACAGGGGAATTAACAAAAAACTAGTTGCAGACAAATTCCCTATACCAAGAATGGACAATATTCTCGAAAAGCTAGGTAGAGCTAAATATTTTTCAAGTCTGGATTTAACATCAGGATTTCATTAAATAGAATTAGAACAGCAATCTCGTGACATGACATCATTCGCAGCAGACGGAGGCACGTACCGTTTCAAGAGGTTAGCTCCAAATTCATTTCGGAGAATGATGACATTACCATTGGCAGGTCTTGCACCATCTCAAGCATTTCTGGACATGGAAGATTTGGTCGTGCTAGGATGTTCGGAGAAATATATGATGCGAAATCTATGGGACGTTTTCTCAGTTTGTCGGAAACACAATCCCAAATTGCATCCTGACAAATGCAAATTTTTCAGTGAAGAAGTCACTTACCTTGTTCATAAAAGCACCAGTAACGGCATTTTACCCGACCCAAATAAATTTGTGGTAGTTCAACAATATCCTGTTCCCAAAAATGCTGATGAAGCAAAACGACTCGTAGCTTTTTGTAACTATTACCGAAGATTCATACCAAATTTCGCGGATTATTCTGGACACACTAGGCTTTTTAGCAAAAATATACAATTATGCTTTGTTCTCAGACTGAGCAATGTTCGCTGCTTGCTGCTTTCCGCGCGAACAATGGCCTTATTCTACCTCAGCTGGAAATTGAGTCACTCTCTTGTGGGGGCTCTGATACTAATACTCCTTCCGCTACTACTCGTGTTTACATCAATGAGAGCTTAACTAAACAGAATAGTTCTTTGCCTCGCCATGGTCTACAGCTGCGTCGTGAGGGCTTACTGCTCTGTGCCAGAACGCGCAGTGGGTTCGTATTTGTCAAGAAGAGCAAGATATACACTGAGATTAAAATCACATCAACGACAAAACTTTTATGATCTAACTTCGCCTATTTGTGTTTATGATATAGTTATTTGTAATTCTACTAATTATTTTTAATTTCGAATTTAGGTTGGCCACATATAGTGTCAAATAGCTGAATTATTTAATTTTACATTGATTGAATGACAAATCCTAAACCTTAATTTTTTAACTTTTTTTTTATATATTTTTATGAGCTTTTTGTATAAGAAAAAGATGTGCATATTTGCATAATTCTTTCTGTCCCATATCGCTATATCCCCATTTTCTATTGCCTATCTTTTATTTCTATCTCTACCTTTCTTCAATTCTTCTGTATAGACTACTTAATGATTGTTTTATTTCTTGTGTGCTTCTGTTTTTTGTTTGCGGTGTCTTAGAAAAAGATGGTCTGTAATACAACAGATTCGTTTAATAAAGTTTAGGTGCGAACTTTAATTAAGATGTTGGCCAATGCCAAAGAGGGTTTTAAGGTCTGCCACTTCAATGCCAGAAGTCTTATTATCCTAGATTATATTAGGCATATATTTTCTGAGTCAGATGTTGATATCGTGTGTATTAGTGAAACGTGGTTTAAGACACTCAATGATGTAAATGATTACGATAAATGGAATTCCTGGGTATTCAGTGGTTCAACATAATAGGATTACTGATACAACTGATGGGGGTATTGCAATATATCACAAGGTTGGTTTGACTTGCTGTATATTGGGGAAGTCAATTGGTCTTGACACCGAATATCTACTTGTTGAAAGTACGAATCGTTATGTTAAATGCTTCCTTCGACTTGTTTACGAGTGTTGTCCTCATCGTAACAGCTCCTTTGAGCCGTTGTTTGCCAACATTTTACAATTTTCAGCATCCTATGAACGTCTATTACTCTGCGGTGACTTTAATGCGAATCTATTTAAAAATGTTAGTAGATCACGCTAACTTCTTGATGGTATTGCTTCCTGTAGTCTGGTGGTGGTTGATTCTCATGCTACTCGTTTTGGACCTGAGTCCCCACCCAGTCATCCCGAGCTGGTGGTTGTATCTAATCAGTCTAATGTGTCGCTGTAGGACCAAGCGTCGCTTGATGAAATATCTGACCACGACCTGTTGTTTTGCACTTATAATATAGATCTTTCAAGCAAAACTTCTAAAAACACCTTTCATTTCCGTGATTTTTCAGCAATTAACTTTAACCATCTTCACTGTCATGCAAGTTTACTGCCATGGCATTCTTGTTATTTTGTTGCAGATATCAATGAAAAAGTTTAAATTTTACAGAATTTAATAAGCGTTTTCTTTCAAATGCATGTTCCTATGAAAACTGTTAGAGTAAATAATACAAGATGTCCATGGTTTTCCGCTGAAGTTCAAATTGCAATAAAAACTCGCAGGAAACTATATGCTAAGTGGAAACTAAGTCCTACTGCTAATAACTGAAATTTTTTCTATAGAGCTAGAGGGCCCCCGCCCAATTATCAAGGCTTCGTCCATCAATGACGTTGTCTAATAAGAAGCGGAGGTAGAGTAAATACTGGACTTATCATAAATATTATTAGACCTTTCCCCTCTGATGGTTGCTATGATTTGTCCAGTAACAAGCTGCCAGTCATAGGTCTTGTTGAGTGGCAAGACCACCGGTAGTCCATACCAGGACTTAAAACACGGTACCGTGAGAGTTAGGAGCCCCCTTCGGTCCGAGCCTAACTTGTTGAGGTAGGCCCCCTTGTGGGAGCATCACGGTGACTGTGGTTTAAACCTAAGGCGCAGGGCGGGTGATCCTGCTAGGGCTCAATACCCGGAGTGGAGTGTGGTTTTAGGTGGGCCTCGACTCATAACAAGGGTGGATTTGTGCCCTCAAAACATTTCTGCATTGGTATTATATTGTTTAGTAGCAAATAAGCGATGGCAAGGCGTATCCTTACTCCCATGGATGTATGGGCATCCCGTAAAATCAAGTCTACATGACATGTGTTCGTGATAATCATAAAACGTTCTGTAGAAATAACTCCTCTTTTTTTACAAGAAGGGCGAAAAAAAAGTATTTTTTCTCTAAGCTTAGTGTCGATTTATCACCTAAGAAGCTTTGGCCAAATCTACACTCTATTGGAATTGGAAAAAATAATACAAACACGAAAATTTGGGATATTGAGGAGCTATGTAATGCTTTTACACCAAATCACTGCAACATTTCCAAGTTTGTTCCTCACAATCACCTTTTATGTGGCCATCCATCCTGTTTCGGGTTTGATATAACTACCGAAGTGGAAGTGATTTTACTTATTCAAGCACTTACATCAAATGCGATTGGTGAAGATGGACTACATTTATGTTTTGTGACATACTGAATACTTTCCTATATTATTAGCCCTTTTACACATATATTTAACTTTTGTACGATGTCCTCAACTTTTCCCGGTGTCTGGAAAACAGCGAAAGAAATACCTGTCGCCGACATCAACCTCTTATTTCCGCCCCATAAGTATTTTATAGTGCCTTTCTAAGGTATTTGAGAAAATTCTTGCAAAAAGATTAGTGTTCACCTATATCATTTTGATTTAATATCAAAGGAGCAGTGTTGATACTGATGATTTTCCGCCCTTTTATCTAAATTCCACTGGTTTTCCGGGACACCGTTATAAATCTTAGATTTAGGGTTAATAGGTTCCTTTCCGCCGCTGAACATGTTAACTTTACTGTTGCACGTATACACTCCGGGTTATGCAAACTTTGGCAAACTAAAACTAAGCTGAGGTTAGTTAAGTCTTTTTTTGTGCCTATATTTGATTATGCCATAGTTGTTTACTGCAAATTGGATTCCCGTTCTCAAAATGAATTACTCGTTGCGTTTAATGATATGGTTCGGTATATTTTCGGAATAGGAAGATTTAATCACATTTCTCATTATCATAAACTTGTCCCAGGGTGCTCTTTTCAGCAATTTTGAAAAATTAGATGCTTTATGTTTCTTCACAATATCATACGGAACCACTCACCTCCATATCTATATGAAAAATTACAATTCGTTCGATCACCGCGAACCTATCATCTCATGACTTGATTTTAACTATTTTGATTATGGTAAACATATTTAATTGTGCTCATTAAATAAAATTAAATTTTCTATATAAATGGAATAGTTCCCTCGAGCCCTATTTTGTACTATAAAAGACTTTTGTTCTTACTTGTACTAAGCCAATAAATGAAAAATGGAATGAAATGAAATGAAATGAATGGACCACAGATTGCACAAATGCATTTAACTATTTAAAATCTGTCTTACTTAAGACTAATATACTTCAGTACCCTGATTTCGAAAAAGAATTTTACATTACAGCTGGTTTTCAATCCACCGAAATTATATTTCAAAAAAGGAAAGAAAATTGTAGCTATATAGATACAAGCAACCTGATTGTTGAGACGAAAATTGATTTAGGACAATTCTTTGTCAGGCTTATGAAAGAAGCCGGCAATTTAGGATTTGTAAAAATACAGTTGTGCATAGGAGACAAATTGTTTAATTATACTCGAGTAGATGAATTTAAAGAAAAGGGTACCCAAGTTCTCAAAGGAATTGAAATAGCGCTAAATCTGGAATTAACGTAAGTGACAGACGTTGAAAAAATCAACAAAATCATTAGACAGTACCACGATTATCCAATTCCGGGAGGCCACCCTGGAAGCGTACGTACCACTAACGAAATTAGGCAACATTTTTACTAGGGAAATATGAAAAAAGATATCAAGAAATATGTTAACAATTGCACACAATGCAAAAAGAACAAAATAAATGGACGCATAAGAGAACCAATGGTTATCAAAGAAATACCAATTAAAGCGTTCGAAACCGTTCAAATAGATACAATTGGCCCTATTTCCAAATCTTTTAATGGGTACGCTTGGTACAGTTGAACGTTGCCATTGTACATTTAATGAATATGTATGCTCCTACATATCCGTTGATAAAAAAGATTGGGACGAATATCTTTAATATTTTTGCTACTGTTACAACACGATCCAATCAACGGTGCACGGTTATTGTCCTTTTAAGCTAGTTTGCAGAAAAACACCACCTACATTTGACTTTCTGAAGCAGAACAAAATTACGCCATTCTATAATTACGACGCGTACGACAAAGTACTAAAATACCGACTACAGGTAGCGCAACAAAGGGCCAAAGAGTTCATAATGAAAGCAAAAGAAAAACAGAAACAAATTTACGATAGGAAAATACAATCTAAGGAAATTAACATTGGAGATTTAGTGTTAGTAAAAGATGACACAGGTCATAAGTAAAATAGAAGATATAAGAGTCCTTTAAGAGTAGAAATCATAGATAAGAAACATTATTATAGTTTAGCACGTAACAACATAGACAATGACAATGTCAGGAAACCAATCAGTAAAAACATTGTAATACACAAAAACAGGCTAAAACTTAAGGACTTAATGCACTTAAAGACTTAAAATTTACATTATATACATATATATACATATACATATGTGGTTCCCACATCTCGACATACACAAGGGGACTTGGAGAACTCCTGATCAATCAACAGTCAACCAGATTGATCACATTGCGATCGACGCAAGACACTCCTCCAGCATTATGGATGTCCGTACGTTCCGAGAAGCCAACATCGACTCGGACCATTACCTTGTTGTAGCCAAGGTACGGTTGCTGATATCCCAAACTACGACAAGACAAACTAATGCTGTGAGAAAATTCGACATCAGACGGCTACAATCGCAAGAGATCGCCAAGTCCTTCTCCGATCGAGTGTCTCTTAATCTCTTAAGAGGTCCAATGCCGCCAGCATCAAGCATCGAAGACCATTGGAAACACTGCCAAAACGCCATCAAAGATACCGCTCCTGATGTGCTGGGTTTCACTCGTCCACCACAACGAAACCCCTGGTTCGATGATGAATGCCGGCAAGCACATGCAGCTAAGCAAGATGCATATAACGCGGCGCTGCTTAGAAAGACCAGAGCTGCTCATGAGCTCTATGAGCGGAAGAGGAGAGACGAGCACCGGCTTCTCAGGAGGAAGAAGAAAGAGCATGAGAAGCGCGCGATCGAGGAAATTGAGAGATGCTACTCCAGAAATGAGGTTCGGAAGTTTTACCAAAAGGTAAAAATAACATGCCGCGGAAACTAACCCCGAACCGAAGCCTGTAGAGATGAACAAGGGAACATCGTAGTAGAATTGCAGTCGATGCTGAGGATTTGAAAAGATCATTTCTGCAGACTGTATAACGGCGATGACGGACCAAATACCGCTGTCAGGCAGAATCAACCTTTCAACCTGGACGATGATGACCAACAATTCCTTCCACCCGACCTGGATGAAGTGAAGATAGCCATATAGAAGCTTAAGTCCAACAAAGCTGTTGGAGCGGATGGCCTGACTGCCGAGCTCTTCAAAGCGTCAGGCGATGACTTGGTAAGGAGCATACACCAACTCATCTGTAAAATATGGTCGGACGAAAGTATGCCCGATGAATGGAACCCCAGCATTGTTTGTCCAATTCTCAAGAAAGTAGACCCTCCGAACTGCGCCAACTACAAAGACATCAGTCTCCTTAACATCGCATATAAGATCTTATCCGCCGTATTGTGTGAACGCCTGAAGCCGTTCGTCAACAACCTGATAGGTCCATATCAGTGTGGCTTCAGGCCAGGAAAAACCACCATCGACCAGATATTCACACTACGGCAGATCTTGCAGAAGACCCATAAGCTTCAGATCGATTCCCACCACCTATTCATCGATTTTAAGGCCGCGTATGACAGCATCTATAGAGACGGGCTATATAGAGCAATGTCTAGTTTTTGCATCCCTGCCAAACTCGTCCGTCTGTGCAGGATGACGATGGAGAATGCACGCTGCTCCATCAAGGTCGGTAAAGATCTCACCGAGACCTTTGATGTCCAGAAAGGATTTAGACAAGGCGATGCGCTGTCATGCGATTTTTTCAAAATCGTACTTGAAAGAATAGTGCAAAACTCACGAGCAAACACAAGAGGCACTATCTTTCAAAAGTCCGTCCAACTACTCGCATACGCCGACGATATTGACATAATCGGGAGAAAGCAGCGTAATGTCAGTGGCGCTTTCGCGAGTATTGAGACGGAAGCGGCGAAAATGGGTTTAGCGGTCAATGAGGGCAAGACCAAGTATATGCTGTCAAGCAAAAAGGACAACCAACACCGACGTCTCGGACAGAACGTCACCCTCGACAGATATAACTTTGAGGTAGTTAAGGACTTTGTCTACCTAGGCTCTGAACAGCGCTGAGATCAAGCGAAGAATAACTCTTGCCAACCGCTGTTTCTTTGGGTTAAAAAGGCAATTGAGTAGCAACGTCCTCTCTCGGACAACAAAAGTCACCCTTTATAAGACTTTAATAATCCCGGTCCTGCTCTATGGCGCAGAGGCATGGACATTATCAAAAATGGATGAGGGTGTTCTTGGTTGCTTCGAGAGAAAAATTCTTCGGGCGATCTTCGGTCCCGTCTGCATTGACGGTGAGTGGAGGAGGAGATACAACGATGAACTGTATGGACTGTACAGCGACATGGACCTAGCCAGAAGAGTGAAGATCCAAAGACTGAGATGGCTGGGTCATGTAGAGCGCATGGACACCAATGCTCCGGTCCGAAAAGTCTTCGAATCCGCCCCCGAGGGACAGCGCAGTAGAGGAAGGCCAAGACTCAGGTGGCGCACGCAAGTGGAAGAGGACCTCAGCCAACTTAGCGTGCGAAACTGGAGACAGCTAGCCAGGGATCGAGCTAGCTGGAGAAGCTTGTTGACTGAGGCCCAGGTCCACCCCGGACTGTAGCGCTACCTAAAGTAAAGTAAGTATACATCTACATATAAAATAAAGTAAATAAACAATACATATATACAATTTAAAATTAAGATTTAAAGAAAAAAAAATTGTACGATACACCTTTTAATCAAAAAAAGAACGAAAACACAAACATTATTGTAAAAACTTTAATATATTATTTTAAAATAATGAAAATGCACAATAAAAAACTTTTAATTGACATAAAATGTAAACAAAGTTATTTATACAATTTTCTCAAGCTACAATTTTGTCATACACACAATTATTTCACCGTTCATGTTTCAACAATATTGTTATGTAATAATTTTCTCAAGCTACAATTTTGTCATTCACACGATTAGTTCATAGTTCATGTTTCAAGCGTGAGACCAGATTCAGAACGTATGTCATATATAAGTTTTCTCAAGCTAGAACTTTGTCATAGACACAATTAGTTTATAGTTCATGTTTCAAGCGTGAGACCAGACTCAGAACTCGCAGTCCACGGTAATCGTATTTCAATTTGCTTGCATCTGATCTCACGCCTAAAATATGTACCTGATTAAATTATTGGTTTTAAACAGTAGAGTTCCAACAGAAACACCAACTTGTTGCATTTAAAGTGAACAAATAAGTGAAATTCAATCAACAAGGACTAAAAAGGACTACTTCGAAACCAATCGAAAGATTGAGCCAGCCGTAGAGATAAATACGAAGAAAGGGGCAATATCTAAAGTAACATCTGAGTGCGAGCCAAAGACGAGCCTGAGAAAGCCTATGGCAATGAATGTGAAAGGTAGATTTTATTTGCTGGTAGAAATTTTGAAAAAATCTATAGAGAAGTACCAGTCTCAAACAAATCAACAGTTTTCCCAGCAATTCTGCCAATTGCAAATGTATGGTGATGCAATGGTTCCACAAACAGGGGCAGCAACTATCAACACCGCAATGAAGTTGCCAACAATAGATCTTCCAAAATTTGATGGGGATTGTACATTTTACAACAAGGGTTTTTAGCCAGTACTGCAATAAGTCACACATATAAAAATAAGCATATATATTTAGCAACAGCTGTTGTGAATGTCATTTCCTCGAACGGCACTAGAATTCCATGTCAGATGTTACGAGATTCAGGATCACAGTTGCACTTCGTAACAAAAACATTCGCTCAACAAATTGGAGCAAAAAGATCGAGATTAAATATTCCAATTAGTGGAATTGGTTCCGAAGACAGTCAAGCACAGTATATCACGAGCACAGCATTCAAATCAAGATCTTCACTAGTTTCCGATTCTATTGATGCAGTAATTTTGCCAAAAATAACTGACTATCAATAAAATATAGAGCTTGATGCTACATCTTTAAGTATACCCCCAGAAATGGAACTGGCAGACACGAATTTACATAAGAATAAACCGATCGACATGCTCATAGGAGCAGATACGATGCGGACATAATCTACCAGTTTTGAGAAACTCTAAATTGGGCAGGAAAGTTACAGGAAGCACGGAATTACCAAGAGGACCAATGAGCACTCTTATTGCAACGAAACCCACCTTATCTTCATTGGATAAATTGGTGCGAAGGTCTTGGGAGACAAAAGGCCATGATACTCCGGTAAAACCCTGAGTATGGAGGAGTTCAGGTGTGAAGAGCATTTTAAAAATAATATTACGTTTTAGAACAAGAACTTTATAGTCAAATTGCCTTTTAAAGATGATCCAACAACACTTTTAGGAGATTCAATTGAAATGGCAAGAAGAAGGTTTTTATCGTTGGAGAAAAAAACTAGAAAAAAACCCAGAACTGAATTATCAATACGTTAAATCCATGGAGGAGGAGTAACCGGAACAATGATGCTTACTCATCATTGTATTTTGGAACCTGAAAAAACTTCGTGTTGTCTTTGATGCATCAGCAAAGAGCAGCAGCGGCAAATCTCTCAACAATATTTTGATGGTCGGTCCAACTCTCCAACCTGATTTGTTTTCTATCATTATTAACTTGAAAATGCATAGATATGTTTTAACCTGTGATATAAACAAAATGTACAGGCAGATTTTGGTGAAACAAGAGCATCGACCTTACCAATCAATCTTGTGGAGACCACAATCAAATCATCCGCTAAAAAGGTATCAATTGAACACTTTAACATATGGGACAGCCTCTGCACCGTACTCAGCAACACGATGTCTTAATAAATTGGCAGAAGACAACATAGAAAAATTCAAAAAAGCGTCATTTGTTATCCAAAATAATATCTACGTAGATGACTGTCTTCGACTCGGACCATTACCTTGTTGTAGCCAAGGTACGGTTGCGGATATCCCAAACTACGACAAGACAAACTAATGCTGTGAGAAAATTCGACGTCAGACGGCTACAATCGCAAGAGATCGCCAAGTTCTTTTCCGATCGAGTGTCTCTTAATCTCTTAAGAGGTCCAATGCCGCCAGCATCAAGCATCGAAGACCATTGGAAACACTGCCAAAACGCCATCAGAGATGCCGCTCCTGATGTGCTGGGTTTCACTCGTCCACCACAACGAAACCCCTGGTTCGATGATGAATGCCGGCAAGCACATGCAGCTAAGCAAGATGCATATAACGCGGCGCTGCTTAGAAAGACCAGAGCTGCTCATGAGCTCTATGAGCGGAAGAGGAGAGACGAGCACCGGCTTCTCAGGAGGAAGAAGAAAGAGCATGAGAAGCGCGCGATCGAGGAAATTGAGAGATGCTACTCCAGAAATGAGGTTCGGAAGTTTTACCAAAAGGTAAAAATAACATGCCGCGGAAACTAACCCCGAACCGAAGCCTGTAGAGATGAACAAGGGAACATCGTAGTAGAATCGCAGTCGATGCTGAGGATTTGGAAAGATCATTTCTGCAGACTGTATAACGGCGATGACGGACCAAATACCGCTGTCAGGCAGAATCAACCTTTCAACCTGGACGATGATGACCAACAATTCCTTCCACCCGACCTGGATGAAGTGAAGATAGCCATATAGAAGCTTAAGTCCAACAAAGCTGTTGGAGCGGATGGGCTGACTGCCGAGCTCTTCAAAGCGTCAGGCGATGACTTGGTAAGGAGCATACACCAACTCATCTGTAAAATATGGTCGGACGAAAGTATGCCCGATGAATGGAACCTCAGCATTGTTTGTCCAATTCTCAAGAAAGTAGACCCTCTGAACTGCGCCAACTACAGAGTAATCAGTCTCCTTAACATCGCATATAAGATCTTATCCGCCGTATTGTGTGAACGCCTGAAGCCGTTCGTCAACAACCTGATAGGTCCATATCAGTGTGGCTTTAGGCCAGGAAAAACCACCATTGACCAGATATTCACACTACGGCAGATCTTGCAGAAGACCCATAAGCTTCAGATCGATTCCCAGCACCTATTCATCGATTTTAAGGCCGTGTATGACAGCATCTATAGAGACGGGCTATATAGAGCAATGTCTAGTTTTGGCATCCCTGCCAAACTCGTCCGTCTGTGCAGGATGACGATGGAGAATGCACGCTGCTCCATCAAGGTCGGTAAAGATCTCACCGAGACCTTTGATGTCCAGAAAGGATTTAGACAAGGCGATGCGCTGTCATGCGAATTTTTCAGCATCGTACTTGAAAGAATAGTGCAAAACTCACGAGCAAACACAAGAGGCACTATCTTTCAAAAGTCCGTCCAACTACTCGCATACGCCGACGATATTGACATAATCGGGAGAAAGCAGCGTAATGTCAGTGGCGCTTTCGCGAGTATTGAGACGGAAGCGGCGAAAATGGGTTTAGCGGTCAATGAGGGCAAGACCAAGTATATGCTGTCAAGCAAAAAGGACAACCAACACCGACGTCTCGGACAGAACGTCACCCTCGACAGATATAACTTTGAGGTAGTTAAGGACTTTGTCTACCTAGGCTCTGAACAGCGCTAAGATCAAGCGAAGAATAACTCTTGCCAACCGCTGTTTCTTTGGGTTAAAAAGGCAATTGAGTAGCAAAGTCCTCTCTCGGACAACAAAAGTCACCCTTTTTAAGACTTTAATAATCCCGGTCCTGCTCTATGGCGCAGAGGCATGGACATTATCAAAAATGGATGAGGGTGTTCTTGGTTGCTTCGAGAGAAAAATTCTTCGGGCGATCTTCGGTCCCGTCTGCATTGACGGTGAGTGGAGGAGGAGATACAACGATGAACTGTATGGACTGTACAGCGACATGGACCTAGCCAGAAGAGTGAAGATCCAAAGACTGAGATGGCTGGGTCATGTAGAGCGCATGGACACCAATGCTCCGGTCCGAAAAGTCTTCGAATCCGCCCCCGAGGGACAGCGCAGTAGAAGAAGGCCAAGACTCAGGTGGCGCACGCTAGTGGAAGAGGACCTCAGCCAACTTAGCGTGCGAAACTGGAGACAGCTAGCCAGGGATCGAGCTAGCTGGAGAAGCTTATTGACTGAGGCCCAGGTCCACCCCGGACTTTAGCGCCACCTAAAGTAAAGTAAGTATACATATACATATAAAATAAAGTAAATAAACAATACATATATACAATTTAAAATTTTAGATTTAAAGAAAAAAAAATTGTACGATACACCTTTTAATCAAAAAAAGAACGAAAACACAAACATTATTGTAAAAACTTCAATAAATTATTTTAAAATAATGAAAATGCACAATAAAAAACTTTTAGTTCACATAAAATGTAAACAAAATTATTTATACAATTTTCTCAAGCTACAATTTTGTCATACACACAATTATTTCACCGTTCATGTTTCAACAATATTATTATGTAATAATTTTCTCAAGCTACAATTTTGTCGTACACACGATTAGTTCACAGTTCATGTTTCAGGCGTGAGACCAGATTCAGAACGTATGTCATATTAGAGTTTTCTCAAGCTAGAACTTTGTCATAGACACAATTAGTTTATAGTTCATGTTTCAAGCGTGAGACCAGACTCAGAACTCGCAGTCCACGGTAATCGTATTTCAATTTGCTTGCATCTGATCTCACGCCTAAAATATGTACCTGATTAAATTATTGGTTTTAAACAGTAGAGTTCCAACAGAAACACCAACCGACGAAGTCGTTCATTGTCAACAAATTAAACAAATTCAAAAGTGCTCTATTTTTTATTTGTGTCACTATAAATTTCACATAATTTTTGGCGACCGTGACAGGACAGTTATAGTGATAACTTGTTGCATTTAAAGTGAACAAATAAGTGAAATTCAATCAACAAGGACTAAAAAGGACTACTTCGAAACCAGTCGAAAGATTGAGCCAGCCGTAGAGATAAATACGAAGAAAGGGGCAATACCTAAAGTAACATCTGAGTGCGAGCCAAAGACGAGCCTGAGAAAGCCTATGGCAATGAATGTGAAAGGTAGATTTTATTTGCTGGTAGAAATTTTGAAAAAATCTATAGATAAGTACCAGTCTCAAACAAATCAACAGTTTTCCAGCAATTCTGCCAATTGCAAATGTATGGTGATGCAATGGTTCCACAAACAGGGGCAGCAACTATCAACACCGCAATGAAGATGCCAACAATAGATCTTCCAAAATTTGATGGAGATTGTACATTTTACAACAAGGGTTTTTAGCCAGTACTGCAATAAGTCACACATATACAAATAAGCATATATATTTAGCAACAGCTGTTGTGAATGTCATTTCCTCGAACGGCACTAGAATTCCATGTCAGATGTTACGAGATTCAGGATCACAGTTGCACTGTGAGCGAAAACATTCGCTCAACAAATTGGAGCAAAAAGATCGAGATTAAATATTCCAATTAGTGGAATTGGTTCCCAAGACAGTCAAGCACAGTATATCACGAGCACAACATTCAAATCAAGATCTTCACTAGTTTCCGATTCTATTGATGCAGTAATTTTGCCAAAAATAACTGACTATCAATAAAATATAGAGCTTGATGCTACATCTTTAAGTATACCCCCAGAAATGGAACTGGCAGACACGAATTTACATAAGAATAAACCGATCGACATGCTCATAGGAGCAGATACGATGTGGACATAATCTACCAGTTTTGAGAAACTCTAAATTGGGCAGGATAGTTACAGGAAGCACGGAATTACCAAGAGGACCAATGAGCACTCTTATTGCAACGAAACCCACCCTATCTTCATTGGATAAATTGGTGCGAAGGTCTTGGGAGACAAAAGGCCATGATACTCCGGTAAAAACCATGAGTATGGAAGAGTTCAGGTGTGAAGAGCATTTTAAAAATAATATTACGTTTGAGAACAAGAACTTTATAGTCAAATTGCCTTTTAAAGATGACCCAACAACACTTTTAGGAGATTCAATCGAAATGGCAAGAAGAAGGTTTTTATCGTTGGAGAAAAAAACTAGAAAAAAACCCAGACCACAAGCAAATCATCCGCTAAAAAGGTATCAATTGAACACTTTAACATATGGGACAGCCTCTGCACCGTACTCAGCAACACGATGTCTTAATAAATTGGCAGAAGACAACATAGAAAAATTCAAAATAGCGTCATTTGTTATCCAAAATAATATCTACGTAGATGACTGTCTTCGACTCGGACCATTACCTTGTTGTAGCCAAGGTACGGTTGCGGATATCCCAAACTACGACAAGACAAACTAATGCTGTGAGAAAATTCGACGTCAGACGGCTACAATCGCAAGAGATCGCCAAGTTCTTTTCCGATCGAGTGTCTCTTAATCTCTTAAGAGGTCCAATGCCGCCAGCATCAAGCATCGAAGACCATTGGAAACACTGCCAAAACGCCATCAGAGATGCCGCTCCTGATTTGCTGGGTTTCACTCGTCCACCACAACGAAACCCCTGGTTCGATGATGAATGCCGGCAAGCACATGCAGCTAAGCAAGATTCATATAACGCGGCGCTGCTTAGAAAGACCAGAGCTGCTTATGAGCTCTATAAGGGGAAGAGGAGAGACGAGCACCGGCTTCTCAGGAGAAAGAAGAAAGAGCATGAGAAGCGCGCGATCGAGGAAATTGAGAGATGCTACTCCAGAAATGAGGTCCGGAAGTTTTACCAAAAGGTAAAAATAACATGCCGCGGAAACTAACCCCGAACCGAAGCCTGAAGAGATGAACAAGGGAACATCGTAGTAGAATCGCAGTCGATGCTGAGGATTTGGAAAGATCATTTCTGCAGACTGTATAACGGCGATGACGGACCAAATACCGCTGTCAAGCAGAATCAACCTTTCAACCTGGACGATGATGACCAACAATTCCGTCCACCCGACCTGGATGAAGTGAAGATAGCCATATAGAAGCTTAAGTCCAACAAAGCTGTTGGAGCGGATGGCCTGACTGCCGAGCTCTTCAAAGCGTCAGGCGATGACTTGGTAAGGAGCATACACCAACTCATCTGTAAAATATGGTCGGACGAAAGTATGCCCGATGAATGGAACCTCAGCATTGTTTGTCCAATTCTCAAGAAAGGAGACCCTCTGAACTGCGCCAACTACAGAGACATCAGTCTCCTTAACATCGCATATAAGATCTTATCCGCCGTATTGTGTGAACGCCTGAAGCCGTTCGTCAACAACCTGATAGGTCCATATCAGTGTGGATTCAGGCCAGGAAAAACCACCATCGACCAGATATTCACACTACGGCAGATCTTGGAGAGGACCCATAAGCTTCAGATCGATTCCAACCACCTATTCATCGATGTTAAGGCCGCGTATGACAGCATCTATAGAGACGGGCTATATAGAGCAATGTCTAGTTTTGGCAACCCTGCCAAACTCGTCCGTCTGTGCAGGATGACGATGGAGAATGCACGCTGCTTCATCAAGGTCGGTAAAGATCTGACCGAGACCTTTGATGTCCAGAAAGGATTTAGACAAGGCGATGCGCTGTCATGCGATTTTTTCAACATCGTACTTCAAAGAATAGTCCAAACTCACGAGCAAACACAAGAGGCACTATCTATTAAAAGTCCGTCCAACTACTCGCATACGCCGACGATATTGACATAATCGGGAAAAGCAGCGTGATGTCAGTGGCGCTTTCGCGAGAATTGAGACGGAATCGACGAAAATGGGTTTAGCGGTCAATGAGGGCAAGACCAAGTATATGCTGTCAAGCAAAAAGGACAACCAACACCGACGTCTCGGACAGAACGTCACCCTCGACAGATATAACTTTGAGGTAGTTAAGGACTTTGTCTACCTAGGCTCCGCTATAAATACAGACAACGACACCAGCGCTGAGATCAAGCGAAGAATAACTCTTGCCAACCGCTGTTTCTTTGGGTTAAAAAGGCAATTGAGTAGCAAAGTCCTCTCTCGGACAACAAAAGTCACCCTTTATAAGACTTTAATAATCCCGGTCCTGCTCTATGGCGCAGAGGCATGGACATTATCAAAAATGGATGAGGGTTTTCTTGGTTGCTTCGAGAGAAAAATTCTTCGGGCGATCTTCGGTCTCGTCTGCATTGACGGTGAGTGGAGGAGGAGATACAACGATGAACTGTATGGACTGTACAGCGACATGGACCTAGCCAGAAGAGTGAAGATCCAAAGGCTGAGATGGCTGGGTCATGTAGAGCGCATGGACACCAATGCTCCGGTCCGAAAAGACTTCGAATCCGCCCCCGAGGGACAGCGCAGTAGAGGAAGGCCAAGACTCAGGTGGCGCACGCAAATGGAAGAGGACCTCAGCCAACTTAGCGTGCGAAACTGGAGACAGCTAGCCAGGGATCGAGCTAGCTGGAGAAGCTTATTGACTGAGGCCCAGGTCCACCCCGGACTGTAGCGCCACCTAAAGTAAAGTAAGTATACATATACATATAAAATAAAGTAAATAAACAATACATATATACAATTTAAAATTAAGATTTAAAGAAAAAAAAATTGTACGATACACCTTTTAATCAAAAAAAGAACGAAAACACAAACATTATTGTAAAAACTTTAATATATTATTTTAAAATAATGAAAATGCACAATAAAAAACTTTTAATTGACATAAAATGTAAACAAAATTATTTATAAAATTTTCTCAAGCTACAATTTTGTCATACACACAATTATTTCACCGTTCATGTTTCAACAATATTGTTATGTAATAATTTTCTCAAGCTACAATTTTGTCATACACACGATTAGTTCATAGTTCATGTTTCAAGCGTGAGACCAGATTCAGAACGTATGTCATATAAAAGTTTTCTCAAGCTAGAACTTTGTCATAGACACAATTAGTTTATAGTTCATGTTTCAAGCGTGAGACCAGACTCAGAACTCGCAGTCCACGGTAATCGTATTTCAATTTGCTTGCATCTGATCTCACGCCTAAAATATGTACCTGATTAAGTTGTTGGTTTTAAACAGTAGAGTTCCAACAGAAACACCAACCGACGAAGTCGTTCATTGTCAACAAATTAAACAAATTCAAAAGTGCTCTATTTTTTATTTGTGTCACTATAAATTTCACATAATTTTGGCGACCGTGACAGGACAGTTATAGTGATAACTTGTTGCATTTAAAGTGAACAAATAAGTGAAATTCAATCAACAAGGACTAAAAAGGACTACTTCGAAACCAGTCGAAAGATTGAGCCAGCCGTAGTGATAAATACGAAGAAAGGGGCAATATCTAAAGTAACATCTGAGTGCGAGCCAAAGACGAGCCTGAGAAAGCCTATGGCAATGAATGTGAAAGGTAGATTTTATTTGCTGGTAGAAATTTTGAAAAAATCTATAGATAAGTACCAGTCTCAAACAAATCAACAGTTTTCCCAGCAATTCTGCCAATTGCAAATGTATGGTGATGCAATGGTTCCACAAACAGGGGCAGCAACTATCAACACCGCAATGAAGTTGCCAACAATAGATCTTCCAAAATTTGATGGGGATTGTACATTTTACAACAAGGGTTTTTAGCCAGTACTGCAATAAGTCACACATATAAAAATAAGCATATATATTTAGCAACAGCTGTTGTGAATGTCATTTCCTCGAACGGCACTAGAATTCCATGTCAGATGTTACGAGATTCAGGATCACAGTTGCACTTCGTAACAAAAACATTCGCTCAACAAATTGGAGCAAAAAGATGGAGATTAAATATTCCAATTAGTGGAATTGGTTCCGAAGACAGTCAAGCACAGTATATCACGAGCACAACATTCAAATCAAGATCTTCACTAGTTTCCGATTCTATTGATGCAGTAATTTTGCCAAAAATAACTGACTATCAATAAAATATAGAGCTTGATGCTATATCTTTAAGTATACCCCCAGAAATGGAACTGGCAGACACGAATTTACATAAGAATAAACCGATCGACATGCTCATAGGAGCAGATACGATGCGGACATAATCTACCAGTTTTGAGAAACTCTAAATTGGGCAGGAAAGTTACAGGAAGCACGGAATTACCAAGAGGACCAATGAGCACTCTTATTGCAACGAAACCCACCTTATCTTCATTGGATAAATTGGTGCGAAGGTCTTGGGAGACAAAAGGCCATGATACTCCGGTAAAAACCATGAGTATGGAGGAGTTCAGGTGTGAAGAGCATTTTAAAAATAATATTACGTTTTAGAACAAGAACTTTATAGTCAAATTGCCTTTTAAAGATGACCCAACAACACTTTTAGGAGATTCAATTGAAATGGCAAGAAGAAGGTTTTTATCGTTGGAGAAAAAAACTAGAAAAAAACCCAGAACTGAAGGATCAATACGTTAAATTCATGGAGGAGGAGTTACCGGAACGCATTACATGCTTACTCATCATTGTATTTTGGAACCTGAAAAAACTTCGTGTTGTCTTTGATGCATCAGCAAAGAGCAGCAGCGGCAAATCTCTCAACAATATTTTGATGGTCGGTCCAACTCTCCAACCTGATTTGTTTTCTATCATTATTAACTTGAAAATGCATAGATATGTTTTTACCTGTGATATAAACAAAATGTACAGGCAGATTTTGGTGAAACAAGAGCATCGACCTTACCAATCAATCTTGTGGAGACCACAATCAAATCATCCGCTAAAAAGGTATCAATTGAACACTTTAACATATGGGACAGCCTCTGCACCGTACTCAGCAACACGATGTCTTAATAAATTGGCAGAAGACAACATAGAAAAATTAAAAAAAGCGTCATTTGTTATCCAAAATAATATCTACGTAGATGACTGTCTTCGACTCGGACCATTACCTTGTTGTAGCCAAGGTACGGTTGCGGATATCCCAAACTACGACAAGACAAACTAATGCTGTGAGAAAATTCGACGTCAGACGGCTACAATCGCAAGAGATCGCCAAGTTCTTTTCCGATCGAGTGTCTCTTAATCTCTTAAGAGGTCCAATGCCGCCAGCATCAAGCATCGAAGACCATTGGAAACACTGCCAAAACGCCATCAGAGATGCCGCTCCTGATGTGCTGGGCTTCACTCGTCCACCACAACGAAACCCCTGGTTCGATGATGAATGCCGGCAAGCACATGCAGCTAAGCAAGATGCATATAACGCGGCGCTGCTTAGAAAGACCAGAGCTGCTCATGAGCTCTATGAGCGAAAGAGGAGAGACGAGCACCGGCTTCTCAGGAGGAAGAAGAAAGAGCATGAGAAGCGCGCGATCGAGGAAATTGAGAGATGCTACTCCAGAAATGAGGTTCGGAAGTTTTACCAAAAGGTAAAAATAACATGCCGCGGAAACTAACCCCGAACCGAAGCCTGTAGAGATGAACAAGGGAACATCGTAGTAGAATCGCAGTCGATGCTGAGGATTTGGAAAGATCATTTCTGCAGACTGTATAACGGCGATGACGGACCAAATACCGCTGTCAGGCAGAATCAACCTTTCAACCTGGACGATGATGACCAACAATTCCTTCCACCCGACCTGGATGAAGTGAAGATAGCCATATAGAAGCTTAAGTCCAACAAAGCTGTTGGAGCGGATGGGCTGACTGCCGAGCTCTAAAGCGTCAGGCGATGACTTGGTAAGGAGCATACACCAACTCATCTGTAAAATATGGTCGGACGAAAGTATGCCCGATGAATGGAACCTCAGCATTGTTTGTCCAATTCTCATTTTATTTGTGTCACTATAAATTTCACATAATTTTGGCGACCGTGACAGGACAGTTATAGTGATAACTTGTTGCATTTAAAGTGAACAAATAAGTGAAATTCAATCAACAAGGACTAAAAAGGACTACTTCGAAACCAGTCGAAAGATTGAGCCAGCCGTAGAGATAAATACGAAGAAAGGGCAATATCTAAAGTAACATCTGAGTGCGAGCCAAAGACGAGCCTGAGAAAGCCTATGGCAATGAATGTGAAAGGTAGATTTTATTTGCTGGTAGAAATTTTGAAAAAATCTATAGATAAGTACCAGTCTCAAACAAATCAACAGTTTTCCCAGCAATTCTGCCAATTGCAAATGTATGGTGATGCAATGGTTCCACAAACAGGGGCAGCAACTATCAACACCGCAATGAAGTTGCCAACAATAGATCTTCCAAAATTTGATGGGGATTGTACATTTTACAACAAGGGTTTTTAGCCAGTACTGCAATAAGTCACACATATAAAAATAAGCATATATATTTAGCAACGGCTGTTGTGAATGTCATTTCCTCGAACGGCACTAGAATTCCATGTCAGATGTTACGAGATTCAGGATCACAGTTTCACTTCGTAACAAAAACATTCGCTCAACAAATTGGAGCAAAAAGATCGAGATTAAATATTCCAATTAGTGGAATTGGTTCCGAAGACAGTCAAGCACAGTATATCACGAGCACAACATTCAAATCAAGATCTTCACTAGTTTCCGATTCTATTGATGCAGTAATTTTGCCAAAAATAACTGACTATCAATAAAATATAGAGCTTGATGCTACATCTTTAAGTATACCCCCAGAAATGGAACTGGCAGACATGAATTTACATAAGAATAAACCGATCGACATGCTCATAGGAGCAGATACGATGCGGACATAATCTACCAGTTTTGAGAAACTCTAAATTGGGCAGGAAAGTTACAGGAAGCACGGAATTACCAAGAGGACCAATGAGCACTCTTATTGCAACGAAACCCACCTTATCTTCATTGGATAAATTGGTGCGAAGGTCTTGGGAGACAAAAGGCCATGATACTCCGGTAAAAACCATGAGTATGGAGGAGTTCAGGTGTGAAGAGCATTTTAAAAATAATATTACGTTTTAGAACAAGAACTTTATAGTCAAATTGCCTTTTAAAGATGACCCAACAACACTTTTAGGAGATTCAATTGAAATGGCAAGAAGAAGGTTTTTATCGTTGGAGAAAAAAACTAGAAAAAAACCCAGAACTGAAGGATCAATACGTTAAATTCATGGAGGAGGAGTTACCGGAACGCATTACATGCTTACTCATCATTGTATTTTGGAACCTGAAAAAACTTCGTGTTGTCTTTGATGCATCAGCAAAGAGCAGCAGCGGCAAATCTCTCAACAATATTTTGATGGTCGGTCCAACTCTCCAACCTGATTTGTTTTCTATCATTATTAACTTGAAAATGCATAGATATGTTTTTACCTGTGATATAAACAAAATGTACAGGCAGATTTTGGTGAAACAAGAGCATCGACCTTACCAATCAATCTTGTGGAGACCACAATCAAATCATCCGCTAAAAAGGTATCAATTGAACACTTTAACATATGGGACAGCCTCTGCACCGTACTCAGCAACACGATGTCTTAATAAATTGGCAGAAGACAACATAGAAAAATTCAAAAAAGCGTCATTTGTTATCCAAAACAATATCTACGTAGATGACTGTCTTCGACTCGGACCATTACCTTGTTGTAGCCAAGGTACGGTTGCGGATATCCCAAACTACGACAAGACAAACTAATGCTGTGAGAAAATTCGACGTCAGACGGCTACAATCGCAAGAGATCGCCAAGTTCTTTTCCGATCGAGTGTCTCTTAATCTCTTAAGAGGTCCAATGCCGCCAGCATCAAGCATCGAAGACCATTGGAAACACTGCCAAAACGCCATCAGAGATGCCGCTCCTGATGTGCTGGGCTTCACTCGTCCACCACAACGAAACCCCTGGTTCGATGATGAATGCCGGCAAGCACATGCAGCTAAGCAAGATGCATATAACGCGGCGCTGCTTAGAAAGACCAGAGCTGCTCATGAGCTCTATGAGCGAAAGAGGAGAGACGAGCACCGGCTTCTCAGGAGGAAGAAGAAAGAGCATGAGAAGCGCGCGATCGAGGAAATTGAGAGATGCTACTCCAGAAATGAGGTTCGGAAGTTTTACCAAAAGGTAAAAATAACATGCCGCGGAAACTAACCCCGAACCGAAGCCTGTAGAGATGAACAAGGGAACATCGTAGTAGAATCGCAGTCGATGCTGAGGATTTGGAAAGATCATTTCTGCAGACTGTATAACGGCGATGACGGACCAAATACCGCTGTCAGGCAGAATCAACCTTTCAACCTGGACGATGATGACCAACAATTCCTTCCACCCGACATGGATGAAGTGAAGATAGCCATATAAAAGCTTAAGTCCAACAAAGCTGTTGGAGCGGATGGGCTGACTGCCGAGCTCTTCAAAGCGTCAGGCGATGACTTGGTAAGGAGCATACACCAACTCATCTGTAAAATATGGTCGGACGAAAGTATGCCCGATGAATGAAACCTCAGCATTGTTTGTCCAATTCTCAAGAAAGGAGACCCTCTGAACTGCGCCAACTACAGAGTAATCAGTTTCCTTAACATCGCATATAAGATCTTATCCGCCGTATTGTGTGAACGCCTGAAGCCGTTCGTCAACAACCTGATAGGTCCATATCAGTGTGGCTTCAGGCCAGGAAAAACCACCATCGACCAGATATTCACACTACGGCAGATCTAGCAGAAGACCCGTAAGCTTCAGATCGATTCCCACCACCTATTCATCGATTTTAAGGCCGTGTATGACAGCATCTATAGAGACGGGCTATATAGAGCAATGTCTAGTTTTGGCATCCCTGCCAAACTCGTCCGTCTGTGCAGGATGACGATGGAGAATGCACGCTGCTCCATCAAGGTCGGTAAAGATCTCACCGAGACCTTTGATGTCCAGAAAGGATTTAGACAAGGCGATGCGCTGTCATGCGATTTTTTCAACATCGTACTTGAAAGAATAGTGCAAAACTCACGAGCAAACACAAGAGGCACTATCTTTCAAAAGTCCGTCCAACTACTCGCATACGCCGACGATATTGACATAATCGGGAGAAAGCAGCGTAATGTCAGTTGCGCTTTCGCGAGTATTGAGACGGAAGCGGCGAAAATGGGTTTAGCGGTCAATGAGGGCAAGACCAAGTATATGCTGTCAAGCAAAAAGGACAACCAACACCGACGTCTCGGACAGAACGTCACCCTCGACAGATATAACTTTGAGGTAGTTAAGGACTTTGTCTACCTAGGCTGTGAACAGCGCTGAGATCAAGCGAAGAATAACTCTTGCCAACCGCTGTTTCTTTGGGTTAAAAAGGCAATTGAGTAGCAAAGTCCTCTCTCGGACAACAAAAGTCACCCTTTATAAGACTTTAATAATCCCGGTCCTGCTCTATGGCGCAGAGGCATGGACATTATCAAAAATGGATGAGGGTGTTCTTGGTTGCTTTGAGAGAAAAATTCTTCGGGCGATCTTCGGTCCCGTCTGCATTGACGGTGAGTGGAGGAGGAGATACAACGATGAACTGTATGGACTGTACAGCGACATGGACCTAGCCAGAAGAGTGAAGATCCAAAGACTGAGATGGCTGGGTCATGTAGAGCGCATGGACACCAATGCGGGACAGCGCAGTAGAGGAAGGCCAAGACTCAGGTGGCGCACGCAAGTGGAAGAGGACCTCAGCCAACTTAGCGTGCGAAACTGGAGACAGCTAGCCAGGGATCGAGCTAGCTGGAGAAGCTTATTGACTGAGGCCCAGGTCCACCCCGGACTGTAGCGCCACCTAAAGTAAAGTAAGTATACATATACATATAAAATAAAGTAAATAAACAATACATATATACAATTTAAAATTAAGATTTAAAGAAAAAAAAATTGTACGATACATCTTTTAATCAAAAAAAGAACGAAAACACAAACATTATTGTAAAAACTTCAATTAATTATTTTAAAATAATGAAAATGCACAATAAAAAACTTTTAATTGACATAAAATGTAAACAAAATTATTTATACAATTTTCTCAAGCTACAATTTTGTCATACACACAATTATTTCACAGTTCATGTTTCAACAATATTGTTATGTAATAATTTTCTCAAGCTACAATTTTGTCATACACACGATTAGTTCACAGTTCATGTTTCAAGCGTGAGACCAGATTCAGAACGTATGTCATATTAGAGTTTTCTCAAGCTAGAACTTTGTCATAGACACAATTAGTTTATAGTTCATGTTTCAAGCGTGAGACCAGACTCAGAACTCGCAGTCCACGGTAATCGTATTTCAATTTGCTTGCATCTGATCTCACGCCTAAAATATGTACCTGATTAAGTTGTTGGTTTTAAACAGTAGAGTTCCAACAGAAACACCAACCGACGAAGTCGTTCATTGTCAACAAATTAAACAAATTCAAAAGTGCTCTATTTTTTATTTGTGTCACTATAAATTTCACATAATTTTGGCGACCGTGACAGGACAGTTATAGTGATAACTTGTTGCATTTAAAGTGAACAAATAAGTGAAATTCAATCAACAAGGACTAAAAAGGACTACTTCGAAACCAGTCGAAAGATTGAGCCAGCCGTAGTGATAAATACGAAGAAAGGGGCAATATCTAAAGTAACATCTGAGTGCGAGCCAAAGACGAGCCTGAGAAAGCCTATGGCAATGAATGTGAAAGGTAGATTTTATTTGCTGGTAGAAATTTTGAAAAAAT
Organism: Volucella inflata; assembly: GCA_928272305.1. Lineage (NCBI taxonomy): Eukaryota > Metazoa > Arthropoda > Insecta > Diptera > Syrphidae > Volucella > Volucella inflata. Next base: position 69,431,681 of record OV743716.1, read on the forward strand.
CTATAGATAAGTACCAGTCTCAAACAAATCAACAGTTTTCCCAGCAATTCTGCCAATTGCAAATGTATGGTGATGCAATGGTTCCACAAACAGGGGCAGCAACTATCAACACCGCAATGAAGTTGCCAACAATAGATCTTCCAAAATTTGATGGGGATTGTACATTTTACAACAAGGGTTTTTAGCCAGTACTGCAATAAGTCACACATATAAAAATAAGCATATATATTTAGCAACAGCTGTTGTGAATGTCATTTCCTCGAACGGCACTAGAATTCCATGTCAGATGTTACGAGATTCAGGATCACAGTTGCACTTCGTAACAAAAACATTCGCTCAACAAATTGGAGCAAAAAGATCGAGATTAAATATTCCAATTAGTGGAATTGGTTCCGAAGACAGTCAAGCACAGTATATCACGAGCACAGCATTCAAATCAAGATCTTCACTAGTTTCCGATTCTATTGATGCAGTAATTTTGCCAAAAATAACTGACTATCAATAAAATATAGAGCTTGATGCTACATCTTTAAGTATACCCCCAGAAATGGAACTGGCAGACACGAATTTACATAAGAATAAACCGATCGACATGCTCATAGGAGCAGATACGATGCGGACATAATCTACCAGTTTTGAGAAACTCTAAATTGGGCAGGAAAGTTACAGGAAGCACGGAATTACCAAGAGGACCAATGAGCACTCTTATTGCAACGAAACCCACCTTATCTTCATTGGATAAATTGGTGCGAAGGTCTTGGGAGACAAAAGGCCATGATACTCCGGTAAAACCCTGAGTATGGAGGAGTTCAGGTGTGAAGAGCATTTTAAAAATAATATTACGTTTTAGAACAAGAACTTTATAGTCAAATTGCCTTTTAAAGATGATCCAACAACACTTTTAGGAGATTCAATTGAAATGGCAAGAAGAAGGTTTTTATCGTTGGAGAAAAAAACTAGAAAAAAACCCAGAACTGAATTATCAATACGTTAAATCCATGGAGGAGGAGTAACCGGAACGCATTACATGCTTACTCATCATTGTATTTTGGAACCTGAAAAAACTTCGTGTTGTCTTTGATGCATCAGCAAAGAGCAGCAGCGGCAAATCTCTCAACAATATTTTGATGGTCGGTCCAACTCTCCAACCTGATTTGTTTTCTATCATTATTAACTTGAAAATGCATAGATATGTTTTAACCTGTGATATAAACAAAATGTACAGGCAGATTTTGGTGAAACAAGAGCATCGACCTTACCAATCAATCTTGTGGAGACCACAATCAAATCATCCGCTAAAAAGGTATCAATTGAACACTTTAACATATGGGACAGCCTCTGCACCGTACTCAGCAACACGATGTCTTAATAAATTGGCAGAAGACAACATAGAAAAATTCAAAAAAGCGTCATTTGTTATCCAAAATAATATCTACGTAGATGACTGTCTTCGACTCGGACCATTACCTTGTTGTAGCCAAGGTACGGTTGCGGATATCCCAAACTACGACAAGACAAACTAATGCTGTGAGAAAATTCGACGTCAGACGGCTACAATCGCAAGAGATCGCCAAGTTCTTTTCCGATCGAGTGTCTCTTAATCTCTTAAGAGGTCCAATGCCGCCAGCATCAAGCATCGAAGACCATTGGAAACACTGCCAAAACGCCATCAGAGATGCCGCTCCTGATGTGCTGGGTTTCACTCGTCCACCACAACGAAACCCCTGGTTCGATGTTAAGGCCGCGTATGACAGCATCTATAGAGACGGGCTATATAGAGCAATGTCTAGTTTTGGCAACCCTGCCAAACTCGTCCGTCTGTGCCGGATGACGATGGAGAATGCACGCTGCTCCATCAAGGTCGGTAAAGATCTGACCGAGACCTTTGATGTCCAGAAAGGATTTAGACAAGGCGATGCGCTGTCATGCGATTTTTTCAACATCGTACTTGAAAGAATAGTGCAAAACTCACGAGCAAACACAAGAGGCACTATCTTTCAAAAGTCCGTCAAACTACTCGCATACGCCGACGATATTGACATAATCGGGAGAAAGCAGCGTAATGTCAGTGGCGCTTTCGCGAAAATTGAGACGGAAGCGGCGAAAATGGGTTTAGCGGTCAATGAGGGCAAGACCAAGTATATGCTGTCACGCAAAAAGGACAACCAACACCGACGTCTCGGACAGAACGTCACCCTCGACAGATATAACTTTGAGGTAGTTAAGGACTTTGTCTACCTAGGCTGTGAACAGCGCTGAGATCAAGCGAAGAATAACTCTTGCCAACCGCTGTTTCTTTGGGTTAAAAAGGCAATTGAGTAGCAAAGTCCTCTCTCGGACAACAAAAGTCACCCTTTATAAGACTTTAATAATCCCGGTCCTGCTCTATGGCGCAGAGGCATGGACATTATCAAAAATAGATGAGGGTGTTCTTGGTTGCTTCGAGAGAAAAATTCTTCGGGGGATCTTCGGTCCCGTCTGCATTGACGGTGAGTGGAGGAGGAGATACAACGATGAACTGTATGGACTGTACAGCGACATGGACCTAGCCAGAAGAGTGAAGATCCAAAGGCTGAGATGGCTGGGTCATGTAGAGCGCATGGACACCAATGCTCCGGTCCGAAAAGACTTCGAATCCGCCCCCGAGGGACAGCGCAGTAGAGGAAGGCCAAGACTCAGGTGGCGCACGCAAATGGAAGAGGACCTCAGCCAACTTAGCGTGCGAAACTGGAGACAGCTAGCCAGGGATCGAGCTAGCTGGAGAAGCTTATTGACTGAGGCCCAGGTCCACCCCGGACTGTAGCGCCACCTTAAGTAAAGTAAGTATACATATACATATAAAATAAAGTAAATAAACAATACATATATACAATTTAAAATTAAGATTTAAAGAAAAAAAAGTTGTACGATACACCTTTTAATCAAAAAAAGAACGAAAACACAAACATTATTGTAAAAACTTCAATATATTATTTTAAAATAATGAAAATGCACAATAAAAAACTTTTAATTGACATAAAATGTAAACAAAATTATTTATACAATTTTGTCATACACACAATTATTTCACAGTTCATGTTTCAACAATATTGTTATGTAATAATTTTCTCAAGCTACAATTTTGTCATACACACGATTAGTTCACAGTTCATGTTTCAAGCGTGAGACCAGATTCAGAACGTATGTCATATAAAAGTTTTCTCAAGCTAGAACTTTGTCATAGACACAATTAGTTTATAGTTCATGTTTCAAGCGTGAGACCAGACTCAGAACTCGCAGTCCACGGTAATCGTATTTCAATTTGCTTGCATCTGATCTCACGCCTAAAATATGTACCTGATTAAATTGTTGGTTTTAAACAGTAGAGTTCCAACAGAAACACCAACCGACGAAGTCGTTCATTGTCAACAAATTAAACAAATTCAAAAGTGCTCTATTTTTTATTTGTGTCACTATAAATTTCACATAATTTTGGCGACCGTGACAGGACAGTTATAGTGATAACTTGTTGCATTTAAAGTGAACAAATAAGTGAAATTCAATCAACAAGGACTAAAAAGGACTACTTCGAAACCAGTCGAAAGATTGAGCCAGCCGTAGAGATAAATACGAAGAAAGGGGCAATATCTAAAGTAACATGAGTGCGAGCCAAAGACGAGCCTGAGAAAGCCTATGGCAATGAATGTGAAAGGCAGATTTTATTTGCTGGTAGAAATTTTGAAAAAATCTATAGATAAGTACCAGTCTCAAACAAATCAACAGTTTTCCCAGCAATTCTGCAAATTGCAAATGTATGGTGATGCAATGGTTCCACAAACAGGGGCAGCAACTATCAACACCGCAATGAAGTTGCCAACAATAGATCTTCCAAAATTTGATGGGGATTGTACATTTTACAACAAGGGTTTTTAGCCAGTACTGCAATAAGTCACACATATAAAAATAAGCATATATATTTAGCAACAGCTGTTGTGAATGTCATTTCCTCGAACGGCACTAGAATTCCATGTCAGATGTTACGAGATTCAGGATCACAGTTTCACTTCGTAACAAAAACATTCGCTCAACAAATTGGAGCAAAAAGATCGAGATTAAATATTCCAATTAGTGGAATTGGTTCCGAAGACAGTCAAGCACAGTATATCACGAGCACAACATTCAAATCAAGATCTTCACTAGTTTCCGATTCTATTGATGCAGTAATTTTGCCAAAAATAACTGACTATCAATAAAATATAGAGCTTGATGCTACATCTTTAAGTATACCCCCAGAAATGGAACTGGCAGACACGAATTTACATAAGAATAAACCGATCGACATGCTCATAGAAGCAGATACGATGTGGACATAATCTACCAGTTTTGAGAAACTCTAAATTGGGCAGGATAGTTACAGGAAGCACGGAATTACCAAGAGGACCAATGAGCACTCTTATTGCAACGAAACCCACCTTATCTTCATTGGATAAATTGGTGCGAAGGTCTTGGGAGACAAAAGGCCATGATACTCCGGTAAAAACCATGAGTATGGAAGAGTTCAGGTGTGAAGAGCATTTTAAAAATAATATTACGTTTGAGAACAAGAACTTTATAGTCAATTTGCCTTTTAAAGATGACCCAACAACACTTTTAGGAGATTCAATTGAAATGGCAAGAAGAAGGTTTTTATCGTTGGAGAAAAAAACTAGAAAATAACCCAGAACTGAAGGATCAATACGTTAAATTCATGGATGAGGAGTAACCGGAACGCATTACATGCTTACTCATCATTGTATTTTGGAACCTGAAAAAACTTCGTGTTGTCTTTGATGCATCAGCAAAGAGCAGCAGCGGCAAATCTCTCAACAATATTTTGATGGTCGGTCCAACTGTCCAACCTGATTTGTTTTCTATCATTATTAACTTGAAAATGCATAGATATGTTTTTACCTGTGATATAAACAAAATGTACAGGCAGATTTTGGTGAAACAAGAGCATCGACCTTACCAATCAATCTTGTGGAGACCACAATCAAATCATCCGCTAAAAAGGTATCAATTGAACACTTTAACATATGGGACAGCCTCTGCACCGTACTCAGCAACACGATGTCTTAATAAATTGGCAGAAGACAACATAGAAAAATTCAAAAAAGCGTCATTTGTTATCCAAAATAATATCTACGTAGATGACTGTCTTCGACTCGGACCATTACCTTGTTGTAGCCAAGGTACGGTTGCGGATATCCCAAACTACGACAAGACAAACTAATGCTGTGAGAAAATTCGACGTCAGACGGCTACAATCGCAAGAGATCGCCAAGTTCTTTTCCGATCGAGTGTCTCTTAATCTCTTAAGAGGTCCAATGCCGCCAGCATCAAGCATCGAAGACCATTGGAAACACTGCCAAAACGCCATCAGAGATGCCGCTCCTGATGTGCTGGGTTTCACTCGTCCACCACAACGAAACCCCTGGTTCGATGATGAATGCCGGCAAGCACATGCAGCTAAGCAAGATGCATATAACGCGGCGCTGCTTAGAAAGACCAGAGCTGCTCATGAGCTCTATGAGCGGAAGAGGAGAGACGAGCACCGGCTTCTCAGGAGAAAGAAGAAAGAGCATGAGAAGCGCGCGATCGAGGAAATTGAGAGATGCTACTCCAGAAATGAGGTTCGGAAGTTTTACCAAAAGGTAAAAATAACATGCCGCGGAAACTAACCCCGAACCGAAGCCTGTAGAGATGAACAAGGGAACATCGTAGTAGAATCGCAGTCGATGCTGAGGACTTGGAAAGATCATTTCTGCAGACTGTATAACGGCGATGACGGACCAAATACCGCTGTCAGGCAGAATCAACCTTTCAACCTGGACGATGATGACCAACAATTCCTTCCGCCCGACCTGGATGAAGTGAAGATAGCCATATAGAAGCTTAAGTCCAACAAAGCTGTTGGAGCGGATGGGCTGACTGCCGAGCTCTTCAAAGCGTCAGGCGATGACTTGGTAAGGAGCATACACCACCTCATCTGTAAAATATGGTCGGACGAAAGTATGCCCGATGAATGGAACCTCAGCATTGTTTGTCCAATTCTCAAGAAAGTAGACCCTCTGAACTGCGCCAACTACAGAGACATCAGTCTCCTTAACATCGCATATAAGATCTTATCCGCCGTATTGTGTGAACGCCTGAAGCCGTTCGTCAACAACCTGATAGGTCCATATCAGTGTGGCTTCAGGCCAGGAAAAACCACCATCGACCAGATATTCACACTACGGCAGATCTTGCAGAAGACCCATAGGCTTCAGATCGATTCCCACCACCTATTCATCGATTTTAAGGCCGCGTATGACAGCATCTATAGAGACGGGCTATATAGAGCAATGTCTAGTTTTGGCATCCCTGCCAAACTCGTCGGTCTGTGCAGGATGACGATGGAGAATGCACGCTGCTCCATCACGGTCGGTAAAGATCTCACCGAGACCTTTGATGTCCAGAAAGGATTTAGACAAGGCGATGCGCTGTCATGCGATTTTTTCAACATCGTACTTGAAAGAATAGTGCAAAACTCACGAGCAAACACAAGAGGCACTATCTTTCAAAAGTCCGTCCAACTACTCGCATACGCCGACGATATTGACATAATCGGGAGAAAGCAGCGTAATGTCAGTGGCGCTTTCGCGAGTATTGAGACGGAAGCGGCGAAAATGGGTTTAGCGGTCAATGAGGGCAAGACCAAGTATATGCTGTCCAGCAAAAAGGACAACCAACACCGACGTCTTGGACAGAACGTCACCCTCGACGGATATAACTTTGAGGTAGTTAAGGACTTTTCCTACCTAGGCTCCGCTATAAATACAGACAACGACACCAGTGCTGAGATCAAGCGAAGAATAACTCTTACCAACCGCTGTTTCTTTGGGTTAAGAAGGCAATTGAGTAGCAAAGTCCTCTCTCGGACAACAAAAGTCACCTTTTATAAGACTTTAATAATCCCGGTCCTGCTCTATGGCGCAGAGGCATGGACATTATCAAAAATGGATGAGGGTGTTCTTGGTTGCTTCGAGAGAAAAATTCTTCGGGCGATCTTCGGTCCCGTCTGCATTGACGGTGAGTGGAGGAGGAGATACAACTACGAACTGTATGGATTGTACAGCGACATGGACCTAGCCAGAAGAGTGAAGATCCAAAGGCTGAGATGGCTGGGTCATGTAGAGCGCATGGACACCAATGCTCCGGTCCGAAAAGACTTAGAATCCGCCCCCGAGGGACAGCGCAGTAGAGGAAGGCCAAGACTCAGGTGGCGCACGCAAATGGAAGAGGACCTCAGCCAACTTAGCGTGCGAAACTGGAGACAGCTAGCCAGGGATCGAGCTGGCTGGAGAAGCTTGTTGACTGAGGCCCAGGTCCACCCCGGACTGTAGCGCCACCTAAAGTAAGTAAGTAAGATGACTGTCTAACAGGTGCAGAAACAATAGCTGACGCTCGTGAGTTACTAAATGAAATTAAACAAGTGCTTCAAATGGGTAACTTTGAACTGCGGAAGTTTTGTGCAAATGATCCAATGATCTTAAAAGAAGTTCCAGACGAGCACAAGGAGAACCTTGTTACCCTTTATCAATCAGAGGTAGTTAAGACTTTGGGACTAATCTGGGAACCATCACAAGATGTATTGAAATACAGTTTCAAAGCCGAACTAATAAGCAAAGCGAGTGAAAGAATATGTAAACGAACAGTTCTCGCGGACCTCACAAGATTATATGACCCGTTGGGATTGATCGGCCCCGTGATTGTGCTTGGTAAGTTATTCCTGCAGGAGCTGTGGAAAATTAAACTATCGTGAGACGAAGCATTACTATCTGAGCAGGCTCATAATTGGAGGAGTTATGTGAAGCAATTTTCAGCATTAAATGAACTCAGCATTCCACATTATGTTCTTACACCCTCTGCAAAGGTAATCGAATTACATGCATTTTCGGATAGCAGTCTCAGCGCATATGGATCGTGTGTGTATATCAGATCTATTCACAAAGATGGAAAAATCCACTCCCAACTACTTTGCTCGAAGTCAAGAGTGGGGCCCCTTAAGACAATAATAGCTAGGCTAGAATTACAAGGAGCTGTTTTAATGGTAGAGTTGGTGAAAAGGTTATGTCAAGCCTTAAATCGTCAAATGGACAACATATAGTACTATACAGACTCTACGGTGGTATTGGCTTAGATAGGATCACCATCATATACTTGGGAGACATATGTTGCTAATAGAGTAGCCAAAACCCAAGCATGTACAGATATTCACCAATGGAGTTACATAAAAGGAGAACACAGTCCAGCTGATCTGGTATCGAGAGGATTCACTCTTTCGGAACTTATAAAATCAACGTTTTGTTTCAAGGGACCCAAGTTCCTCGAAACCGCTGAAATATTTTGGACAAAAACTGAATATACAATTCCTGAGGTAATTCCCGGATATCGTAAAATCAAATCAGTTCTAGCAACCTCAATTATTCCAGATCCAGTGGAAAAGCTTAATTACAAAAATTCCTTTAACACTATGAAAAGAATTTTCTCGTTTTGTTACCGATTTTATAGCAATTGCAGGAAACATAGAGAATTTAGAAGATTTAATCGTCTAACAGTTGAAGAATTATATCAAGGAAATCGTCTGCTTTTGGTTCAAGTACAGAGGACAGCATTTCCCAATGAGTATGAACTACTAAAGAAATTTGGAATAATCTATAAACGATCAAGTATATCGTCGTTAGATACGTATTTCGATGAGAAAATCAACTTAATAATTTATTACCAGATGCCAAGCACCAGATACTTTTACCGAAAAACAGTCTGGTATCCAAGTTGCTACTGATTCTGCTACATGGAAAACATTTGCACGCATCACACAAAGCATTAATAGCCATTTCAAGACAACAATACTGGATTTTGAGCGTAGGCAGGATGGCGAGACATGTTATTTCTAAATGTGTTAAATGTTTCAGACCGAAACCAACAACGATTAATCAACTGATGGGAAATCTACCAACAGAGAGAGTCAATCCATCACGACCTTTCATCACTCAGGAGTTGATTTATGTGGTCCCATTAGAACGCATCACAAAGTAAGAGGTAAAACACCATCAAAATCTTATCTGGCAGTTTTTGTTTGTTTTTCAACTAAAGGTGTTCACTTCGAAGTTGTTGGAGATTTGTCTTCCGAAGCCTTTATAAATGCGCTTAAGAGATTTGTCGGCAGACGAGGTGTTTGTCAAACCATTTTGCGACAATGCAACTAACTTCGTTGGCGCTAAGAACGAACTCGCAGAGTTTAGAAGGCCTTTTCATTCAGAACGCGTGCAATCTACAATCGAGGACTCATGTTTGCAGGATGGAATTATTTGGAAATTAATTCCACCTCGATCGCCGCATTTCGGAGGACTTTGGAAAGCTGCTGTCAAATCGGCAAAAACGCTACTAATTCACTATCTTGGGGAAGCTACGTTAACATACGAATAGTCAATCAAGTGGAGGCCATATTAAATTCAAGACCTCTGACTCCTATTTCGATAGATCCGAATGATTTGGAAGCTCTCACCCCTGGGCACTTTTTAATAGGCACATCGCTGACAGCACTGCCTGAACCAGATGTTACAGACACTAAATTAAACCGCCTGGATAAATTTCGACAAATACAACACATACAGCAACACTTCTGGAGACGCTGGTCAAAAAAATATTTGCATCTGTTGCATCAAAGGTTGAAGTGGAAAACGGAACACAATATTCTAAGACCTGGAACAATTGTTGTAATGAAAGAAATGAATGCTCCACCTATGCGATGGTGCTAGGCCGAGCGAGCCGAGGCCGAAGTGACAATCTAATCCGAGTGGCCACTGTTAAAACAGAAAATGGAACATACCAAAGAGCCATACACAATCTTTACCCATTGCCAATAGAGGAATCGATTGCTGAAAATGTTTATCACGATACAAAACCAAAATTAAATGAAACCAGTGCGAGTAAAGAAACAAATTCTGGTTGCAAAAAATTTAACTTAAGGAGCTTGCTTTCCTCAATATTGTGCGTTTTCTTAGTATTACCGTTATGTCTGGCACAGACAAATGAACAAGTTTCAGTGACAAAATTAGACAACGGCATTGGTATTTACTTTGAAGACATTGGTGAGGTAAAAATTATAAATGCATTCTGGAACATTTATATTTATTACAATTTAACAACATATTGGGTTGAATTTAACGAAATAAAATCATATCTTTAGCTGCTAGATGGAATATGTACAGAAGATATAGCTAACAAAGCTTATTGCAGACCCATAATAGATAGCCTTCAACATCAAGTCACGGTTATAGAGCGCAACGATGAGCTGCCGCATATCAAGGATCAAATTATTAAAAAATAAGAGCGGCAGGATCTCCATTTGACATTGTTGGAACACTAGCACATAGTTTGTTTGGAATTTTGGATCAGGAAGATGCTAATCGAATCTAAGAACAAATAGCGTTAGTCAAAGAAAATGAAGGCCATGCAGAATATATTTTAAAAAGGCAGAATTCCATATCAGACTCTACGGTCAAAGAGACACCTTTGAAATCCAACAAGAATTTAAGGCTCTTCATCGTTATTCAATGAGAACGATTGATGGAATTCAATCAAGCAAACGCTGTTCGAGCAAAAACATGAGTCCAAGTGTTATTGGACTTAATACGCAGCTTAATAAGATGAACGGCTGTAAAATGGATCTTCTGAATCATGTTAAATATGCTTTATCTCGATGTCAAGTTAATGAAGTTAATTTACAGGATCAGTGGATAGCTTTTAGCAGATCTAATGGATGGATTTTTTCGGTAGCAGTGGCGTAACAGGCCATCTTATTTGCGAAGGCAGGGCTACAAGAATACACATTCAGGGCAATGGTTTGCTGGAGTTCCGTAAGTCATGTACACTCAAACTGCCATATACGAGTCTTAACGGTCAACACGAGTACAACTATTCCGTCAACAAATCATTCATTCCGAGCGCAAATATCAGCAACTGGATATTTAAAAGAAATGAAAAAACCACTTCAACGACCTCAGTGCCACCCGAGACTTATGACATGGATAAGAAACAGCTTGATGATCTCAATACTAGAATTGAAGAGGTTATGAACCAAACAAATGCGTTTCCGATATCCCCGTCTTTGAGCGCGCATGACTATCATCACTATGGGTTGACATTGCTTTTAGCTGCTGGTATGATTGGGATGGGCATTGTATATTGGTTTCGTCATAGGAGACCAACACCAGCACCTAGACGCGGAGTTTCACGTTTTGAAGTGGAACCTTAGTTTAAGAACCTATGTAGCTAAAAGTGTAAAATGTAGAAAATGATAATGTTCTGATCGCATAAATGTCAATGAAGACAACTTAGTTTAAAATTAGAGAGTTAAGATCCCTCTAAAGGGGGGAATATGTTATGTAAGAATTTTCTCAAGCTACAATTTTGTCATACACACAATTAGTTTATAGTTCATGTTTCACCTATATTGCATTTAATTCTGCTAAGCGAAGACGACGAATTGGATCGTGAACCAGCGCGGGAAGAAAAGCGTCACAGGTTACTTACATTGCGACGCAACAACGAGGCATTGGAGAGAGAGCTGGCTCAGTCGCTGTCAGCTATACCCGGTCACCACTAGCCAAGACCATCAACAATCTGGCCTCCAAATCCTTCCATGGATTGAAGAATCAATTCCAAAATTCACTGGCGATGATACGTACGGCGTAGAAAAGTGGCTGGATGAACGAACTGTGACGACCAGTTTCACCATGATTGCTCCGTATCCGATGTATTATATGAGACGGATGCAGTCAAATACGATACCAAATTGGGCGTGATGAATTATATCGTGCGTATGAAGGTGGTTGCCGAAAGAGGACCGGGTATTGACAAACGCAAACTTGTCAATACTATGTGGTTCACGATGTGCGTGATCGACCAGACGTGCTGGCGATGCTGTTTGCTGCACAAACATTGGACTATTTACTATTTACATTGGACTATATCGAATCGAGAAAACATTGGCGGTTGCAAATGCTTCACGTAAGACCGCACCATCGAATAGACCAGTGACTGCTGCTTTAGCTGGAAAATTATGTTACAATTGTCCCGAAAAGAGGCATTCATCGAGAAATGGTTCGAAACCTCGACAAGCAATTTTCTCGAGTTTCCGTTGTCACTCTACCGAACATATGCCGATGAATTGCACCGTTCCAGTACCAAAGCGAACATCCGCATGGCCGCAATTACAGAACATGCTGCGATAATTACTTAGGTAACAGCCGCTGTTGCCAATACGAATCTGGTGACCGTTGTTTTAAAGATTGATCGACAAATGTGTGCTTACACTAACAAATTGTTTTCTTTGTTCGACACGAGTAGTCCAGTTAGCTTTGTCCTCCAGTCAGTGGCATCCGAATTAAGTGAGAATCCATCAACTTACACCAATTTAAAAAGTAATCAGTAATACAAAATTGTTAAGCTAGCCGAGTGCCAATTGAAATAAAATTCCGAGAACGGATTAAGACAATTGATGTTTTTATAATTGCTGACGATGTGTTGCCGGTACCTCTTTTATTGGGAGACAATTTCTTGGATGCTTTCAGTGACGAAATTATTCCGCCAAAAACTATTGTAGAAGATAAGATTCCGATTAAATACTTTCCGAATAAAATTGTTGAGCGTGTATCGTCTATTAAATCAAAATACTGTTATTTTTGTGCACATGACTCGACTATCTTTCAGAATTTTACCATTTCCGCTATCGACCTATTTGGTGGACAGTTTGACGATCGCTTGAGTGCATAGTCATCGAATCCTCGGAGTCAGAGTTGTGAATTACAGGTACCTGATATTTTCGCGATCCATTTCGAGCTTAACTTGGATACTGATATTGAAAAACTTTTGGATGAGCGAGAGCGAGAGCTATTGTTGTACGTAGTTCGGGAAAATTTTTTCAACTTCCGATGTTCCGTTCCACTTCGCGCCACGCCGTTTGTCTGAATTTCACAAATCTGAAGTGCGGAAGATAATTGCCGATTTATTGTCACAGTGTATAATCCGCCCCAGTGATTCGTCGTACGCTTTGCACACTGCCTTGGTCAAAAAAAAGCATGACAGCACGCACATGTGTATGGATTATCGAGCACTTCATATGATCACTGCACGTGATAACTATCCATTGTCATTGATCAAAGATTGTCTAGAGTATTTTGGGCGAAAAAAATATTTTTCGGTTTTGGATTTATGTAAAAGACGGGTATCATCAAGTGAAGGTGGCGTTCGGATCAGTTAACTATACTTCGTTCGCATGAAATTTGCAAAATTGTAATTTTTTGTAAAGTTTAAGCAGTTCGGGTTTAAAAAAATGTATGGAAATCCAAGTGGCCAACTATTAAAAAAAATACTTTCTTAATACAGATCTCAAAATGGTATAATACAGTTTTTTATTTAATACAAATACGTAGTTGTTGCTTTTAATGTTCAGAAGGAGCACATTCAACTAAATATCGAAAATATTAAAAATCGTTCTTTTCTTATCTTTAAGTGCACGTAGCGCTGGAGTCCGGGGAGGACCTGGGCTTCAATCACAAAGCGTCTTCAGCTAGCTCCATCTCTTACTAGCTGCCTCCAGTTTCGCATGTTAGGTTGGCTGAAGTCCCCTTCCACATGCGTGCGCCACCTGAGCCTTAATCCTCTACTACGCTGTTCCACGGGGCCGGATTCGAAAAATTTTCGCACCAGAGCGTTGGTACTCATCGGCCCTACATGACCCAGCCATCTCAGTCATTATACCTTCACTCTTGTGGGTAGGTCGATGTCGCTGTAGAGTCCATACAGTTCGTCCTTGTTATACCTCCTCCACTCACCGTCAATGCAGACGGGACCGAAAATCAGTCGAAGAATTTTCCTCTTGAGGCAGCCAAGAGCACCCTCAGCCATTTTTGATAATGTCCATGCCTCTGCGCCATACAGCAGGACTGGCATTATTTGGCTCCTTTATAGGGTAACTTTAGTTGTTCGATGGAGGGCTTCACTAGTCAATTGCCTTTTTAGCGCAAAGGGGCAGCGATTGGCAAGAGCTTTTCTTTGTTTTATCTCAGCGCCGGTGTCGTTGTTTGAATTCATAGCGGAGCCTAGGTGAACAAAGTCCTAAACTACCTCCAAGTTATAACTGCCGACGGTGACATTCTGTCCGAGACGTCGGTGTTCAGTGCCCTTATTGCTTGACAGCACATACTAAGTCTTGCCCTCATTGTACGCTAAACCCATTTTCGCAACTGCCGGCTCAATACTTGCAAAAGCGCCACTGACAGCACTCTACTTTCTTCCAATTGTGTCAATATCATCGGCGTATGCGAGTAATTGGACGGACTTTTGAAATGTTGTGCCTCTTATATTTGCGCGGGAGTTTTGGATCTGCAGTACTGTGAATATTTGGTCGAAGGTTGTCTTCCTGGCTTGAAACCACACTGAGATTGACTTATCAGGTTGTTGACGAACGGCTTCAGGTGTTCACACATTACGACAGATAAGGTCTTGTATGCGATGTTAAGAAGACTGATGCCTCTGTAGTTGACGCAGTTCAGAGGGTCTCCTTTTTTCAGGATCGTACAAAAAAAACACACTCAGGCACAATTTAAATGACCTTGTAGTTTATACGAGCGATGCACGTTTTCATTTGAAAGTGTTTTTAACATTCGTTTATTTAAATATCATTTCCAATGTAGAAAGAAATCCTAAAAATATATAACCACTTATGAAAAAAGATGAGAAACAGTTACCATAAGTAGACAACCATAGAAAATTAAAAATACTTTTTCCATAAATTGAAATGGAAATATCGGATAACTGCATGACGTGTTTGAGCTTATAGAAGATTTCCAAAAATAATGGATGTACGAGTACTATGCCAAATTTTACGAGTAAATCTTTTATTAAGACTAATTTTGATGCACTTTGACCAAATTAAAGCGAACGTTCCATGACTTATTCCTTTCTTATAGAAAGCTTAAGTAAGGATGTTGAGCAATGTTCAGTGGTTGTAGTTAAAAGCAGTGCTGAACCGAGAAAGCTTAAGCCTTAGATAACCGATGAGATAATAATAAAAAAGTAAAAACATCCTTATTATAATTTAAGCAACACGGACAAAAAGATGGGTAAGGAAATATCTAAGGATGTTTTGTACTACAAAAATAGTTCTTACTATATATTAAAAAAAAATGGAAATTAATAAATGAAATTCTGAATTAAACTAATCGAAATAAATATGTATGGTCAACTCGTAAACGATAAGGATTTATATTAAATCCCATAGAGTTCAACAAATATTTTGCCTATAATAATGTAATAATGTGGTTTCAAGTAGTTGCGCTGATATTAATATATGCTCTAGTCTGGCGAATGAAGAGTCTCCCTCTCATAGTTTCTTCTTTGAGCGAATAAATTATCTTATTTTAATTTTAAGAATTCGTATACCGTCCGTACAAACTCGTTCTCCAATACCTTTTTGAAGAAAATTTCGCTTAATTTGTGTAATATTCCTTGCCATATTTTTTATAAAAGCATTTTAAATGGTATTTTCCCAGAGGATTTATTATTAGCTGCAGTTATTCCTTTTTTCAAAAAAGGAGATAATAAATCATTAAATAATTGTAGACCGATTTTTTTGCGGTCAGTTTTTTCAAAGGTGTTGAAAAAATAATAAATATTTTTTTTAGTAAATGTCACTCTGGTCAATCTACCGACAGTGCCGTTTTGAATTTTTGTTCTTATATTTATGACAGTTCTAAAGATAGAAATTTATCTACTGCACTCTTTGTCGATATACGAGTAACTAAAGCATTTGACAACGTCGACCACACAATACTTTTGGATAAGCTTTATAAATGCGAGTTTAGAGGTTCTTTTTTAAATGGGCTTCTTCTTATTACACCGTAAAACTCAAATAATGTTTTTAAATGCGGCTGGGGAAAACAGTTGACTACGATCCATTCTTTTTTTTATTATGCCAACTGTAATAAGTACAAAAATTGTAAAGAGATTTGAGGCTGAACAACAATTTAACCAGCAAGTCGGATTCATGTTCAGACAAATGTTTTACTTTTGAAAATGTTAAAACATACAATAATTTGGGTGTGTTGATTGATTGGAAGATGAGTTGGTTTGATCTCACATTGGCTATTTAAAAATATCTGATGGTAGCCACAAGACATATGTACTTATTAAAATCTTTGTGCTCTGAAGTGCGTTTCTTATGCGCTAGTACATTCTTAGCTAGAATGTAGCATAGTTTACCACCTTCTGCAGTCTCAGAAACACGTTATTCGTTCAATTTGCAAACATCGTCGTCAGGATAGTAGTTTCAATCTTTTTAAGAGCTTAAATGTATTATCACTAAAACACTTAAACTTTTTTTAAGTTATTAAAAGTATTCTACGCAAGATCTGGGTATCAATTGTGTAGATGCTTTAACAACTATCAACTTAGATCAAATAACCTCAATCTTGTTGTAATTCCTTCTTATAATTTACAATTTTTTTTTTAAATTTCTTTACATCCATCGCCTCAAATAGTCGTATGCAAAAAGCTGTCGCTCAAACTCAGTAGACTGAGATGTGAGACGGAAAGAAAGGTAGCTAGATTAAGGGTTTGCAATAAGCGAAAGCTAAAATTGGTATACAAAACTTTTGTCTCAGTGCGTTGTCTCAGTCTCATTAATTCTATGAAATAAAATTGCAAAGACGAGTTCACTGAGAGAGTGTAGTGAAGAAAAAACGGCAATAAAAAGTGATGAATATAACTGCTTTTTATTACAATTTTTCAAAGAACAATATTATTGTGCTAACGAAAAGCCGAGTAACCGAAATCAAAAAAAAAGAAAAGAATAGCTATAGAAAAATTTAAATCAGAATATTAAACCAAATTTGTAAAACCCATTCAAACTGTACAGATTTAAAAAAAAAATATTTTGCTCAAGCAGAAAAAGTTACGATTGGTTCATCACGAAAGAGGAAGCAAGACCCTTTACTTATCCATGCTAGAGCTCCAAAGACTAGTTATGCTAAAGCAAAACAAGTTCTTACCAAAAAACGTTTGATAGATCAGGAAAGAGCAAATTTATCAGAAGATAGTAAAATACCTTTCGAACATATTAATTTTTTCTTTTAATATAAAAATATCATATTGAAAAAAGTCAGCATATTATACATCACTCGTATATATAAGAACACCTATTTTTTATTTGTTTATAGAAGTGCTGTTGGATATACAATATTTTTTGTTTTTCGTCTGATGCAAAAACGAAAAAATCAGAAGGTTTTCCAACGCGTGAAGAGGCCACACACTTGTAAATATTGTCCTTGTGCTTTTTTGATGGTCATTGCATAGACGAGTCGCACCGGAAACTGCAAACGTTTGGATTCGAATGGTAAATCTGTGAATCATTGAAATGGGAGGCAATAGTACATCTTCTCCATTAAAAATAGTAACTTCGATGATATTGGAATGATTTTTTTTCACTGAGAGCCTGGTACAGTTGCAAAGTCGTGGCGGATTAATGATTTGAAGCAAAATGATAAGCACGCCAATTTTCAATGCTAAAACGTGCGGAGGCATGTTCATTAGTTGTGACTTTGTGAACTGTGCAACTAACAGTTAAGATTTAAAAAAAAACTTGAGGATAGGAGTTTTTTAAAATATGGCTTTATTCGATCTTCTACGAATCAATCCTTACCTATGTGCTTGACTTGTCAAAATGTTTTAACAAACGAAGCAATGAAGCCGTCTCAGTTACAAGAACATTTAACGAAAATGCATGCTGACAAGAAAAACAAAGTTTTGCCCTATTTCCAAGAATTAGAAAAAAAAAATTATAAACAGCCTACTATATCGAATCTTTTTGCATCCTCCTCTCAGCAACATGATGACGGCCTGCAGGCTCCCTATAAAATTTGTCTTTTGATTGCCAAAATGGGGAAACCACACACAGTCGGTGAAGAATTAATTCTAACTGCTGTGAAGGAAGTAATAGAAACCGCTTTTCATAAATTAGGAAGTGATATTATCAAAAAATTCCTTTGAGCAATAATTCGGTTCAAAGAAGAATTGATGAAGTAGCCGAAATGTTATAAAAACATTGTGCGATCTTTTGAAGACATGTAAATTTTCCATTCAGCTTGACGAATCTAGTCTTCCAAATAATGAAGCATTACTCTTAGCATTTGTACGATTCATTAAAGAAGAACAAATTTGTGAAGAACTTTTATTTGCTCAAACATTGAAAACGGATACAAGGGGAGAATCCATATTTAAAGCCACTGATAGACTTCTTAAAGAAAAAGAGATTCCTTTATTGAATATCTTGTCTGTGGCTACTGATGGTACCCCCGCAATGACAGGACGCTACAAGGACTTCATTGCTTTTTTGAAACGGGCCGTACCAGAAATACTCGCGGTACATTGTGTCATACATCGTCAACATTTGGTCGGGAAAAATCTGAGTGAACCTCTGCATACGTCTCCTCAATTTGTTATTAAATCTGTCAACAAAATAAGGAATAACTCCTTGTTTAGCCAATTGTGTGACGAAAATGACGAAGATTACAATAGTTTACTGCTGAATACGGACGTTCGCTATGGCCCGTACCCGTTTGACACGGTTTTTTAATCTGTTCGATACTGTTATTGAATTTCTAGAAACTAGAGTCAACGGACTGTGAAACCACTTAATTAAATTAAAACATCATATTTCGTATATGATAGAAATATTGTATTTAGAATATTTAACGTTGTCAACCTCCAACTGCAGGGTGATCACTTGAAACTCATAAGAACAAAGAACGTTATTGCTGCTTTTGTGGAAAAGCTAAGTCTCTTTAGACGTGAGAAGAGGTGAATATACGAAAAACTTGCAAATTTATCGGCCAAAAAGGATGAATTGCTTAACTACTGCTTCATGACTATCAAAAAAACCGGTTCCAGGATATTCTCAACATGATAACACCGGAGTGGCTGCTGGACTCCTTCGCAAATAACTCGAATGTATCGTCCCATTTAGAAGAAGAGCTCAATGAGCTAACAACAAATGAGGAGTTAATAATAAAGTTTAAATGCGGATGCCAGTAATTCTGGCTCCAGAAAAAAATACCAGCCCTGTACCCCAGTTTATGGAAAATTGTTCAAAAATTTATTGTTGCATTTAGTTACACTACAAAGACAAGGAATAAACTACCAATAATGGAGCAAGGTGACTTACGACTTTATTTAATTAAATTTGAAGCAGACATTCAGAAACATACAAATATTCACCAGACACATCCGTCTCATTGAAATGTTTTTATTTAATATTTTAATCGATTTTAGGTAAAGCGAAATTTACATTGAAATAATTTTTTCTGAATAGTGCGTGTATTACTTCTAATTTTTTTTTTTATTTGAGAAACAAGTAGGTTAGTATTTTTTCAATTGTTTTTATGGCGGGGGGCGGTGACAAAAAATTATGCTGCCAAATGGGTGGTCAGCCAAAAGTCTTGCTCACGTCGCTCGCTTGATTTAAATACACTGAATAGAAGATTTCGAGTACCTTTGCTCTATAGCTCGTCACTCGTGCTTACAATCGGAAAAAAATGCCTTCACAAAAATTATAGCTTTCAATATTTCCAACAATTGTTTCCCATATACTCGTAACTTCTTAATTTTTGCAAGAATAGATCCAAAAATGTGCATTTTCGATTGTAACTCATTAATCATGTGTCCGGTCAATATAATTGCGACTATTTATGAAGTTTTCCATGCAATAAAACAAATAAAAATAAAGAAGAAGACAAAATTGGTACCAAAACCTTTTTCACGGAATTCTGAACAAAGTTGCCAAGGACATCAGTGCTCTATCTCTTACCATTTAAGAGTCAATAAGGGACAAACAAACATTGATTTTTATATACATACCTTTTTTACAGAATTCTGAACAAAATTGCCAAAGACATCAGTGTTCTATCTATTACCATTTAAGAGTCTAGAAAGGACAAACAAACAAACAAATAAACAAACAAACAAACAAACAAACATTGATTTTTATATATAGAGATTTAAATATAAACGAATTAAACATTAAGTTGGTTGGTTGGATACGATATGATTTCTTCTTATTTTTCCTTGGTCCGTTAAGACGGCAGCCCTTCTAGAGCCGTCGGAAGTGGCGTCTTCACTTGGTGTTGTTTGTTCTTCTTCACAATTATCCTAACTTTCGTCTTTTTCTAAGAAATGTTTTGACACATTATGCAAAACAAAGCAGGCCAAAATTATTTTTGGTGCATTTTGTGTGGAAATTCGTAGCTTGTATTGTAGACAGGGAAACCTCCGTTTTAACTGAAACAAACACGTTCAATAATAACTCTTTCTGTGGTCAGCACACTGTTATAAGGTTCTTCTACAACAGTAGATATTCTTTGAAATGGCGTCATAATAGAGGGAGTGATTGCATAACCCTCATCAGTGATGAGGACACACGTAGGATTATTAAGAAGTGCCTGGTAAATATCCGAATTTTTAAATATTCTGGAGTCATGGACCGAGCCGGACCACACTGGTAAGCTTTTCAGCTCCATTGCCAGTCGCTACCTTAATTGAATGATAACCTAAGAACAGAAACATTTACACATTACATGAGTCTCTCATTTTACAATTACCCTTTCGGTTTATATACTCTCCATTATGGTGCTTTGGCTTACTAATACCTGCGTGCAGTCTATTGCTCCAATATAGGACGGAAATTTGTTTTTAAGCTGCCATAAGTACTTCTGAGAGTCGTTTTCCTCCCTACTCATAGGAAATTTGATCTAGTATTGGCTCTTTTCCATTATTTTTACCGCAACATCACTTACTATTCTCGAAACGCTGGATTGGCTTATACCAAAATCTTCCGCTTTGCCAATTTGAAATCCAGGATCTCCAATAAATCTTATGAAAATCATCATTCTGGGTAAATTATTAGTTCTCTCATTATGTTGGAGAAAATGATCAGCTATCCAATCTACTTGGGCAGAATTAAATCGAAGACTTTTGAAGTACCGGTTTTGCGAAGTGACACCGAAAACGATTAAATATACAGCCATTTGACCTCATGTGACATCAAATTTGTAGTCTTGACTTCTTATGAGCTTAACCTCCTTGTTCTGAGACATTGCTATGTTTTTTGCATACGAGAAATCAAAGCATGAGAACTGTCTCATCTGTTTAGCAAAAGGTCAGTCTCTGAGAATCCGAGCAAAGCTATAAAAAGTGAGACTTGAATCCGCCAGCTGTTCTGTTCACATTTTCATTTCTCTTGTCTGTGTTAATTTTTCTTTTTCCTTTTCTAATAATTCTTTTTGTTGGGCACCTGGCAGCCCTGAAACAGGGCAGTTAAATGAAAAGCTCTCTGAAAGTATTTGAATGTCAAGAGGTAAAAATCGATCATTTGCGACAGTGTATTTCGATCGTTATAGTACAATATATAATAATTAATTGAAGAATTTAAGTTTCTGAATTACCTTCATATATTGTAAGCTACATTAACATGTCATTGAATTGTTAATAAGTTGACATTTATATAGGTAAATTTTAGCCTGGTATAATAATTATCAAACAGATCCTTTGTAAGGCTCTAAATTTCGGAGTTTAATTAAACAATCTAAAATTTACAATCATCATCATCCATCGAGGAAGAATTTATAATTGCGAGCAATTTCTTCAGCAAACAATTCCATCTTCAAAATCATCACGCCTGCGAGGGACTCACATTTGCGAAAATTTCCACCTGCGTCAAATCGCAACTACAAAGGATACCCACGTGCTATTAGTTTCCATCCGCAAAAGTTTGAACCGCAATGGTATTACTGCAATTACAATTAATCGGTGAGTACGTCCATAATATGAAAAGAACCCTCCTCCTGCAAACTGCTCAAACTGCACAAGCACAAGACCGTAACCTCGAATGCATATCATGTCTTTGTGAAGCAATTTCTAATCACGTTGATTGCCAAATATGGGGCGATATTTATCATATCTCTTGCGCCGATTTTTGAATAAACACCGACCGCCAGAACTAGATCTGTACCATATGCCAGCCATCTACTTCAGCGAAAGTCAATGCATTTGATAACTCCCCAAAATTGCAGCCGAAGATCATGAAAAAGCACCTTCTATTTGTTCCAGGAAATCTAGAATACCAGCTCCTCCAAGGAGGTACCCCTGAAAATGGCATAGCGCGTCGGCTCGTGTATTCAAAAAATACAGCTTAAAGTGATGCAGAGAAATGAAATGCATCTGAACCCCCAATCGCAGTACCTTAAGAAATGCAGCACGTTTAACTTCATACAAAATCCCAGTGCAAAAACAGTGCAAAATAATCTGAATACAAGGTGAATGGGTACAACAAACAGGATAGCCAAGATCACACTGAAATTTCAGTTCATAAAAATCCAGTTTTCCAAAGGGGAAGCTCGAAGCCCCCAATGAGAGAAGCCATAAATTACTGTCATTAGGTATTGACCAACCAGAGTTGATGAATCGTCGTCTGGCTCCACGCCAGGCAGTACCAAGGGAACTACTGTTGGCCACTGTTGTCAGTGCATATGAAAATACTGCTAAAACATGTGGATTCACGGACAATGAAAACCAAGTCCGCCTTCAAAAATACCTCAAAGGAAAAGCGATAAATACAATTCGATGTCGTTTATTTCATTCACGTTAAGTTCGTCATATAATAGGCTCTTTGGTAAGCCTGAAATGATTATTGATTCGCTTATCTATAAAATTCGTCAATTAGAAGCGATCGTGAAATACGTACTAGCTGTCGAAAATAATTGTGCCACTATGGAGACGGCCGAGCTCACTTCACACTTGGGTAATCCAATATTGGTGCAGAAATTAGTAGAGAACTTGCCACCTCAAAAACCTCTCAATTGGGGAATTTACAATCCAAGTAGGTCAGGCTGCAACTGAAAACGGCATGACCACTCATATCTCAATGCGCATGAGTCATTGGTAAGAATCTGTTTGATCTGAAATTTGAATTGTCCTTCTGCAAGCCATTGTCCAGTGTTTACCAACTTCGATTTAGGAAAGAGGTGGGAGATGGTGAAACGGAAGCTATTGTGACGTACTTGCCTTCGGAGACATATAATAGGTGCTCGTCTTCACTGATATGCGGGGAACAGGGCTGCATATTCCGCCACCACAAACTCTTACATAACATCAACAAGCACAGTGATGTTACACCACATGTCATGACCTTCTCTAATTCATCACGCAGCTGATAAAGATAGTTCTGTTTTATTCAAAGTTGTTTCGTTACAGACGTATGCATTTTTGGAAGATGGATTGTCTGTAAGGTTGATGGAAGATGATTTGGCAAATCAATTAAATATTAATGGTCAACGTTCATCTCTCCACTTAAAGTGGGCATCCAATGCAATGTGCGCGGAGCATAACTCTAGAAATATTGATATCGAAATTTCTGGCTTATTAAAGAGGATGTATATCATCTCTGGAGTTCGTAAGCTTTTAGTTGTTGGTTTTGCCATCGCAGTCTATTGATTGGGATTATTCCTCGAAAAATACACGCACCTAAGTGAATTTCCAGTGAAATCGAAATTTTCAACCGAAAATTCTGATTGGATTACAGCATTGGAAATTGGGATTGCCATAAAAAAATAAGAGAAAGTAAGCTTGATGAGCCTGTGGCAACCAAGACTATGTAAGATGGGTAGTATTTGGCCCACACAACAATCAACATGGGTTTGAAAGCTGCCATTTTAACATTTTCAAATGCCAACGCGAAGATCGATTGATTCATGAAACTGTTAAGCAGTACTTCGCTGTTGAAAGCATAGGGACAAAGAAATTGTGCTCACTAACATCTGATAAAAACCAGGCAGGTGCAGCTTTTATGGAAATACACCACGATCCAACTCCCTAGCAGCAAAGTTAATGCAGAACGCTGTATACTTTGCCCCGAACGAAAGATGTAAAGGGAACCGAACCTCCGTAAGCTTATATTCGATTTAATGCAGCATTATTTGGAGACAGGACACGCACAGAAAATTGAGAACAGTGCTATCTCAACGAATATAGTATGGTACTTACCACTTTTTCCCGTCTTTAACCACAATAAGCGTGATAATTGTTTGGGATGCGGCCTCGAAAGTGAAGGGTGTTCCTCTTAATATGGCACGACTAACCGTACCAAATTACTCTACCATTACTAGGTATTCGCTTTCGTTTCAGAGAAAGGA
Source organism: Volucella inflata (assembly GCA_928272305.1). Taxonomy (NCBI): domain Eukaryota; kingdom Metazoa; phylum Arthropoda; class Insecta; order Diptera; family Syrphidae; genus Volucella; species Volucella inflata. The sequence continues at coordinate 69,455,989 of OV743716.1, forward strand.
AAGTTGGTATATGTGCCGACATTAAAGAAATGTTTCACCAGATTAGAATAACGGAGGATGACCAAGGTGCCCAGCGTTTTTTGTTGCAGAGTAAAGAAACAGGTAAAATTAAAGCATTTAAGCTCACGGTTTTAACTCCCGGAGCTACTTGCTCACCGTTTTGTGCTCAATACGTCAATAGCAGTAGTACAGGGGATCATATGAATCAGTACCCAGTAGCTGCTAAAGCAATAGTTCAATAGCGAAAATGAAGCTGTTAGCAGATGAACAACTCAATGCAGCTCTGGCCGACGCCGGAAAAGTTCTTGGAGCATTGTGGTCTCGGCTGACCGATTAATTTTTCCGTAAATTTGATTGACAGAAAATAAGACCAGAGTTGCAATCGGGTGAAAATGGACCTCCTAATTAAAGAGAGGTCTTGCAGGTGTTAATGTAAATTGATGACCCTACAGGATTAATTGCAAACGTTTTGATAAATTAAAAGATTCTATTGCAGAATATCTGGAGGTCAGCTATAGACTGGGGTAATGAAATCAGGGCGGATCATTTTCTTATGGATGAAATGGATTCACATGCTCCCGTTAATAAATGACATAAGAATTCCATGCTTTTATATAACCAAAGCCAACTGCTCTTAAGCCAACGATGTAGGCGATGCTAGTGAAGAAGCGTTTGCTGCAGTTGCATACGTACCTTTGAGTAAATATTTAAAGTACGTTTCAATGCTGTCTCATTTCATCGAAGACTTAAGTAGCCAACAGTAAATACCAAGAATGGAAATAGAAGCTGCTCTATTGGATACACGACTAGCGGCTTCTACAATAGAAGCTCATACAATAGTTTTTAAACGGAGAATTTATTAGACGGATTCGAAAACAGTTATACACACGATAGAAGCAGAAAATCGAAATTGCAAGCAATTTATCGGAACTAGATAAATAGCAGGAAAATTTGTAGAACAATTACACCATTCCATCTATAAATCAAATGTTATAATTGATATGACTAGATACTCTTGCTGGAAAAAGGTGTTGCATATTATGTCGAAGTTATTCGCATTCATTCGTAAGACATGAATCGAACCATCCATGCGGAGTTCACATGTCCCGAAGAGGCTGAAATTTATTTATTTAAGGAAGCGCAGCTAAAACATTTTCATGCACTGAAAACATCGAAGCTTATTGCAGAGTCCCACTTCAAAAATTGACACTGTACTAAGACGATGCTGAGGTGACACGCAATCAAGGTCTAATAGATGCACCTACAGAAGCTTGCTTTGATACAAAAATGCCAATCGTGCTACCAAGTAACCATAATATCATCTTTCTAATTGTAGATCTTTGTCATCGAAAGTTCCATCATCAATATAACGAGAGAGTCGTAGATGAAGTCCGTCAACGATTGTACATTCCTCGTTTGAGAGCTGTGTACAAACGATGCCAACAGTTGAGTTGTATAGGGTTAACTTTTTTTGGAATTCTCAAAAGGAAAATCTTTCGATCAAAACGATCTTTATTTCTTTGTTCTGTTTGACATTGGCGGGGATTAAGGGTAAGTGTTTTGGGGTGATCGTGCTGGTGTATGACATGAGCAGGAGATGCTGATATGGGTAATTGGTTTGCTCATCAACTCCTCCCTCTCTTAAGTTTGAACGTCCCTGCTCGATACTTTTACCACTTGAAGACGAATTGCTTCTTTGTCTATACATATTTGTCCCACTTCCGGCTGTGTAGCTTGGATTTCTATTCTCTCTGGGCGTATTTTTACGTATAAAAGTAATAGATGATAAGAATGAGAACCGCGATGATGCCATATCATGTCCATTTGCTATTCTGCAATCTAACTTTAAATTCATGGAATTTTTCATTATTCATCATTTGATGTTGTGCAAGGCAGGGACACATTATATTCGAATTAGCTTTCATTGACGAAAAAATTCTGGCCGCTTTCTTTAACTGTAAGGTTTCCGTCATGAGCTATGATTAGCCCGTCTTTGAAGACTTTTATTTTGTCCAGGTGATCGGCTGATGTGTTGGGCAGATTGTTGTGTGGTTGTTGAGGAGTTGAGCATGGCAAGTGTCGCCGTAGTTAGTTTGGCAATAGGTGTAGGATAAAGCTTTTTTACAATTCAAAAGAGGAAAATAGTGTTCATTACGGTTAGCTGTTACATTATTTCTTTAATCTATTACTGTATTATTGTTTTGTGCAATATGAGCTTCTTCTTCTTCTTCTTCTTCTTATCCTTTTATTAACCCTTTCCTCGTTATACGAACTTATGCGTAACGAGTTTCCCATTTTCCCATCGCTGCTGCTCCGCTTATGGGTTGGCTAATGTCGCAGACCGTAGAACGCATCTACATAATGCTCGGTCCTAAATCGTTTCAGTGGTTAGCTCCAGGCGTTGTTGCGCATTTGCCATCTGAGAAGTCCAGAAATTCTTTTTTCGACCTCGTTTTCTTACAGTTGGAGTGATCGAGGTGATAGTGCCTTTTTAACCGGATTTTCCGCAGATCTTCTTTGAACGTGGCAATACCAGCTTATTCTATTCGCCTCAAGCTGTTCGGTTACCGAGTTCTTTATATGTAGACTTCCTCTTATTTCAACAAGTTGACAGTTTTTTGCTTATTATTCTATTCGCCTCAAGCTGTTCGGTTACCGAATTCTTTATATGTAGACTTCCTCTTACACGCGTAGGAGCTATTACAACAAGTTGGCAGTTTTTTGTAACTAGGGGTATTTTAATTAAATATACAAGCGTTTCGTTAAGGAAATACATTTTTAAATCAGCTATGAAAAGTAATTCATTTATTGGAGTTACAATATTTTCTTTTATACTTGGTGCATGCAAATCGTTACGTAAACTATCTATTATTATCTATTATTATTCTATTTCTATTCGTTATTGACGTTCTTAACATTTGATAACTTACTGTTATTTTATTGTTGTTCACATAATTTATATTGTTTATTCTTTCTGTCATTTCATTAATTTTATTTTGAATTTCTTTGTTTATCTCCATTTGTCTGTTATTTTACCTTACCAATTCATTTTCTTGCAATTTAAGTATTTGGAAATCTTGATTATCTGGTGTTCCTGCAACAAATTTTATGGCTGATCCAATGAAGTCTATAGATTTTCTAGTTCTACCAGGAGCGTTCAATATGTGCAATAACCGTTCGATATCGTTAACATCCCGTTGTAAAATTTCCCTATCATTTTCGTCTTTCACCGTTTTTAACAGTTTTTTGATGATTTGGTTGAGTGTTTGTACATAAAAAAAATTCTTCAAAAATTGCTACTTTTCCCATGGGGACTGGGATAAATTCTGCGTTCGAGTAATCAGCTATTTTTACCTGCGTCAAAGCAAAAAAGGGTATCTTTAAAGTTACGATTAGACGGTCATCCAAACTTGTCATCCGGATGACATGTTGACATCAGAGAACTTTTGTAATTCGGTTGTCATCTGCATGTCATCTGCGAGCGTGTCATTCGCTAGACATAGACATGACAAGCGATCCCATGAGATGACACTACTGACACTGATGACAATTTGTAATTAGTTGCTTGCGAAAAACGAAAACGTCAGTAAGATACAAATAAAACAACAGAAAAAGTGTCAGGAAAAACGCGGTGGGAAAATATTATTAAGTAAGTTTTTTAGTTTTACTGCATAGAAATCTATCAATAAATGCCGCGGATTGTTCAAAATAAATGAAAATAAATTGGCAAGAAGCGTGGGAGAATTGTGGCGGAGGTTTTCTTATATTGTTATAGTAAAATACGAATTTATATTAAATACTAACATAATAAGTAATTACCCGTGAAAAACGAAGTGGTTATTTACAATAATATATTTGAAAAAAAAAAGAAATCAAAAAGTGATACTTATATTTTTGATGAATTTTTGTGCATAGATTCCGAAGGATGAAGCCGAATGGAAGGAAGTTTCGAAGCGATTCGACGAGGCGTGGCAATTTCCTAATTGTATCGGTGCTGTTGACGGCAAACACGTTGGGATGGCCGCACCATCTAATGCCGGTAGCATATATTATAGTTATAAAGGTATGAAATGGTTGAATAGAATGGACTACAACTGCAATATTAAACGCAAATTATTTCGATAGGCACGCACACCATCGTTTTGATGGCAGTCGCAGATGCCGATTACAAATTGGTAAACGTGGACGTCGGCCGTAATGGGAGAATGTCAGACGGTGGGGTATTCAATAGATGCACTTTCGGCCAGGCATTAGACAACAATTGGCTGCACTTGCCTGCACCGAAACCATTACCTGGCAGGGATGTAGCCGATCCATACGTACTCGTCGCGGACGACGCATTCGCGATGAGGCTAAACATAATGAAACCGTAGGCACAAAGCGGTCTAACGTTGCCGGAAAGGGTATTTTTATTTATTTATTTGAATGCAGTTAAAACGAAGAAAGTGGTGCTCGCTTGCTGTGTGCTACACAATTACTTAATGACGACTAATAAGGTACATTACGCAACCCCTAATTCGTTAGACCAAGTGGATGATGAGGGCAATGTGACCACCCGGGGTATGTGGCGTTCCGAACCAGTTACATCGACATTGCATCCTCTTGAACCAGTGCGAGATAACTCAAAAGACGCAAAGCAAATTCAAAAAGAATTTATGTATTATTTCACCGGCGAAAGCGAATTGTCTTGGCAGTATATTTACGTTTAATTTTACTTTACTAAAATATGAGTACAACTTGCTCCATTAAATTCATGTTTTTATTTATTTCTCATGCATATTTACAATTACGTGGTTTATGCGACCAAATTAGTTGTAATCTTTAGGTTGAGGATGTGAATTCCTCGTCGGTTTGTTTTTTGCAATGCAATGCAAGGATTTACCTCGTCCCTGCCATAGTAGACAACAGGTAGATACGGAGTGATATGAAATAACGTCTTCTTATTATTGTATATCGCTTTCACTCATGTCACCAGGATTGATGTCTTCCCGGCCATAGTCATAATCGTCATCTTCCAATATATCATGCCATCTCTGTAATAATAGAAAAATAAGTCAACGTCTTCAAACGGAATGAATAGAAGTAAAACAAGTAATCACCCTTATCTGGATTTCATTACTTGGTAGTGGAGGATGTAATCTCAATTGGTGAAATATTGGTCGATAGACGGCCCGCTGCTGATTCGGTACGGAGTCAATCTGCGGTGGCGAAATAGAAGTAGTCGTCATGGTGTTCGGGTTGGTGATACGAGGGCGGGTCAATAAGTCCGTGACTTTTGGATTAAAACACAGACTTTTTGATAAAAAAATACTTTTATTTTTCAACGTAGTCTCCCTTGAGCTCTATACACTTTGTCCAAGGCTTCTCCAATTTTTTTATCCCTTCCAAAAAAAATGATTTGTCGAGGTCCTCAAAATAGGCCTTTGTTTGCGAGATGACTTCATCGTTGGAGTCAAATCTTTTTCCACCAAGCCATTTCTTCAGGTTTGGGAACAAGAAGTAGTCGCTCGGAGCCAAATCTGGAGAATAGGGTGGATGAGGGAGCAATTCATAGCCCAATTCATGGATTTTTGCCATGGCAACTGCACATGCGTTTGTGGTCGACTGTGAGCAAACGCGGCACCCATCTTGCGGAAAGCTTTCTCATGCCCAAGTGATCATTCAAAATTGAAACCACTGAGACATGCGAGATCCCTACGGCTTCCACAATCTCTCGCACTTTCAATCTTCGGTCGGCCAACACCATATCGTGAATTTTTTCGATTGTTTCGGGTGTAGAGACCTCAACTGGGCGTCCAGGACGTTCGGCATCTTCAGTGCTTGTACGGCCACAACGAAATTCAGTAAACCACTTTTTTACCATTGAAATCGATGGTGCAGAGTCCCCATAGTATTTATCAAGCTTAGCCTTGGTCTCGGTAATGGTTTTTTTTCGCAAGAAATAATGCTTAATAAGCACACGAAATTCACTTTTTTCCATTTTCTCCTCAAATTAGTGAGTAGTCTGATAAAAATAGCTGTCAAACACAAACTAACTGACGCAGCAAGTATAAATTTTGACAGGAGTCAACTGACAGATGCCTGTTGACAGGAGCAGTGTTGTTGTTTCAGTAAAGAGGTCAGAAATTCAAAAAGTCACGGACTTATTGACCCGCCCTCGTATTTGTGCGTGAAGGCCCCGGCTGAGAGTAAATCAATTCCATGATTCGACCCTCCAAATTGAAGGCGGCGTCTTCTTGAAGTCTTCGCAAATATGATGCGACCAGTTAACCGGACACACCATGCCGATCACCCTGCCTACGTGCTATGTTTCCCAACACTTCAGCCGCCAAATTCCGAAAGCTACCAGAATTGGAATTCGAGGACAACGATGGTGATGGCGTTGCTGTTGACGACGGCGTTTCCGCTGTTTCTATCTTTTGCCTTTTTTTCGGCACTGGTGTTGGTTGGACAGCTTCGAGGGACGGCTCAGCAATTGAAAACTGCATCAACTCATTTAAAATTGAGTTATCACCGTACGCATCCTCCCGATAAACAAAAAACGAATATAGTAATGTGTGAATGTATGCATACATGAAAGCAGATCAATTGAAGAACAATCGATGGAAACGACAGCTTCGAGGGACGGCTCAGCAATTGAAAACTGCATCAACTCATTTAAAATTGAGTTATCATCGTACGCATCCTCCCGATAAACAAAAAACGAATATAGTAATGTGTAATGTATGCATACATGAAAGCAGATCAATTGAAGAACAATCGATGGAAACGATTGTGTCACTTCAGAAGACTCCAAAAACATCATTTCACTCAGATGAGGCCAATTTCGCAATTTCGCCTGTCCCTTGGCCTGATTTTCTGGCTCGAAATTTGCCCAATGGGTTCTAAAATGGCTGTGAAGTGATTGCCATTTAAGACGCACCTCGACACCGTCAGCACTCTCAATATCCAAATTGATCGCCACCTGTTTCCAGCAATCAATTTTGGAGTTCGAATTTTTATAATCCTTCCGCCCACTATCCCAAAGAACAGGATTTATTTATACAGCTGCAATTAAATCAGACCATAATGCAAACGTGTCATCCGATGTAAGACTTTTCAGGTGGCGCTACAGTCTGGGGTGGACCTGGGCCTCAGCCGACAAGCTTCTCCAGCCAGCTCGATCCCTGGCTAGCTGCCTCCAGTTTCGCACGCCAAGTTGGCTGAGGGACTCTTCCACTTGCGTGCGCCACCTGAGTCTTGGCCTTCCACTACTGCGCTGTCCCCCGGGAGCGGATTCGAAGACTTTTCGGATCGAAGCATTGGTGTCCATACGCTCTACATGACCCAGCCATCTCAGTCTTCGGATCTTCACTCCTCTGGCTAGGTCCATGACGCTGTACAGTCCATACAGTTTGTCATTGTATCTCCTCCTCCTTTCACCGTCAATGCAGACGGGACCGAAGATCGTCCGAATTTTTCTCTCGAAGCAACCACCCCTCATTCATTTTTGATAATATTTATGCCTCTGCGCCATAGAGCAGGACCGTAATTATTAAGGTCTTATAAAGGGTGACTTTTGTTGTCCGAGAGAGGGCTTTGCTATGCAATTGCCTTCTTAACCCAAAGAAACAGCGGTTGGCAAGAATTATTCTTCGCTTGATCTCAGCGCTGGTGTCGTTGTCTGTGTTTATAACACAGCCTAGGTTGTCCTTTTTACTTGACAGCATATACTTGGTCTTGCCCTCATTAACCGCTTAACCTATTTCGCCGCTTCCGTTTCAATACCCGCGAAAGCACCACTGACATCACGCTGATTTCTCCCGATTATGTCAATCGTCGGCGCATGCGAGTAGTTGGACGGACTTTTGAAAGATAGTGCCTCTTGTGTTTGCTCGTGAGTTTCGCACTATTCTTTCAAGTACGATTTTGAAAAAATCGCATGACAGCACATTGCCTTGTCTAAATCCTTTCTGGACATCAAAGGTCTCGGTGAGATCTTTACCGACCTTGATGGAGCAGCGCGCATTCTTCATCGTCATTCTGCACAGACGGACGAGTTTGGCAGGGATGCCAAAATTAAACATTGCTCTATATAGCTCGTCTCTATAGATGCTGTCATACGCGGCCTTAAAATCGATAAACAGGTGGTGGGTTACGATCTGAAGCTCATGGGTCTTCTCCAAGATCTGCCGTACTGTGAATATTTGGCCGATGGTGGACTTTCCTAGCCTAAAGCCACACTGATATGGACCTATCAGGTTGTTGACGAACGGCTTAGGCGTTCACACAATACGGCAGATATGATCTTATATGCGTTGTTAAGGAGACTGATGCCACTGTAGTTGGCGCAGTTCAGAGGGTCTCCTTTCTTGAGAATCGGACGAACAATGCTGAGGTTCCATTCATCGAGCATATTTTCGTCCGCCCATATTTAACAGATGAGTTGGTGTATGCTCGTTACCAAGTCATCGCCTTCCGCTTTGAAGAGCTCGGCAGTCAGGCCATCCGCTCCAGCAGCTTTGTTGGACTTTAACTTCGATATAGCTATCTTCACTTCACCCAGGTCGGGTGGACGGAATTGTTGGTCATCATCGTCCAAGTTGAAAGGTTGATTCTGCCTGACAGCGGTATTTGGTCCGTCATCGCCGTTATACAGTCTGCAGAAATGGTTCTTCCAAATCCTCAGCATACACTGCGATTCTACTACGATGTTCCCTTGTTCATCTCTACAGGCTTCGGTTCGGGGTTTGTTTCCGCGGCATGTTATTTTTACCTTTTTGTAAAACTTCCGAACCTTATTCCTGGAGTAGCATCTCTCAATTTCCTCGATCGTGCGCTTCTCATGCTCTTTCTTCTGACTCCTGAGAAGCCGGTGCTCGTCTCTCCTCTTCCGCTAATAGAGCTCATGAGCAGCTCTGGTCTTTCTAAGCAGCGCCGCGTTATATGCATCTTGCCTTGCTGCATGTGCTTGCCGGCATTCATCATCGAACCAGGGGTTTCGTTGTGGTGGACGAGTGAAACCCCGCACATCAGAAGCGGCATCTCTGATGGCGTTTCGGCAGTATTTCCAATGGTCTTCGATGCTTTATGCTGGCGGCATTGGACCTCTTAGGAGATTAAGAGACACTCGATCGGAAAAGGACTTGGCGACCTCTTTTGATTGTAGCCGTCTGACGTCGAATTTTCTCACAGCATTAGTTTGTCTTGGCGTAGTTTGGGATATCCGCAACCGTACCTTGGCTACAACAAGGTAATGGTCCGAGTCGATGTTGGCTCCTCGGAACGTACGGACATCCATAATACTGTGGTGTGGAGTGGTGTCTTGCGTCGATCGCAATGTGATCAATCTGGTTGACTGTTGATTGATCAGGAGTTCTCCAAGTCCCCTTGCGTATGTCGAGGTGAGGGAACCGCGTGCTATTCACGACAATGTTTCGCCCCGCCGCAAAGTCGATTAGCCTGAATCCGTTATCGGAGGTGGTTCTGTGCAGGCTATATTTTCCGATTGTTCCGCCAAAGATACCCTCTCTTTCTAGCTTTGTATTAAAATCACCGGGGACAATTTTAGTGTCATAGCTAGGGCATTGCTCGTAGGTCTTGTTAAGGAGCTCGCAGAAGCCTCATATTGACGAATTTAGCTTTGATGTGAATTGCTACGAGGCCCTCGCTCACATGCCGGAAGCTGAGGACTTCTTGTCTTAGTCTGCCTCCGACAACAAATCCGCATCCAAATAAGCGATGCATCCGATAGCAATTGCTGTAATAGATATCGCAGTTTTTCATTTTCTTTTTGTCCGGCCCATCCCATCGCATTTTTTTAATGTTATGTCTGCTTTGCAGCAGTATAGGGCTTCCGCTAGTTGCTCGGCTGCACGTGGTCTATTAAGGGATCTAACATTCCACGTGCATATCCGAAGCTCATTGTCCTTAAATCGTTTGCGTGGGTTGTCAACAGTAGATCCGTCCATATCCGAGGCTTGTTGATGTAAGATGACAATGAGGAAAATGAGGAAATCCATGGGACCTTGTCATTCGGCTGACATGCTGTCAAAAAAATTTGGTCATCCATTCCCAATAGTGATGACAAATGATCACACGGTCAACCAATTCAGTCATCTGGATGACATAGAAATCGTGTCATCTGGTGTGTCATCCGGTTGACACGTTCAATGACATGCCGGATGACAGGCGATCACACGGGATGACCACTTTAGGACAAATTCTACGTCATAGTGACGTCAGGATGTCATCCAGATGACGAGTTTGGATGACCGTCTGATCGCACCTAAAAGTATTTTTGTGTGTTTTTCTTCCGTCGATTACAACTGCGGTTCCTAAGTCTACCTGAACTGTTTTTTCATTGTGTAATTTTGAAAATTTGTTCCCTATTCTTTTCAGCTTTAAGATGAACCTTATCGCCGGGCTTATATTCTTTCTGTTTGCTTCTATAATTATGGTATTCTAGATATTTGGTGTGTTTAGTTTTCAGTTTTTTAATGATTTCGTATTTTATTTTGTAAGAGATGTCATAAAAGATGTCTATAGGTTTATAGCCTGTTACGGAATTGATTGTATGATTATATTTAAAAGTCGAAAGGAGCATAGTTCAATTAAATTAGTTGTTGAGTTCTTTGTGCCTCTAGCTATTTCGGCTAGGGTTGAGTAAAATTGCTCAACTTGACCATTACTTTGACTATGTAATGCTGGGATTATATGTGTGGAAATATTAGACTCGTTTTTCAGTAGAGCTTGCGTTGCCAATAATGTGAAAGCGCCTTCATTGTCGGTTAACATTATTTTCGGATTTTTGAAATGCGAAATAATTTCTATCAAGGGATTTCTAACGTCCACAGAGTTTCTAGAGGCAATATGCTTTATAATTGCGAACTTTGAAAATTTATCAACACATATAATAAAGTAAATTTTTCCTGTATTGTAAATATCCGATTGGATGATGAGTTGGTCTGCGTTGATATTTATTTTCTTTACATATTTTACATTAAGATGTATACCAATAGGTCTTACACAGTTTCTTTATGTTCGGAAAGTAAAATTCGGCGATTATTTGTTTGTAGGTCTCCTGTGCTCCTCTATGAGCTCTATCGTGTTCATTTGCAATAATCTCTACTTGGTCTTTTTTATTGAATACGCCTTGTACCAAATTTTTTTTGTGTATTTAATTTTAACTTCGGGTAACGCTTCCATGATGTCATTTTGTATTTTTCCTAAAGTTTTAAGGTTGCAATAAATTCCATCAATTGTACCTACTCTAACAACATCACTCATTATAGTATATTTATTAGTTCTGGTATTGATCGAAAATTTATTGTATGTCTAACCTGTTTTTGGAAGAGAATTTTCACTTTATTGCTTTTCTCGCGACACTGCGTAATAAAGATTTGATTCTTAAAGCAGTTGATAGGATTCTCGACTGTGGGTATGACCTTTGTTAATATGTTAAGTTAATATGTTGGCGAGATAATGCGGATGCCACTTTGTTTTCCTTACCTGGTTTATAGTGAAATGTTGGAGAATATTGTTCAATAAGAGCTCTCCACCTTTTCAATTTAGTTTTAGGACTTTTATCGGATATCGCAAAGGTGAGTGGTTGATGATCCGTAAATATATTAATGTTAGGAGCGCCATATAAGTAATTTCTAAGATTTTTAAATGCCCAGACTATCGCTAACATTTCACGCTAATTAGTAGCGTAATTCTCCTAAGTTCTATTTAAGATTCGAGATACCATTGTGATTGGTCTACCACCTTGAAAAAGTACCGCACCTATTGCTGTTGACGAAGCATAAGTGGTCAAATCAAATATTATGCGAAAGTCTGGATATAGTAACAAGACATCTTCCTATGCTAAAATGTTTTTTATTCGGTGGAAAGCACATATTGCTTCTGATTTTTATTGAATTTTAACGTTCTTAGATTTGTTTGTTCCAATGTTTCCGTTTTCTCCTCTGAGATATTTTGTTAAGGGTTTGGCTATTTGGGCATAGTCTTTTATAAAGCGGCGATAATAGCCGGAGAGTCCAAGAAAAGATCTTAGAGCACGAAAGGATTTTGGAACTCCGTAACTGACAATGTCCTTGACTTTATTGGGACAAGTTTTTATACCTTCTTCCGATAAAACGAAACCTAAAAATTCTACTAGTACCTCATTTTTTAAAAATTTGCATTTTTCTGGGGATATTCGCATGTTAGCGTGGTAGAGCTTGGAAAATATTGTTCTAATATTTTCCATTAACAATGGAAAATGCAGTTTTTTCCTAGTCTTTCTCTTCTAGGAGAATCTGGCGGAAGCCGTATTTTAAATCAATGGTTGTGTAGTATTTGGCTTGTCCTAAATTGAATAAAATAACAGAACTTTTGGGGATTGGACACCGATCAGTGCACTCATTTAATTTTCTGTAGTCGAACACCAACCTTGATTTAGGAGTACGGTCTTCGTTCGTTCCTCTTTCTCCTACCACTAATATTGGGGTATTATAAGGGGAATGTGATGGCCGTATGATTTCATCATCAATCATGTCTTGGTTTCGAGTAAATTGGTTCAAAATCGAATTTTCTAATTGTTGCTTTCATGTTTGTTTTGAAAGGTAACTTTTCGTCAGGCTGAGCAAAAACTTTTGAGAACTCTCCAACCAGCTTCCCAAACTCGTCCTTAATACTCTCTGGAACTGTGCCTATATCGATTGCAAGGTTATTCACTTGTTCGCATTCAAAGAACTGAATTTGTATTTCACCATTTTCATAAATTAACAACAACCCCTTTGGTGTCGATTCGGGGCTGTCAAGGGTTTAATATTCATCTTCATATTTGGGTTCCATCCCGCGACGACATCTTGTTTTTTTTTTTTTTTTTTTTTTTCTTTGTTTATATTTTTGGGTTGCATAAAATTAATACGCTGGGTTTTTGGTATTCGAGTGGACTCTATTTGCTTCTGAAATCTGCGATTGTTGCCTGAATGTTTCTTTATTTCTGCTTGCTATAGGAGAGTGGGTTGGAATTTGCTTGTAGTTTTGTGTCGTTCGTCTGAAGTTGTATCTGTTTCTCGACGAGTCATCGCCACTCATATGGTCTTCTTTTACCACTGGTTGTTCGTTTTGTTTTTGTTTAATTAATTAATTCATTATTACCTGAATACTCCATCGTGGTTTTTATTATATTTAACGTTAGGTTTTTTCCTCTTTCATCATAATAATCTGAGATCGACATTCTTTCCTGGCATAAAACGCTCATTTGATTCTCGAGAATGTGAAGTTTTCTTTTATCACTGTAAATGTTATCCAATCTTGCTATAATAGCATCAAAATTTAGAACAGTATTAAATGACGAAATTATCAGGTCCGCAGGGACTGTTATTTTATTGCGGATTATTGCTACCGCTTGGTAGTATTTTTCAGTCCCTACGTAATTTCGAAATAACTCAATATCAGTGTCAGCTGCCTTTCGCCAGGAGAGATAACGCGTCTGTTCACCTGAAAACTTTGAAAGTGACTTCACTAAGTCCAATGATGTTGGACAAATAGTTGTGGACGTTATCGCAACAGGTTGATAACTAACTATTACTGTTTGGCCCGAGGGCTCAAGACACTTCAACTTTTCAGCTAATATATTTATTTCAGCAGATAGCTCATTATGTTTCTCTGCGTTGCTGTTTGAGACCTCGGACATGCGTTTGAGAACATTTTCACATGCCGACTCTACAGCAATTTTAATCGCAGTTGCCAGAACACCTGATGGAATCGACTCCGGTAAAGTTTGTGTTGCAATATTTCTTATTTCATATAAAACTTCAAAAACAAATTGCTTTTTACATACAACTTTTAAATAACACTTATCTTATCTTAAAGTTTAAACAATAATAATTTTTCTTAAATCTTAAAATACTCCACTCACAAATAGAACACGGTCATCATCCTTCTCCTTTGATCCTAGGTCACTTGTATGTGTGCGTTTTCCACTTATTTATTTAGAAAAAAATTTATATAAGTCAGTAGCACTTCGAAAAAAAACCCTACTCCAGGCTCTTGGGTTCTTTTTATTCGCGTTTTTGTTTTAAAAATGACGTTTATTTTTTTATAATGCTCTATTACCTTCCTATGAAGATTTTGGGAGCACACAATATTTCGTGGAAAAAAGAAAAGTTGGGCGCCAGTTAAGAGACTTATGTCTTATTTTCCAGTCTTCTCACGACTGACTTTATTTTCTCTTCTTAAACCTAAACGTAACCTACCATAACAATAATTTTGCTTATTGATCTAAATGCACTTGGGGTGACTGTGCTGAGGTATAGCGGAAATGATGACTTTGGGAATTTAAGGTGAGTTTGTGCAATTGGGTTGATCGTACTGGGGGATAGAGGAAAAGCTGACACGGGGATTAAAGGTAAGTGTTTTGGGGTGATCGTGCTGGGGTATGACATGTGGAGGAAATTCTGATATGGGTAATTGGTTTGCTCATTAAAGTATATTTTCCGCAATATTTTCCTTATCTCTTTGTGACCTTGGTACAGTTATCCTTTGTTTTTATTGGAATTATGTTAGCAGATGATAGCAACACACGCCAATAAGTAAGAAAAGGATACAAAACACGGTAAAACACATCTTGGAATCTGAAACATTGCAACACGGTGTTTGTGAAATAAAATTTAAAATAAAACTTCTTTTTTCATAAATGTGCAACGCTAAAAAGTATTTTTGTTATCAAATATTTTAACATCTTTGTTGTACCTCTTAATTAAAAAGTATATTCTCACCCTTATAAACAAAGTAATTAAATATTTTTTATCTTGTCTGGCACAACATTCATAGGTAAATTCTGATTTCAATAGTTCGTACAATCTTGCTTCAATGCTACAGCTTGTTATGAAATTGTTGAAACTGGCAGAAAATTTGTTTTCTAATTGCTCAAGAGCTTCCATAAATAACCTTAATGGACTGACTAAATATTGCTTGAGGTCGATGAAAGTTGGAGAAGCGCCTTCTTCGTCAGCTAATTGTAATTCACAATTCAACCAATTCTTTGGTTGAATAGCGTGACTAAAACTGAATCGTCAAAATACATACCCGTATACTGTGGTTTTATATCATCAAATCTTAATGCAATAAAAAATATTTAGTCTTAATTTAAGCGTTTTTGAAAATCCCATGTTTTTTTAAGGCGTAATTCATTTCAATGAAACCAAGAAATATCCTTTTATTATCACTGTCATAAAATGACCAGCATTTTCTTTTATAAAAAATATACCTGCCTGACGAAGATCAAAAAGGGTTGAATTACATCTTTTATTTTAAACCCAAGAAATAGTGCAAGATGTTTATTTTTCATCCAAAATTATACCTCAGGTAATCATAATTTTCAAAATCAAAGGACTTTTAAAAGCAAAATAATAAAATATCATTCCTAGCGGCAATCAAAAATTGATTGATTTTCTTTATTCTAGGTATCATTACATGAATTCTCCCCGCAAATAAAATAAAATAGAATCATTTTAAATATATAAGTTATGGTTTCGCGTTGTATGCGGACCAAAAAAAACACAACTCTTTCACTTGTTGTCGAACACTGCACAACGAAATTTATTTGTTACCTGCTTTTATAATTTTATTTTGCTTACACGCTAATTTTGACAAAAATGATTTACTTTGCTTACACGCTAGTTTGACAAAAATGATTTACTTTCTAAGGTTTAATACAATATTCTATTTCCTGCACGCGCGAGTCTGCAGTACAATATTTCTTGGAATTAAGTGCACTCGCGTCTGTGCAATTTACTTAGGCTAGCAAAATGTGTGGGACAGTAACTGGGAAAGGAAATGGGGTTCAGGTAGGCTATGGGAATTACTGTAAGAATTATGTGTTAACTCCCCCCTCCTTAAGTATCTGCGACCCGCAGATTAAAGGTTTATTTTAACGGGTTCAAAAACTGGAACCTGGGACTTGGTGCTAATGACCTTGTGTTTATATTGTCGTCCTAGACAGAAAATTAATAACAGATTAAAGGTAACGCTGATTAGCAAGATGGCTAAGTCTGAGCTTAGTAACAGCTTATTATTGGGTAGAATACTCTATATTTGATTGACATTGTCCAGATGTAACTTATGAAGATATTGGAGATCTAATGTTACGTCGCCTTCTGTCAGATTACTCTGCAGTAAAGGAGGTAAAATGTGGTACGTTGTACTTTCCCAGTTCGTATATTTTACATTATCGATTTCGATAGACTCGTTATGAAAACTTATAACAAAACTGCCGTTAAGGATTTTATATGACGAACCATGGGTGAGGTTGCCGAAATAATTTGTTAAAAATAAGGTTCCTTCATTTAAAAGTTCCACTGTTGGTTTATTTTGAAATTGGTAGTCGCACTTTGCCCTTTCACCATTTAGTATTTTAAGCGTACAATCATTAGGAGCTAGTTCTTGAAGTTGGTTTCTTTTGCAAATTGTTGTTTCTTCTATCTCCATGCATTTCTCCTTGATACCAAACTTCAATGATTGGGATGTAAATAGGTTGGTAAAGTTGAGGAAAATTCTTTTTCCATTATTAACCGTTGATCGGATTATGATGTTATTGAAAGTCATTTCGTCTGTTTGTGGTAAGCAAATTACATATAAGAGCAGTGAATTCTTGATCAGCATCATCGGTTCCGAATATTCGATAGCTTGAAGTTCGTTTTTGAAGGGAAGTGTTTCTGTTCTTGATAGTATGTCGGCTATCTCTGCTTTATTCAATAAATTTGAATTAACAATACCTTTTTTAGCGAATTGTCCTGCTAGAACTATTTCTCCGATTTCTTCTTTTAACAATCCAAGTTTGTTAAAGAGTGTTTGCTCAAATTTGCCGGTGTTGTCTGCATTTAGCTCTTCGATTATTCTGTTGTATTGTTTTATTAGTGTGTTACTGACTTGACTTAAATGTTGATTTACGAGTATGTGGAATTGCTTGTTATTGTTGTTAATAATCTCATTGCTTTTCGAAAGGATGTTATCCCAATCTGTGGCATCTGGATTGCCTGCTAGCCATTTCCAGGCTGATCCTATCCAATTAATTGATTTGGACTTTCTTAGATTTTTTCCTTTGAGTTGTTCCATGAGATTTCCTATTTTTAAAAGTTGAAGTTTCAGCTGAAGTAAGTAGGGACTTGTCTTTGCAATTTTTTGGCTTATGTCTGTTTCGAACATGTCTATTAACTGCTGGTATTCGGTGAGATTTATTGCGTGAATAATCTTGTAGCTTCCATTCACTATCTTTCCTGTTCCTTGTTTTATTGTGATTAATGGGCTGGTGTATTGGTAGACGTTTACAGTAGCGTCTGCCCACAGAATGACGTTTAACCTGAAATAAAAGGAACATTTTTTAAATGCGATTTATGAATTCGCCTTCCATTTGTATTGGATATTGTGACTTTGTTATCGAATCCTACAGTTTCCTTACGGAATATAGGTTTTTCTTTGCCTTTAATTTGCTTATCTTTTTTATGTTTCACCGGGGTTATAATTTCTTGGTACAGATCTCTTTATGTTATGTTTAGCTAGTTGGTTCTTTTGATTCCTTAAAATTTCGAATTTAAGATCCGTGTTGACGATATCTTTGAAGTCAGAAAGATTCTGATAATTTATTCTTTGGGATCTTCCAAAAAATATATCGGCTGGCTTCCGTTTGGTGACAGAATGGATTGAATTATTATATCTATCCACCGCTATATTAATAATTTCTTTAATTGTGTATTCCGGGTATTCCTGTTGGAGGCACCTTTTCACTTCTATGATGGTGGAGTGAACCCTTTCTACGGTCCCATTCACATATACAGTTACTCCGAGCCCTTCAATATAGTTTTGTATTATGGGGCTAATGAAGCTACTTTCATTATCTGTGACAAGTACTTTTGGAACAGTAAAGAAATGCAATATTTTTATTAGTTTATTTCTAATATGGAGTTCAGATTTGTTTTTAATGTGAAAAAATTTTGTAAATTTGGAAAATTTGTCAACACACGTAATAAATTTTTCT
The DNA here is from genome assembly GCA_928272305.1 of Volucella inflata. Lineage (NCBI taxonomy): Eukaryota > Metazoa > Arthropoda > Insecta > Diptera > Syrphidae > Volucella > Volucella inflata. The sequence goes on from OV743716.1 coordinate 69,473,996, forward strand.
TTTTTTATTTCAATTATGTCCATGTGCAGAATTTCCGTTGGGTAAGATGGAATTGGAGTTGGTTGTAATTCTGGTTTTACGGGGTGTCGGTCGTATTTATTAGAGAGACAGACCTGACAAGACTCTGCAAATTTTTTGGCTAATTTCGACATTTGAGGAAAATACGAGTAGTAATTTTCCAGTATCTGGTTCTTATTCTCTTTATAGTTTCTGTGAGCGCGTTTGTGCTCATCCTGAATTATTCTAAATTTATTTTCTTCGTTACTAATATCAGTAACAACTCGTTGCGTTATTCTAATTTTGTATTTGCTAAAATTGTTCTTGTAGATTTCCTGTAACAATGAATTATGTTTCTCGGGTATTTTTATGCCGTTTAAAATTTGAGGATTAAGGTTTTCTTTAAGGGTCTTAATTAAGTAATTTTGTTCAAGGGTTTGAATTCTAATATAATGTCTAAGGTACTTCGGATGAGGTTCTTCGTGGCAAATCATTTCCTTGCCTTCAGATAAGATGATTTGATTTCTGAAAACATTTAGAGGAGCCTCGCAGTGGGGAATGAGATCAGTACTATCTTGTTCGGCACTGTGTTGTGTAGCGGATAAAGATGATAAGACGTTTAATTCGACTGGAAGTCGAGAAAGTGCGTCTGCCACCACGTTTGTTTTGCCTGGTTTGTATATCAAGGAGTAATTAAACTCTTCGATTCGGGCTTTCCACCTCTTAAGCTTAGCGTTGTTGTTTTGATTGCTTAAGGCGAAAGTCAATGGTTGGTGGTCAGTGAGAATTTTAATGCACTTAGCGCCATACAAGTATGTCCTGAGTTTGTCGAGGGACCATACTATAGCTAGCATTTCTTTCTCAATCGTTGAGTAATTTTCTTCTGTCTTAGTCAATGATCTCGATATAAATGTTATAGGTTTATCACTGCCCATTTCGCCTTGTGACAAAACGGCTCCAATGGCGACGTTAGAGGCGTCAGTAGTGAGAATGAACGGTATGTTGAAGTTGGGAAAGGTCAGGATATCTGAACACATTAACATGTGTTTTAAATCTTTAAACGCTTTTAAGGCTTCATCGTTAAGATTAACCTCAACTTTTCGCGATTGGTTGGCTTTAACCTGCGCATTTAAGCCTCTTGTTAAAGTCGTCAAAGCCTTTGCTATTTTGGCAAAGTCCTTAATAAACTTTCGATAGTAGGAGGCCAAACCTAAGAAACTTTTTAAGTCTTTGAGATTTCGTGGAGGTGGTATTTTTTGAATTGCTGCGATTTTTGTCGGATCTGTTCGAATACCTTTCTGAGTAATGATGTACCCTAGGAAATCTACCTCGGATCTCAAAAATTTGGATTTTTCAAGATTTATTCTTAAGTTTGCTTTTTCCAGCAAAGAAGAACTTCGTCCAGGTTCTCAATGTGCTCGTTTTTGGTTTTCCCGAAGACGATTATATCGTCTATATAAACGTAACACGTTCTCCCAATTAGAGGTCTTAAAACATCGTTGATCATCCGCTTAAAAATAGCGGGAGCGTTTTTCAACCCAAATGGTAATCGAGTAAACTCGTATTTGCCATTGGCTGTATAAAATGCTGTCTTTGGAATATCACTCTCTTTCATTTTTATTTGATGGAAACCGGATGTTAGATCAAGCGTCGTGAAATACTTCCATTCCCCTAAACTTGCCAGCGTGTTAGTTATGTCTGGGATAGGATAAGCGTCTCCAATTGTTATTGCGTTCAATCGCTTGAAGTCAATAACAAGTCTGTATTGTTTTTCGCCTGCTGCGTTGGATTTCTTTGGTACAATCCATAGCGGTGAGTTATACGGACTTTTGGATGGCCTTATGATACCATCTTCAAGCATTTTCTCAATTTGTTTTTCTGCCCTTAAGTTGGCTGGATAAGGGTAGGATTTGGTAAAAATTGGCTCGGAAGATGTAGTTCTTATTTCTGCGCGAACATTTGTGTCTACTATTCCGCTGTCAGAAATGTTTCCGAAAAGTGCTTCATGTTTTAAAAGTATTTTTCTTATTTCATCATCCAGGTTGGGGTCTACTTGAATGTTGTTCACCTGCTTTGATTCCTTTTCTTTTAGTTCGATGTTGATGTTGGGGCTCACTTTAAGGACGTTGTTTTTCCTGTCGATTACAGCTTCTAGTTTTTTTTAGGGTGTCGTCTCCTATTATTCCGTCAAAAGATGTTAGTCCTGGAAGAACGAAGAAATCGACGATGGTGTTATTTCCTATACTCTTGAAGAATGGGCCACTGATTTTCTCTGTTATTTGAACTTTACCACCGGCAGATTGGACATGAAATGGTTTATTTATTAAGACGCAGTTTGGTGAAATTCTGCCCGACACGAAGTTTTTGTTGGCTCCGGTGTCTATTAGTAATTTCAATACTGTGCCGTCTCTGGTCACGTACTCTAGGTATGGTACGCTAGAGAGGCGTCCGTCATAAAATTTAGCTGCGTTAGGTTTTCGGTGGATTCTCCCTCATTTACCGCATCGTCATAGGTGTTTTCGTATTCTTCGTTTGAAGATTCCTGCAGGCATTCTTCTGGCGTTTCTACAACTTCGGTTGCGTAAAGACGTTGTTGTTTTCTCGGCAAATTTTCTGAATTTGCTGGCCTTTGCTGTACAAGTTTATTTGCAGGCCGGTTCATGTAATTGATTTGTCGCATTTGCATAGACTGGTCAGTTTCCATTCGTTGAGGAGGTTTGGGGTTCGTTGGTCTAGCGGGTGGTGGGGTATCCCCAATGGGTTTTGGATTGGTATTTCGCTGAGCGTTGTATATTTGATTACGATCGTACGCGGTGATGGGTTTCTGGTTCTTTGGCGGAAACATTTGATTTATTGGTGCGGTTACTGAATTTCTTACATCTCTGCGATGTATGGTAAGGCTTCGAAAACTTAGGTTTTGAAATTCTAGGCACGAGGTATATGCCTCTGGGAGAGTCTGGCGTTTTTGTATAACGAGCATTCTTGAGATATCTCCATTCAAGCCTCTAATAAAGATATCTAGGGCTCTGTTTCTGTAATTTGCCGTTAAGGCGTTGACAGTTTCCTGAGAATATTTCTCAGTTTTGATTTTATTAATTAGAAGTGACAACTGGTGGTTAATTTTGGCATAGAATTCGTCGATACTTCGACCGGCTTGCACCGTGGTGTTAAGCTCATGTTCCAAAGTTCGAATGTCGCGTTTATCTGCGTAATGTAGTGATAAACACTTTTTTAGTGATGACCAATCTTCATCGAATAAGTTATATGAAATGAGGGCGGCATCGGCAGGGCCTCTTATCTTTTGCCTTATGTGTTGAAGTAAAGCCCTGTATATTGGCTTACTTCTCACAATCTCGTAGTCTTTGAGAATCGATTCTACGTTGTGCACCCATGAGACGTATTGAATTGGCTTTCCGTCAAAGATTTGAAGGTCTCTGACACTGTCAGGGAGCTTCCTTATTTCAATTAAGTCTTGTTCCGACCTAGGACTTGTAAGGGTATGTGGGGTGGGCTTAAGAGGACAAATCCTGCTCTCCAATTTAAGTATACTAAGTTTCCTTATGACTAAAAATTTCTTAAATTTATTAAATAAAATTTGTTGTTATATGTTTAAAAATTGGTTAAAATGTAGATTTTTTTACAATATATTTATTCAAAATTGTTAAAAAAAATTTCTTATTCTTTAATGTTTATGTTGTCTTCACTTAAATGTTTGTTGGTTTCGATTTCATAATAATTTTATAATAAAATGTACAGAAGATATGTTTGTTGATTTTAAAAGAATGCAACAATGCTTCGTTTTGTAAAATTTGTACTTGTTTTTCTACTCGTATTATTCACTTTGTTCAAAAATTAATTGAAAAGCTAAAATAAAAGGTTAGACTGCTTACAAGAATGTAACGGCTAACTGCATCCTGTCGGGAAGTCCGTGTTGTCTCTTTCAACCGTCTTCTCTGGTCTACTTAAGGACGGGTTGCGCCACAATTGGATGTTTTGTTGTTGGTGACAGTGATCGTTGGACGTATTCTTATGGGTACGCCTTTTTCGTTGGACGTGTTCTTATGTGAACGCCTTTGAAAGTTCAGAAAGGTTGAATTGGCTAGTCTTTAACCACCACTTCACACTTTTAACGGTAGGGTATACGCACGACTAGTTATTTTATTTATTATTTTCTATTTTTCACGGGTAACACCACTTCACACCTTTAACGTAGGGTATATGAACTCGCGAATAAATTTTAACTTTTAGTTATGTTGCACGGGTTTTAACTTATTTTCCTTAAGCTCGGATTGCTCGGGCGCCAGTTATGGTTTCGCGTTGTATGCGGACCAAAAAAAACACAACTCTTTCACTTGTTGTCGAACACTGCACAACGAAATTTATTTGTTACCTGCTTTTATAATTTTATTTTGCTTACACGCTAATTTTGACAAAAATGATTTACTTTGCTTTCACGCTAGTTTGACAAAAATGATTTACTTTCTATGGTTTAATACAATATTCTATTTCCTGCACGCGCGAGTCTGCAGTACAATATTTCTTGGAATTAAGTGCACTCGCGTCTGTGCAATTTACTTAGGCTAGCAAAATGTGTGGGACAGTGACTGGGAAAGGAAATGGGGTTCAGGTAGGCTATGGGAATTACTGTAAGAATTATGTGTTAACTTATATTCTATATTATCATTTAAAAATTCTTTATGAGTGATGTAATAAAACGCATTTGTTAATAACCGTTTCAGATAAATAAATGGCTAGCTTAACTTTAAAACATATGAAAAGGTTAATTAAAAATAAATTCATTATACTATAGTAAATATTTTTCCAGCATTTTTCTTTTTAAAAAGTAAATTAGTCTTCTCGGTACACCCAGTAATCAAATACAATACGATGCCAATCATTTAGTCATAGTAAAATGTTTTGGGGTAAGCCAATCACGAACGCATAAACAAAAGGAGAAAAACCAGTCTGTTTCCACTTTGCCTGTACGCATTACACAGCGCTCTGCAGTCTGGGGAGGGAGAAAAATTACTCACAAAAATGTTTCAGGGTCTATTTAAATTTACATAAGGAAACAATGACGGGGAAGACTATCGTATGCATTCTTACTCAGGCAAAATTAAATGGGATTTAGAATTTGAAACAAAGAATTAGATTCGCGCTATTTGATCTAATGAGACGTTGTTGTTTGTTTTTGTACGACGGATGGATTTTTTAGCCTGAGGGGAGTGATCCTTCTAGTTATAGCTATTCTTTGATTAGAACGAGGCTTTTTTCGTATAAAACGAAAATATTTTGCAAAAAGTGCAACGTGTTAGAGCAAGGCTGCGTTATACGAACACGTATTAAGTGAGGCCAACCTGTACATAGAAATAACTTCACATGGGATTCAACTTCATCTCGAGTGGAAAAAAAGTTATTTTCGACTGAAAGTGGAAGTCATTGTGCACTTGCTTGGAGTCATTGTTGGATTTGTATTGTGTACTAGGCCTCCAAAATTATAGCAATTACTAGCAAGCAGAATTATAAACTCTTAAAACGCTAGGAGCATAAACTGGCTTTTCAATGAATGCTTTGACGATACGAATGTGTGATCCAAATGGGAAATAAGTTTCGGTCTATGATGTAAAGTCATTTTCCACTCATAGTGGATAAATATAAAAGATGATTCTTTTAAATATATTTTTGCCAGAGCACGCTTGCATCGTGGCAAACTGGGCTTGTTTAATGAAAAAGTCAATAGTATTGGGTTTAAAAAAAAAAAAAAAAAGAAATGTTTAAGTAAAATATTATTACAGCAATTAAATTCAATATACATTAATTGGCACCACAAAAAAAAAACGATAATACCATGACTGTGATCAAACAGCAAAAGAGAGCGATTAAGATTTACACAACGACTATGTAATGCAGCTAGTGGCGCATAGACCGATATGTTTAACAAATAATGCAATTAGATAAAAGGGAAACTGAGAAACTTAGTAAGGTTGTGTCTTCGTGTTCGACTAATTGCAACGCATTTCAGTCTAGCCTCGACTCTAGTCTTTCAGCAAGGAGAAGTGGAGAAACCTTAGGGATAGGACGAGTGTAGCTCCCAAACTTGGTGCGGACAGTGATAACCCTTATATTGTTGTCCTTTCCAGGATATATTTGTAGGATACGTCCAAGAATCCATTGGGCTGGTGGCAACTTTGGTTCCTTAAGCAGAACGACGTCATCTATCCGAACGTGCCCTAACACGGGGCACATTAAGCAAAGTTTTTTTTCCAGATCAAAGCACAATAAATAAATTAATTAAAAGTCAGACACATATCTATTTTATAAATATAATAAAAGAAAAAACAAAAAACATAACGAATCAGTTCTTAAAAATAAATAAAAGAATATTCTAGGCCATAAAAAGGAACACACAAATTTATAATCATAGCACATAAAGAGGAATACGAAAATTCATAATTTATAAAAAATTAACTTGCCTTTTCATACACAAATATACTGACTTAACATAATAGATAATCAAGTTGATGTAAAAGGAATATTTTGTGCTGCATTTAGATGTGGGTGCCGGATTAGTAGGATGAAGCAATTTTAGCTCTACCTTACTTTTTACTATTTAAGAAAATATCTTCAATAGGTGGTTTTACAAAAACCCAAGTGAACATACCAACCCTTCGTAAAAAGCTAACGCTTTCTTTTGAATCGATATATTTGTCAACAATTTCGCAAACATAAAACGCTTCTTTTTAATTATCATTCAACTTAACAATGACGTAATCTCCTTTAACCAGAGAGTCATCACTTGCAATATCATTGTGAGAAACTTGTGTTTCTTCAGTCTCACTATCAAGACAACTTTCTTCTTCCGCAAATGCACCCTCTGGTTGATCTGATTCGGCGTTAGATGTCTCAGCGTCACTTTCACTTTCGTCAGTGGGTATAGCTCTCACTCGTTTATATTTTTTTTTTTTGACATAGACGATTTTCATCTTTGTTCTTCCATTTTTCTTGTTTCGAGGGAAACTGTAGAACTCTTTTCACTGTTTTTGTATATATTTTTTTAAATCTTTTTGTGTTTGACAGAACTTTTTTTTGGCATCATTTTCTCCTGCTCGGCGTTTTACTGTCGAGGTCTTTGAAATTTGAGAAATCCACTTTTAGAAGTTGCCCTTGCTGCGTTGTAGTGGACGCATCATTTCAGGGGTTACATGTGTTCGGATGCTTGTTAGTGGTACCGGCTGAATTTGTTCTCGTTGCAAGGATTGTACTGATGGGGAAATATTTTCAGTACTTTCATTTGATGTTATCAGTTCTAATGCGCATTATTCTTCTTGAAAAACCTGGGAATTAAAAGTATATATTCCAGTAATTCTAAGTCCGCTGCATATATTCTTCGCTGAGAATGATCTAAGAAACGGCTGGTTTGTCAATTTGGCCAAATCATAAATAGAAATATGTCTCCCTTATTTGCACATAGGTAATCATTAAATTATGATCAGCAGAATTTCATAAAAGGGCCAAGCACTGCAACGTCAAGCGGTTGAAGGTGGTGTGATGTATGAAGTGGGAAAGAAAGAAAGAAAATTCCATGATCCCTGCAAAAATTAATACTTTCAAGGCAACAGTGTGATGCGTGATTGTCAAGTAGCAACAGAATGAGGTGATCCTTGGAGCAGTTTGTGTAGCTTTGAACATGTTCGAGAACGCCGACAAATAGCTCGGATATCATGCAACCGCTCTTACTTACTAAACCTACCGAACCTGCTAAGCATAATTAAATTAATGCATACTTTTAAAGTCTCTAAAACTGTTGTAACTCCGGATTCTTCCGGTTTGATATTTCCATAAAAAAAAATTGTAATAGATCTTAAACATACCCTCAAAGAAGAACTACTGTTCTTAAATGAAGATACAATTCAAATTTTTAAATGAAATAGATAAAAGATTCAACTTTATGTTTGTATATGAGCATTTCCTCTCATATGGTTAATGTTGGAACAGGATTTCTAGCGCATGATAACCGCTAACTGGAAAAAAATAATATTATTGTAGAAATAACTTGAAGATGTAGAACCGTTGATGCGTAGATGCATTGAAAATAAACATTATTTATGGTGAATAGTTAGTTTCGAATGAAGAAGTTGGTGTATGTTTTCCCATTTGCACACACAGTGCATATGCCATCGGCTCCTGGATACAATTCGACTACTCTAGCCAGTGTCCACTTCGCTGGGGGATATCTTTCATCCGTGATGATGACAATATTTTTGATTGGTAAGTTTATTTTTAATTGTGTCCACTTTGGACGTTGTTGTAGGCGCGCAAGGTACTCCTTCTGCCAGCCACCCCAAAAGTGTGGAACATCTTCTGGATTTGCTGCCATCTATTAAATCGGTTGGTTTTAAGGTCTAATAGAGATAGTTCTGGAACAATATTTGCAGGGCCGGATTGAGAACACTTAAGTCGGTTGGATCGTCAGTAAGTGAGCAGAAAGGTCTGGAATTTAAAGTGGACTCTGTTTGAACTAAGAAAGTATTCATTTCGTCAAACGTAAAAAAATGTATTTAAAAGAATTCGTTTAAGATGGTACTAAATTGATTTCTCTCCTGCCTTCCAAAATCCACCAAAGTGTGGCGACGCAGGAGGATTGAAGCTCCAAGAAATACCTTCGTTTTCCATCTGGGCACGAACATCGGGTGAAAGAAATTTAAGGAATTGACGATTCATGTTTATAAGTGAACCGTCGGAATGCAACTAAAAATCCTTCCGAAGTCATATCTGAGACTAGCTCAATATGATTCGCTTTAGTTGCCAAACAGATAAAGATACAGATGAAACCTTTGTATGTCTTCGGTGATCTTCTTTTAGATAGCTTAAAGTCGAAAGGACCAGCATAATCCACACTGCTGTGTCGAAATACTCGGCTTTCATTTACTCTTAATTTAGGGCGTAAACGCATTAATTGTGAAGTACGTTTCTTATTAAAGAGAGCACAGAGCGCACAATGATGAAATTCTGCTATCGCAATATTTCTTAAATTTGTTATCCAATATTTATTTTGGATATATGATATAATCTTATGTAGAGTTTTAAGATGCGCATTGGCCACCAGAAGTTTTGACAAATTGTAAGATCTTGATAAGATAAGTCGATATTTTGAGTCTTCGTCTATATTGCCAAATCGAAGACGACCTCCAACACGAAGTTGATTTTTTTTTGTCAATGAATGGATGTAAATTCAGAATTTCGGTTTTGGATGAAATATTCTTTTAAGATGTAAGACTTTTTATTTCGTTTGGAAATGATAAGGATTCCTATAGAGTAATTATTTGTTGCAATGTTTTTTGAAGCTCTGTGGCTTTGAGAGATCACCTTAAAATTGTCATTCGAAGAATATATAATGTCACTCGAAGCAAAAGTTGAAGTGAGCTAAATATGCTCAGAAGATTTGTTGAGAACGATTCTAACTTAGTAGTTGTCATTTGTGTTGCAGATAAGAATTTTTTAAAAAGTCTAGCCAAGAGGACTGCACCACATAACTCCAGTCTTGGAAGTGAAATTTGCTTTATTGGTGCAACTTTAGTTCTTGCAGTAATAATATTAACAAAAATCTGACCGTCAGGCATTAATATGCATGGATCGAAGCATCAGAAAAGTCATGGATTTCAATGAATGAAGAAGATGCAGTCATCTATTCATTTTGATAGATAGCAAAGACATAAAATTCTCTCTATAGTTTTCCCATTCGGAACTTAATCTAGAAGGAAATGAATCATCCTATTTTATACCTTCCAACCAAAGTTGTAGAAAATATATTTTAGCCAAAATGATAGTGGGGGCTAGTTAACCAAGTGGATCGAAAAGTCTCGATGCGTCAAAAAGTAATGTTCTTTTTGTATAAATATAACATGTGGGCAGTGATACTTTGAAGAAAAGATATTCATATTTTGGATTCCAAAATAATCCCAATGCTTTGACTAGTGAATCAGAGTCATCACTGTCGAAAGCATACCCACAATCCGCTAGTTGTAATTCAGAGAAAAGTTCTGGACAATTCGTTGTCCATTTCTGTAGACTAAATCCTCCGGCTCTTTTTAAATTGATTTAGCTATTTTAATTTCATCAACACCAAATATAATATCGTCTACATAGATGTCTTTCTTGAGAACTTTAGCTCCTTGAGGAAAAATTTTCTGCTTCATCATTTGCTAATTGTTGCAGAACTCGAATTGAAAGGTATGGGACGGAAGTTGTATCATAAGTAACGGTTTGTAATTCTTACAATTTTAATGTAATGGTTGTCTTTAAATGCCATACGATCCTCTGAATCTTTGATCCTTTTGGATGCACAATGATTTGTCAGAACATTTTTCCAGTGTCCGATGTAAAAACGAAGAGAAATGCTCGTCATTTCCAAATTACTGAAGATAAATCATTTTGTAACTGAATTGAGTGGTTTCGAAGATTCATCAAAAATAAATCTTAATTTCGTTGTAGAACTGTTCTTTCCATATTCCATGATGCGGTAATATGAAACCATTTTCATTAGGAGAAAGATCTTGTAAATTGCATTTTACTTCATATGATTAAGGCTTATTTACTCATTTATGAATTTGGAATACTCTTGTTTCAGAATTGGATTTTTTGAAAACACTTTTAGTTCTTAATGATTAAAACGTTTCTGTGCATTAAGCACAGAATCTCGAAAGAATGGATAGTCTTCGTTAAGGGCTTTAGTTTTAAATGGAAGCTTGGTTTGACCAGGTGAAGAACGCGAAACTGTGTTTTGGAAGTATTCTTCATAAGCTGTTTCTTCCGGAGTAGAAATTCTTGAAACGGAAACTTCTTCAAGTTCCCAAAAATATCGAAGTGAATTGTCAGTTACATTGACTTGTGTATGGAAGGAATTTGTGTTTTGAATGGAAATGTTGTTATCTGAATTCATAGGACCAGATAAAATCCAGCCCGATTCTGTTCCTTGGGCCAATGGTCCGTTTTTAGGTCTGATAATGGCGTCAAGTGTAATTTCGTGGAAAATATCTGCACCTATGAGCATATCAATATTTTCCAGCTCAAAAAAAAATGGATCAGCCAGAGTAATCACTTAAAATTTTCTTGGTATATTCTAAGCAATTAGACATGTATTAACATAATCACTGATGGATGATATAACTAAAGCTTTTACTTGTATTTTGAAATTTATATTTGTTCACGATTTTAAAAGAATCTCTACAAAACTTTTGCAGGCGATTAAAATTAAAGAACCTATTTCACTGACTACGCAATTAAAAGAATATTTAAGCTTTAGACGTTGAACACATCTTTCAGTTACAAATAAAGTTTGAGATCCTTGTTTTACAAGAGCTCTCAGAAAATGATCACTAGAATTAGTATAAATTATGACTAGTGCTGTAGCGAGAAGCATTTGTGGAAATGGAATAGAAGTGGAATTAGTACATAGAAATGATTGTGTTAACGGTTTTGACGAAAGATTATTGGAAGTACTTTGTACTTCTAATGCATTTTTAATATGCATTAGAGTATGGTGCCGTACGTTGCATATTTGGCAATTGTATATAATCTTGCACTTAGAGACAGCATGCCCTTGTACCAGGTAGTTAAGACAAAAATTATTGTTTTTCGCAAAATCGATTTTCCTGTCAGACGTGAAGGCTTTGAACTAAGGAAAAGATAAAGAACGTCACCCTCCACAGATATAACTTTGAGGTGTTTAAGGAATTTATCTACCTAGACTCCGCTATAAGTACAGACAACGACACCAGCGCTGAGATCAAGCGAAGAATAACTCTTGCCAACCGCTGATTCTTTCGGCTAAGAAGACAATTGAGTAGCAAAGCCCTCTCTCGGACAATAAAAGTCACCTGAATAATCCCGGTCCTGCTCTAAGGACATTATCAAAAAAAAATGAAAGTATTCTTGGTTGCTTCGAGAGTAGATACAACAATGAACACCACGGACTGTACAGCGACATCGACCTAACCAGAAGAGCGAAGATCCAAAGACTGAGATGTCTGGGTCATGTAGAGCGTATGAACACTAATGCTTCGGTCCGAAAAGCCTTCGAATCCGCTCCCGAGGGACAGCGCAGTAGAGGAAGGCCAATACTCAGGTGGCGCACGCAAGTGGAAGGGGACCTCAGCCAACTTTGCGTGTGAAACTGTAGGCAGCTAGCCAGGGATCGAGCTGGCTGGAGACGCTTGTTGACTGAGGCCAATGTCCACCTCGGACTGTAGCGCCACTTAAGGTAAGTAAAGTACGTTCCGAGGAGCCAACATCGACTCGGACCATTACCTTGTTGTAGCCAAGGTACGGGTGCGGATATCCCAAACTACGCCAAGACGAACTAATGCTGTGAGGTAATTCGACATCAGACGGCTACAATCGCAAGAGATCTCCATGTCCTTTTCCAATCGAGTGTCTCTTAAGATGTCCAATACCGCCTGCTTCAAGCATCGAAGGCCATTGGAAACACTGCCAAAACGCCATCAGAGATGCCACTTCTGATGTGCTGGGTTTCAGTAGTCCACCACAACGAAACCCCTGGTTCGATGGTGAATGCCGGCAAGCACATGCAGCTAAGCAAGATGCATATAAAGCGGCGCTGCATAATAGAACAAGAGCACGAACACCGGCTTCTCAGGAGAAAGAAGAAAGAGCATGAGATGCTACTCCAGGAATGAGGTTCGGAAGTTTTACCGAAAGGTAAAAATGACATGCAATATAAACAAACCCCGAAATGAAGCCTGTAGAGATGAACAAGGGAACATCTTAGTAGAATCACAGTCGATGCTGAGGATTTGGGAAAACCATTTCTGCAGACTATATAACGGCCATGACGAACCTAATACCGCTGTCAGTCAGGATGACGATGCAGAATGCACGCTGCTCCATCAAGGTCGAAAAAATTAGTACTTAAACAAGAGTGAAGTTTAAGAGTAATCAATTCATGGTTACACCGGCAGAGGACGAAAGCTCAGATAATTTATGTGTAGAATGCACCAGAGAGTGGTGGCGACCGCTGCATATTCTACAACCAAAATTTGTCCGACATTTAGTAGCGTTATGAGTAATGAGTGATATCTTACAAAGTTAGTCGACTCGACATCCAAACTAACGAACATTGAGGTAGCGTATGTTCATCATCATGACATTTTGGACAATTTTGCTTTTATTCAACAAGGTGTGAGCGCACAGAAACTTGAATTTTACTGCGATACTAAGTTGTACGAGAGACTGAGTAGCAAGATTCCAAAGAATTACTTCGCTATTGAAAAAATTCCAAAAACTTCATCGATTGATACATTTTCTCGAGACCGTACTTCATTTGCCAATACCTGTTTAGTATCCGTATCAACCTTTTGGATTAAAGTGTATATGAGCCAAGGACCGCGACTATTGGACATATGCATTGAGTCCTCGAATGACCTCAGCTCCATTAGTGATTCTACGAAGCGTTTGATGGCGTGTGTTGCTACGTTAGTTATACGAGTAGGTATCGGATATTGGGCTTTGCAGATATCCATCTCTAATATAAAAAATCATCGAGACTTGAAAGGAGTACAAATGTCTGACAAGCATATGTTTTAAGGACCTAAATAAACTCATTGCAGGAGCTAAACGGTTGGCATTAAAAATCCTCCTTAAAGCACTCTTATGGTGTACACTTGCTGTAGCAAGTGGTTGACGATTGTGGAAATATGTTCCACCTCAACAGCTTATAGTATACCATAGTTTAATTTTGAATGAAAGATTCCGTAGTAGACTGTTTTTAAAGTAACATTATTACAGTACTTTCTGAGCTGATAAAGATTACGGACGGCTGAACGCAAATAGTTCTTAAGCATTTAAAAGTGTTCGGTCCAATTTTAATTTTGTTCTATTGTGATACCAAGATATTTTAAATATTCTAATCTTTGAACTATGAAACAGCTTAAATTGCACGCATTCATTAAATATGGGTTTAAGAGGTTCCGTAGTACATGTACAGCTTACCAAGTTTTGGCGATAACCAATGCTATGCTATGGCTAAAATACATCACTTTGTTGTTTTTTTTTTACTGACAATTAATCTATGCGCTGCAAACCAAATTCGTAGCAAATAAACATCGTGGCTATTGTCCGCAATTAAACTAAGAGGATTAACTGAACAGTAAGCAATACCTAGATCGTCTGCAAAGGCAGTAATTCTTCCTACAAAGGAAATTTATGTAAATTAAAAACAAGGTGGGGCCGAGGACGGACCCTTGTGGCACGCCCACGGAAATAAACATAGGATCGCTGAGGTGATCCTCTATTTGGTTTCTTGTGTTCTTACCCTTAAATAACTTAAAAACCAATAATACATAAGCTTCGAAAGCCAGAACAATAGAGTTTATTTAGAAGGACGTTGAGCTGTAAGCCCTGGCAGCTAGCGTTCTATACATAAGTTAGTATGTAATTTAATTATATGCTAATAAATTATAATAATAATAATAATAGAAGGATGTTGTGGCTTGCAATGTTGAACGCTTTGGTAATGTCAACGAAGATAAATATTTTTTGCCATCAAGTCAAATAAAAATGAAGTAAGAAGAGCATTGGCGATGGCGATGGCGATGGCGCGATAGTTTGCTCATTGGGCTATATTATACAGAACACCAGAGTCTGAGTACATAAAATTCTATCTTAATGAGGTCTTGTACAATAGGGCGAACCTAATAAGAGTGGACAATTTTGTTATTAAGTTGACTCGAAGGCACATTGCAAGAGCAATGACCTTGTCGAACAACCTAATCTCCAGGGCTTACTACTCTAATTATTTGTATCATGAGAGGGTTCGCTTTGACGACTTTATTCCTCCAGAAGCGTTCCTCTACCTCGATATGAAAGGTCTGATCCAGGACAGATAAGCGGTGCCATTAATCTTCCACATTGCTCGAACAGCTGCGGACAGGCGACTCAACTACGACAGAGACGTCGCACACGGCAGTGCGGAGCGTCTCCGGTTTAGTAAGGCGGTAGGGAGTCGCGACATGAGGGATTTTGCTCGGCGGCAGGGAGCAGAGTGGGTCTGCCTATTTTTAGACATGGCCGGCTTACATAGATGCAGGTAGGGTTGAGATAGCTTTAAGAACAAAAATTATAAAAACTAGAAAAAAAAATAAAACAAAAAAAAGTTATAAAAACTGCAAGCAAAATATAAGAAAAAAAAAAAAAAAATAAAATGAAAAAACTTGAAAGGGGTATCTTTCTGGTAGTTTTTCTCAAACAAAAAAAAAATATATATACTTATACAATACAATAAGATAGATTAAGTAGGATAAGTAGTCTAAGTAGGTTATTTAGATTAAGATTTGTATTTAGGTATTTTTTAAGTTATATCTTAAGATTGAACAAAAAATTACAAGTCCGTATACTAAGTTTTTTTAAATATAATAATTTTTCTTAGTTTTAGATTTAATTAATGTAAAAATTAGAATATGTTGTAAGGATCGTCGAAAGACATTTAGATTAAGAATTATGTTTAAACTAGAGTGCCCGAATGGGGTCAGTAAGTTACAATAAGATAGTTTTAGGTTATTTAAGCAAATTTTTAAGTTTTTATTTTGTATAGCTTGTAAGAATTTCTGAATTTAATTAAATAAAAATGCATTAAAAATTAATAAAAAAGCTCATTGGGCTATCATGCAGAGAGTCTGGGTTTGATTCCTGGCTGGGTCATCAACACTTTTTCAAATCGCCATCACCCTTTCGGCGGGCAATGGCAAACTCCCGAAAGTAAAAATTGCCTACGCAAAACTTCTAAGGAGTGCCGTTCGGACTCGGCGATAAGCCGTAGGCCCCGCTCAGATGTGCAAAAAATGAAAACATGAGCAACACAAATGAGTGTCAAGAAGCTAGGCCATGGCCCATACCGGGCTGCCAGCGCCACATTATTTTTTTTTAAGAAGAGCATCTTCCGTAGAAAGTGGAAGTGGAAGAAATGTAAGTTATTTAAATATGCACACACTCTTTTCTTAACAGCTTTTTCAAAAATTTCAAAAAAACGGGTTCAACATGGGCGCATTTTTGTCTATCGGGAAAGGTTCCATTGGCAATTCTTAAATTAAAAAGATATCCCAGAGAGTCAACTTTACTTAAGGCGATAGTCTTTCGTTATATTAGGAGAATTAATCATGCCTAGCAGTTCTGACCCAGTCATATGGAATTGACTTTTGCCCGACAATTTATTGACTTTTGCTTTAGGGTCAAACACTTTCAACACTTCAATTGGTTTGAAGGGTTATCACAAATAATGTAATTAATTACTTTTTATGGCTTTCTGGGTTTTCCTTGTGAACTACGCATTTTAGAGCGGTAAAAGTCATCGCGGCTTATCCGAATTTCCTTGTTAATTTTTTGACTCATTCTACTAAAACGACATTTTAGGGTAGTATTCAGTGGATGCTTTTTTCGCAGTTTGTTTTTTATTTTTATTTTTTGGAGAATTGTTTCATTTATCCATGGTTTGAGTCTCATTTTAGATTTCCTTTGCACAATGTTGAGGAAAGCGTTTTTTAAGTGGTTTAAAAATGAACAATATAAGCTACAAGCATTTTTATCTGCATAGACTCTATTGCAATGTTCAAAATGCAATCGGTAATTCAAAAGGCTATACCTAATCTAAGATACATTAATTGAGCCAGAATTCTTCGTGCACTTCTGGCTTACTAAACTATTTAGTACAATGCCTGTCATGATATGATCTGAAATTTGAAGATCAAAATTAGCGGCATAGCAATCATTCAAAGGCATTTCCATAAAGCGGTCAAGTACATGGTCAAGGCAAATACTTGCTATTGGCCTAGTAGGTTCATTAACAGAAGATGTTCAGCCATGCTCCGTTACTAGAAGAATGAAAAGGCACTCGATGTTAAGAAATCTTTATTGAAATTTCCCAAAAAGATGAGATCTGCCGATTTCTCAGTATTCAGAAAAATTGATAAATCATCTAAAAAGAACTGAGAAGGAAGAGAGTGAAATCTATACACGCAAATAAAATTAAGAAAAACATTACGGATGCTGAACGAAATTTTAAATATATATGCACTTGCCCAACTAAAAGGTACACTATACACTCATACAAATCCCGCACAAAAACTACAACTCCACCTGCAGCATACAATTCATAAGTATTTGCATAAAATACAAAACCAGGTATACGATAACCGTCTACTTCATATGAAAAAATCCATATTTCAGTTCCAAAAATCAAATTCGGGGGGTATACAAACGCTTCTACATTATGCACGCTTAGAGCAACATTTTTTCCACATAATCAGCCTACTGAACGCATTATACGTTATACTACTGAAAAGTTTGAAAAGTAGACTATATCTAGCACGTAGAAAATAGTTGTTCAACATAATTTTTTAAATAAACTCAAAAGAGTATGATTACTCTTAAAATTCTTAAAATGGAGAAAACTATCTTCGGGCTTTGTTCCTTGGGTGGCATCAAATATTTAATCGGGGGCCAAATTATTATTGCAAATTGACCTGTTGTTATATTTTAGGCAACCATTCACATGATTTTAGTTGCTTAAAAACAGAAATGTCTTTCGGGCGCAGGTGGGATTAAACGCCGAACCCTCCGATTACGAAACCATTACACTACCATTTTAGCTACGGCCACCTATACAAAATTCAATTCGCGCAGGACGATCGATGGATTGAAGGCTAACATTACTTGAGTGATTGGTCAAATACCATTAGCAATGCATGAAAGCGTCATCGAAAATTTGAGATTCGGAATGGACTTGGCAAGTCGCAGTTACAGCCAACATTTTATTGAAAAAATCTTCGAAAAGTAAATTTGACGAATTGTTATCTTGCATGTATAATATTTGTTACAAAGATTACCGATAAAATTAAATGGTTCGATAGTTTTTTAACTTCCTGATAGGGAAGCTCTTACATTCACCTCGAAAATCAAAAACGAAAAATTATTGATATCTTTATGATGTAAGGTGTCCATAGTGTTTTTGTGCAGGTTTTAAGATTAACATTGCACACATTTAAAGAAAATGTGAAAAAAACCCGGCCAAAAATTATCTGAGTTATTCAAAGAACCGGAATAATTTGAGTTGTGAGCTTTCAGTCATGATTACAATAAATATAGGAAAACCCTTATTGCGAATATGTCGCGTAGTGAAAATTTTTTTGGTCCTGTTGCGAATTTGCCCGATACGGACAATAGAGATGAGGACAGTGTGCAGTTTCACAAAGTGCAGAAAAAAATATCTCTCCCGCCAGTAAAAATTTTACACAAAAGCGGGGACTTTGTTCACAAATTTCTTAAAGACATTGAAATCAGTGACTACTCCATTCGAAAATTTTTTATTGGTATTAAAGTTTTCTGTGAATCCATTAATTCATTCCATATGACTGTCAGTGCTTTTTCACCCATGCTTTTAAAAATGAAAGATCATTCAAGGTCATTCTATTCGGTCTAGTAAACTAAACACAGACTCACTTAAAAACGAACTGTTATCACTTGGTCTCAAATGTCATGATATTAAAATGATACAAAAAAAACACATGAAAATTTCACCGACGTTTTCCATATTCTTTATTTTGAAAACGGTTCAGTTCGCTTAGCTGATCTATGCAAAAGCATTTAGTCTATTTTCCGAACTCAAGTGAGGTTGGAGTTTCAAAGACGCATCAAGAACAAATTGACACAATGAAGAAAAAAATTGCAACGTCAAGACATTATGTGCTAACTGCTCCGGTAACCATAAAACCGACAAGTGCACTTCTGTTGGAATTTTTAAATGCGCCAACTGCAGGGGCAATCACAAGTCAACTGATGAGTCATGTTCAAGCCGTACCAAATTCAGAGAAATGCGAGAAAATATATCTCTAAGACTAATCGATCCCGATTCTCACGGCAGCCAACAGGTGCGCCTACAAAAGTTTTCAACTACAACAGCTTTGTAGATTTTCCCTCTCTTCCGAAAGTTTCTATTCAGCAAAAACGTCAGCAGAGTATTTAGCATGTTCCAGAGCCCAAAGTGCAAGTCTCATCATCTGAGAACACTCTATTCTCACAAGAAGAACTTACCTCCTTAACGCTGGAAATGGTTTCAAAGCTCGGCCAATGCAAATCAAAAGTGGAACAATTTAATGTAATTGCACAGCTTGCAGCTTAGTATTTATGTTCTAATGTTAAGTGATAATCAATATTCACTAAAGCTATTATGTTGGAATGCCAGAAGCATACGAAACAAAAGCGTTGAGTTTTTCAATTTTCTTTGTAATAAAAATGTCGATATATGTCTTGTAAGTGAAACTTGACTTAATAATAATGTTAGCCTAAAAAATTGTTAATACGTTTGTTACAGATTGGATCGAGAACGTAGAATTGGAGGCGGTGTTGCCATTGTAATAAAGAAAACAATTCGCCATGACGTACTTCCAATTGTAAGTACTACGGTAGTGGAAGCGATTGGAGTAGAAATTATTTTAGCAAATTTTTCCAGATTGAACATTTTTTCGGTATATTTTCAGGGGGGTAAATGTAACCCACTCCAAACTGTAAATTTCCGAAATAATCTTTAAGTTTTAAGTTTGTAATAAAATCATACATCTGAAATTAGAATACTAAGTACTAAAAAAGATAATATATATAATGTACAAACCTTAAGAAATAAACGAAATGAAATGAAATGAAATGAAATCTTAAAAAGTTGCTCAGGAACGATCGACTTGTAATAGATGGTGATCTTAATTGCCGCCACCAGGATTGGGGATGTTTGAAGGCTAATCGTTGGGATAATATATTAGCAAAATTATCCATGAGACACCCCTTAAATATTTTTTACCCTAACAGCACAACATATATACCAATCTCAAGCAGATTTTCTCCATCTGTGTTAGACATATTTTTAACTAATATGCCTAACTTGTTAACACATACTGTTCCTATTAATGCCCTAAGTTCGGATCACTTACCTGTAATATATGAAATTTTACTTACCCCTATGTTAAGAAATGTGCAATATTTAGACTATAAGAATGCTAACTGGAATCTGTTTAGATCTTACCTCACTTCAAGTATTCGTAATTGTCCGATAGATCTAAATTATACTAATTGTAGTCAACAAGTGGACTCACTTATTAATAATTTCGAAAATAAAATAACTGAAAGTATTCGTTTAACAAAGCCGTCCAAAAATCGATGTCAAAGAGTGATCGTTCTCCCACCTAATATTTTACAACTAATTAAAATCAGAAATTTATACAGAAAGCGATGGCAAAGATATAGATTATCCAACGATTTAAGGGAAATGAATATGTTAAATAAGCTTATAAAGATACATATTTCGGAATATAGAAACTCTGTATGGAATAACAAATTAAGATCTCTTAATCCAAAAAAATTCTTAAAAAGAGAAATATCCAGGTTCCCAATCTCGAGATCTCTGGCTCCATTATAACGTCAGCTGAGTCCAAAGCAGAACTACTAGCAGATGCCTTTATGGAAAATCATTCTGCTTTTCAGAACAGCCCTATTACTGCTTTTGAGTCAATAATTATAAACGAGGTATCTTCGTTCAAAGATATGGAGTTCAAAATCCCATCAAATATATTCATTACCAACGAAGATATTCAGTTTATAATTTCAAATTTTCGAAATCATAAAGCCCCTGGTCTAGATAATATTAACAATTTAATCCTCAAAAACCTGCCAATAAACGCTATTAGTTTACTAACTTCTATAATCAATAGTTGTATCAAAATACAATATGTGCCCAAAAATTTCGTAATTATCACAGCACACCGCATCAAATTTTGATAATTTCAAAACACACAAAAATCTAATTTTCTTCAAAATAAATCAACAGATTTAATTCTGCTAGATATAGCAAAGGCTTTTGACACGGTATGGCACACAGGATTAATTTACAAACTTTTGAGGTTTAACTGCCCTCCGTATTTTATTAAAATAATACAAAGTTTTTTAGATGGTAAAGAGTTTGTAGTGTCATTGAACAACATCTGTTCTTCTAAAAAATCCATTCAAGCTGGAGTTCCTCAGGGTTCAGGTTTAGCACCTACTCTATTTAATATCTATACCGCAGATTTTCCAATTTTACCTAACTGTAGTACTGCAATGTATGCTGATGATACTGCAACATACTCCTCCCATGAACTAGGTTAAGTTGTTGAAGAAAACTTCCAAATAGGTTTAAACAAAATATTTGAATACTATAAGCACTGGAAAGTGAAAATAAATATTCCAAAGAGTCATGCTATTTTCTTTACACGTTTTATGCCTCCGACAAATTCAAAAATGAACAGCAATGAAATACCCTGGGTTAACGATTAGTATAAGGCCTCGTGGAAGTAGCATCTTCCGACAGGTGCTGGTTCCTTAAATGACGAGAATGAGCCTCTGCAGCCGAACATCTTGCAGCTCTGCTAACAAGTCCTACTTCACGCCTCCACGTGGCGCAATCTGGGAATCTCACTAGAGATTGCGAAGTGAAGGGGGCAAATGGCGAGTTTCCTGCGCCATTAACCAGGATTAGTGTCGGAAAAACAAAACAAGACCTTATTCGGGCTACTCCGACATATTTGGAGCTCAGGTTGGAAAGGATTTCCAGGACTTAGTCAGGGTCTTGGAAAGGAGATGGTGGCGGAAGAGCCCTATAAGGGCCAACGGCAGCGCTCACATCCCGGATGGGTTATTGGCTTCGATGTAACCGACCCCTCGTCTAAGAGGCACTCAAAATGGAACTGGTCCTCCAGGTTGGTGGTTGTGCCGCCGGGGTAACTTAATTTTTTAAAAAAGTTACGAAGCATCAACAAGCCTCGGATATGGACGGATCTACAGTTGACAACCCACGCAAAAGATTTAAGGACAATGAGCTTCGGATATGCACGTGGAATGTTAGATCCCTTAATAGACCACGTGCAGCCGAGCAATTAGCGGAGGCCCTAGACTGCTGCATTTTGTAATTGTCTATGACATTAAAATTGTCCTCGTTGATTTTAATGCAAAGCTAGGAAGAGAGGGTATCTTTGGTGGAACAATCGGAAAATATAGCCTGCACAACATCACCGCCGATAACGGATTCAGGCTAATCGACTTTGCGGCGGGGCGAAACATTGTCGTGAATAGCACGCGGTTCCCTCACCTCGACATACGCAAGGGGACTTGGAGAACTCCTGATCAATCAACAGTCAACCAGATTGATCACATTGCGATCGACGCAAGACACCACTCCACACCACAGTATTATGGATGTCCGTACGTTCCGAGGAGCCAACATCGACTCGGACCATTACCTTGTTGTAGCCAAGGTACGGTTGCGGATATCCCAAACTACGACAAGACAAACTAATGCTGTGAGAAAATTCGACGTCAGACGGCTACAATCGGAAGAGATCGCCAAGTCCTTTTCCGATCGAGTGTCTCTTAATCTGTTAAGAGGTCCAATGCCACCAGCATCAAGCATCGAAGACCATTGGAAACACTGCCAAAACGCCATCAGAGATGCCGCTTCTGATGTGCTGGGTTTCACTCGTCCACCACATCAAAACCCCTGGTTCGATGATGAATGCCGGCAAGCACATGCAACTAGGCAAGATGCATATAACGCGGCGCTGCTAAGAAAGACCAGAGCTGCTCATGAGCCCTATGAGCGGAAGAGGAGAGACGAGCACCGGCTTCTGAGGAGGAAGAAGAGAGAGCATGAGAAGCGCTCGATGACGGAAATTGAGAGATGCTACTCCAGGAATGAGGTTCGGAAGTTTTACCAAAAGGTACAAATTACATGCCGCGGATACAAACCCCGATCCGAAGCCTGTAGAACAAGGGAACATCGTAGTAGAATCGCAGTCGATGGTGAGGATTTGGAAAGGTCATTTCTGCAGACGGCGATGACGAACCAAATACCGCTGTCAGGCAGAATCAACCTTTCAACCTGGACGATGATGACCAACAATTACGTCCACCCGACCTGGATGAAGTGAAGATAGCTATATCGAAGCTTAAGTCCAACAAAGCTGCTGGATTGGATGGCCTGACTGCCGAGCTCTTCAAAGCGGCAGGCGATGACTTGGTAAGGAGTATACACCAACTCATCTGTAAAATATGGTCGGACGAAAGTATGCCCGATGAACGGAACCTCAGCATTGTTTGTCCGGTTCTCAAGAAAGGAGACCCTCTGAACTGCGCCAATTACAGAGGCATCAGTCTCCTTAACATCGCATATAAGATCTTATCCGCCGTTTTGTGTGAACGCCTGAAGCCGTTCGTCAACAACCTGATAGGTCCATATCAGTGTGGCTTCAGGCCAGGAAAGTTCACCATCGACCAGATATTCACACTACGGCAGATCTTGGAGAAGACCCATGAGCTTCCGATCGATACCCACCACCTTTTCATTGATTTTAAGACCGCGTGTGACAGCATCTGTAGAGACGGGCTATATAGACCAATGTCTAGTTTTGGCATCCCTGCCAAATTCGTCCGTCTGTGCAGGATGACGATGGAGAATGCACGCTGCCCCATCAAGGTCGGTAAAGATCTCACCGAGACCTTTGTTGTCCAGAAAGGATTTAGACAAGGCGATGTGCTGTCCTGCGATTTTTTCAACATCGTACTTGAAAGAATAGTGCAAAACTCACGAGCAAACACAAGAGGCACTATCTCTCAAAGGTCCGTCCAATTACTAGCATACGCCGACGATATTGACATAATCGGGCGAAAGCAGGGTGATGTCAGTGGCGCTTTCGCGAGTATTGAGACGGAAGCGGCGAAAATGGGTTTAGCGGTCAGTGAGGGCAAAACCAAGTATAAGCTGTCAAGCAAAAAGGACAACCAACACCGACGTTTCCGGCAGAACGTCACCCTCGACAGATATAACTTTGAGGTAGCTAAGGACTTTGTCTACCTAGGCTCTGCTATAAATACAGACAACGACATCAACGCTGAGATCAAGCGAAGAATAACTCTTGCCAACCGCTGTTTCTTTGGGTTAAGAAGGCAATTGAGTAGCAAAGGCCTTTCTCGGACAACAAAAGTCACCCTTTATAAGACTTTAATAATCCCGGTCCTGCTATATGGCGCATAGGCATGGACATTATCAAAAATGGATGAGGGTGTTCTTGGTTGCTTCGAGAGAAAAATTCTTCGGGCGATCTTCGGTCCCGTCTGCATTGACGGTGAGTGGAGGAGGAGATACAACGACGAACTGTATGGACTGTACAGCGACATGGACCTAGCCAGAAGAGTGAAGACTGAGATGGCTGGGTCATGTAGAGCGCATGGACACCAATGCTCCGGTCCGAAAAGTCTTCGAATCCGCCCCCGAGGGACAGCGCAGTAGAGGAAGGCCAAGACTCAGGTGGCGCACGCAAGTGGAAGAGGACCTCAGCCAACTTAGCGTGCGAAACTGGAGGCAGCTAGCCAGGGATCGAGCTGGCTGGAGAAGCTTGTTGACTGAGGCCCAGGTCCACCCCGGACTGTAGCGCCACCTAAAGTAAAGTAAATAACTTAGTTAAGTACCTTGGTGTGTACTTAGGCAAAAAGTTAACTTTTACGGACCATGTTAAAACTGTCTTAAATAAATTGAATGTTGTTATTAAAATGCTTTACACTATTATAAATTGGAATTCATTACTGAGCAAACAAAATAAAATGATAATTTTTAAAGTAATCTTTCAAGCGTTGATAACATATGCTTCGCCTGTTTGAGGGAAATGTGCTAAAACACATATAAAAAAAACTGCAAATCGCTCAAAACAAAGTATTAAAAATGATGTTGGGTCTTCAATGGGACTTCTCAACAATGATTTTGCATGAAAAGGCAGGTGTCCTTCAAATTGCAAGGAGAATTGAAATTCTCAACGAAAAATTCTTTTCAAAATATACATATGCTAAAAATCCATTGATCAACATATTAGCACATCAATGAAAATGTAGTAAATGTAATTGCAGCCTTGTATTACGTTATACTCAAAGGCTTGTTTGTAATTATTTCTTAATAATTTTTCTCCGTTTATCATTTAAGAATATATTTATTGAATCTGTTTAAATTCATTGTCTAGTTATTGATTATTAATTTAGATACATTAATTTATTTATTTATTGACCTACAATGTATACCTATATTTATTTATTTATTTATTCATTTCCTGTTTTGTTAATCTATTTATTTATTTATTATTTATTTTGTATCAATTGATTTATCTAGGTAAACAAATACATCTTAAATTTCGTAACTCAATTCCTTAATATAAGTTTTATCCTTTAGCATACAACATCCCTGTATTTGAATGAAGGTTTTTCTTATACTTTTTCCTTCAAACTAAATTTGGATAAACGAATGTAATTAGCAAACATTTATGTTTCTCAGTAGTAAGATAAATTTGTACCATCATATCTCTGTACAAGGTGTGAAAAAAAAAATAAATATGTATATTTTTCTATGAAGCAGTAAATATATCTATCTAGGAACAATTTTACACCCGTAAATTTTATTTCATCTTCAAGTTCGTATTCAGCTCCTTTTTTCAAGGCAGAAAGGAAAATGAAACCACCAACCACCCTTTTTTAATTTGCTATACATTTATCAGTAGAGTTTAATCTGTTTTCTGACTTATTTCGGATTAACTTGTTCTAATTTCAAGAAGAATATGAAATATAAAAAACCATTGGAGGAAAGCATTACCAGTTGTGCTTCTCAGGCAGTTGTTGCTGCGACAAATCGATCGCACTCAAAAAATCACTGATGTCCTGCGCTTATGTGAAAAAGCCACAAACTGAGACAGCTCTCAAAAAGAACATCAATCAAGAAAAGAAGAACCTATCGCCCGAAGCTCTGAAAAAAAGGGAAAACGCCAATTAAAATGGTAACCATTTTCGATATGTTTGAATTCCCAAAAATTCTTCATTTCCAAATAAGCATTTAAAATAAACGCATTGATGGCATTTCATTTCATTTCAAAGATATACAGTATGTATGACTTTGTATGAAAAAAAATATATATTTTGTTTAATTGCATCATTTTTACACAATTATGAGAACATCAAATTATAGTATAAAAAAGTTATCGATAAGTGTACGGGGATTGTGGCATAAATACCATAATAACTATCAATAAATATTCAGTTTATTTTTGCCGCTTGACGATGAAAACAATATTAAGTGCGAAAACATATGTTAATACGTACAAACTCTTATGTGGATGTATATTCGCATATCATATACCTCCACATACATATGTGGTAACTCTTTTACGTTAATAAAAGTATGGAAAAACAAATAAATCTCTATATAACTATTGAAGTTCTTGGATTAAAAAAACATTGAGATGCATTTTTTAAATAATTTATTTGACTCAATACTCACAACTTTCAATCATCATTGAGCATATCTGAGTGTCATGAGGATATGACTCGAATTTCATGGCGCATGACAATACCAACGTCAATCTGAAAATATGGAGAAAGGGATATAATATCAATACATAAGATTTGAATTACATATTTACAGGCATAACAAGTGTAAGTTGAAACACATATGTCTACGCAATTTTTCATACATATATACACGTAAGTTCATATACATATATGTTCATATACAGATATGTATGTAAAAGATTTTCTTTCTTTTCTACTTCGACAATTTTCAGCAGCAGGTTGTCCTAATAACAAAACGACTGTACATTGGGTGTTGTTGATTTGTTTGTTAAAAGTGATTCTTGTATGGAACTTTGTTACAAATTAAAAGTCAAAAGACAACCGTGAAATGACCGGCTGCCGGCAAAAACAAACTTTGCAAAAAATTAGATAGACGGCAACCACACACGTGGAGGTTGATGAGCGAATTAAGAGACCGAGTTAAAAGAGAAAAAAGGGCACAAACCAAAGGGGATTGCAACAAGCAGCTGAGAAGAAGCTGTGCTGAAAGTGTGGATGATGTTTACCTTGCTTTCCTATGGTTGTTCAGGTTAAGTGCTCGTCGACTACGACAACTACTCCCATCCCTTTAAATAAATAAATAAAAACAAACAGTGCAATTGCGAAAGCGAAAAAAAAACAAAAATTCAGGGCATTCTCCATCTCCTCCCCTCAGTCAAGGTGTTGTTGCTGGCACTCAGTTACTGCTGTGTTCTGTAATACGGCAAGAGCAATGACTGAGTATATGTAACTGTACTGAATAGTATTAGCTCGCCAATGCACGCACGATTTCGTCGGTGGTTCGATTATGACTCATCTCCCTGATCGAGACAATATACCCGTGTGGAGTTTAGCCAGTTCTTCCATCGGGCGCGTCCCCAAGTGGCGGATAGGGGGCCCCCATGCGCGGATGAGGCACTGACCTATACATACACAGGGTTGGTGGAAATATCAAATACCCGCGGACCAAAAAACTAGCAAGAGCGGAATTACTCTTAAAATAAATTCGATGATGAGGAAAATAAAAATAAAGTTACGGTGTAGAGAGTCGGATCCTCAGTACCGGCGGCGGAGAGTGCGAAAGCAGGCTCAAAGTTTTCGAGATACAATAACTGCAATAATAGACAAACGTCAAGATTTCCTACGGCGGTGGCAACCTTGGCCTCCGTAGGTAATACTACAAGGAATCTGCTTCAGACAGACGTTGCGACAGACCCGTTCAAGAAAAGTATGAGGGTCACGCGTGCACCACCAAAAACAATTGTCCTGAAAGAATACGTTATAGAAAACCCGCGAATCAGTTCCACAGTGGTAGATCGGAGCCCAATGGTCACGCCAACCACTGAGTCTCCGCCTTAAACGGGAAATAAAGTGTTACAACTGGGTGCTTGCTTGCTTTTTATAAAGACAAGCACAACGTCCACGGAGAAATAACAAAAATCTGAAGTTTAATCAAGTCCGCTTTTCGTGAAGCCGAAGTCGAGGATTTAGCTTGCGTTGCAAAGTTTCTCAACTCGAACGGGAAGTGCAAATCATCAATCTTCGTCTTGAGGAACACCGAGTACCAGTGGCATCGTTGCCAGAAAACAACTCAGTGCATAGAGTTGACAAACCGCTTAAACTGTACCGTCCTGCAAAGAGGGTAAGGGAAGAAGACAGTCCTAATAACTCTGCGGAAAAGCGTACTAAGACTCCATCTCCAAAGACAAAGCGAGGAATAGCGCCAGAAGAACCACGCGCTTAAAAACGCGTTCAAAAAAGGATCAGGATCTACTGCATCAAACGATCCATAAGCATAAGATCGACATTGCAATATTCTCGGAGCAATATTGCAACATTAATTCAGGCAACTGGGCGCATGATGACCCCAAGGGAGTCATACTCTAAATTTCCTTTGGTGTTCGTACGGAATCGTGGGTCTTCCGTTGACCGTTGCCTTCATTACGTTTGTTAAATTTTTGGTGAGAGCAACCCCTTTGGTGTCACAATTACATTTGCTGCGAGTGGTTTTTTTATTATATATAGTGCGCGGCTTTGGCATACCATCGTTTTATTTTGAACTCTACCTGTGCTGAGCAGCCGGTGTGTACAGCTTGAACCAGCTGCTTGTTGCAATTCCGTTTTTTTTTGCGATCCTCTTTTGGGCCCTCATCCTATTCCTCGTATTCCTCTTCATTCGCTTATCAAGCACCATCCGCGTGGTTGCGGTTTTTTTTGCTCTCTCTTTGTCTTCTATTTTTTGAGTTTGATTTGGTTGCCGCCAGTCCGGTAACTTTGTTATTCTAATTTGTAAATTGAGATCCGCGGATTTTTCAACAAATTAGCTCATTTCTCTCCGCCCTGCGGATGCGAAAGTCCGATTCCCATTTTCCGAGCAAATTGGACAGTCCCTACGTTTAACACCTATTTTTCCACATACTACACAACGCCTAGGAGCGGAACAAGTATTTGAAAGATGCCCCTCGCAGTTACGGTTAAAACATCTCATCTGGCCGTTCGGTTGAGTGCTCCTACTGGCCGTCACGACTCGAGGCTCGACCACCCTTGGTTTCTCGACTGCCACATAGGCTTTATCTGGTTCCAAGAAGTTTCGGGTTCGTTGAGTTGGTGGTGGTACGAGAGAGTCTACATTTGCTCGAACTGTTTCGAGCCTTCTACCCAACGCAACAAGGTCCTTGATGGATTTCCGATCCGTCAGGCCTAGTGAAAATTCAAAAAGGTTTTTAAATCTACTCAAATTTTAAATTCAATTGGGAACTTTTCGCAGGGTATATGAAAGCAAATAAGTGTGTAGAAGGAAAAGAATAATCATTGTGAAATAAATGTGAACGAGTACAGACCAATAAAAGGTTCACAGTATAGGTACACAACTTCCGAAATTTTTGTCAGTTAAAAAAGCATGCATAATTATAAAAAATTATGTTAAATACTGTTTTAAATGATCTATGATATCAGCAGTAGTAGTACCATTAAATAGTCATACGGATAGAATATAAACTCATAAATCAAAATATATCATACATTATAAGAAACTTGCAGCAATGTGTTAAAAACGGTATGGAAATTTTAAAAATTCATACAAATTTCGAAATTTAAGCAATCGTGTTGGTTAAAGGATTTAAATACCCATCACCGTACATTGCCTAAAAATGAATTTGAAAGGAACTTCTTCAAATTATTAAATAATGTTATGTACAGTAAAACTATGGAAAATGGAGACAAATGAAAAGGTGTGAAAATCGTTACAAGTTGGAAGAATAGTGGAAAATGGTTAGACGTTCGTACTCAATACAATTTACAGAAAATACGATAGCTTTCCAAATAAGTCGTGTTCAGGTGATATAAAGTAAACCAATTTATATAGGATTTGCTGTACTCTAGCTGCCAAAGTTGAAAATGTATGATTTTCACTAGGAGTACATGCAGCCAAAGAACGGTAATATATAATATAAGATTTAATTATTTTGATACTGATTCGTTTGTATATTCTATTCAAACTACACTAGCTTATCCTGCTGAAAATATATTTAACATACCAACATAAAACCCAAAGGTAATTGGAATGATGAAAGATGAAATGAATTCAGGAATAACAAGAGAATTCGTGGGTCTTCGTTCTAAGATGTTTTCAATTCAAATGATAACAAACAAATAAAGAAAGCTAATGGAGTAAAGAAAACAGTGTTAGGTGGTATGAATATTGGTACTCGTAATTGCAGAGATTGTTTGTAAAAGAATAAACTATTTTTTGGAAATAGATATTAGATGCTAGATATTAGATCTAAAAAACATAATACTTATATACAATCTGTAAATAAGTTAGCACTAAATTATTTTAATGATAAGATATTTGTAAGAAAAATTATGTATTGCACTATGAAAGTTTGTGCAAGTTTGAGAGCACGAGCGCCTAACCTTTTTCCCCTTCTCTTCCAATTTGTAACGATTTTCGCATGGTTTTTTTTCAAATTCATTTTTAGCCAATGTACGGTGGTGTGTACTTAAATTCTTTAACCGACATGATTGCTAAATTTCAAAATTCTTTGTATTTTTAAAATTTCCATACTATGTTTAACACCTTGCTCTAAATTTGTGTTATACACATTTTGATTTATGAGTTTAATCTGCTATGAGCTTACTACATTTAGAATTTGATGGTTTCCTATTCTCCACACAGAAAGCCAAACCATTATGTTAATCATGAAGATAATCTGGGTATTGTAAGTCTACCTCCAAAATGTAACGAATTGGAAAGTCTGATAGCACATTGAAAATATTGAAATCATCAACTTCTATCCAAACAAACTCGCCACAGGACAGACTCTGTGACATTGTTAGCATCTAAATACATTACGTATTCAGATGAAGTGTCACTTTTAAAGTCTCTCATATATTTATTGTTAGCATTGTTATGTCCACAATGAGAATGCATAAGCCCTCCTCTAGTACTTTCCTGAATGAAAATGAACATATTTGTATAAGTAAGTTATGCAAGTTTTACTTTTGTTACCTTCAACAAAGCATCAACATAAACCTGGTGATGTATAATATTGACATGGATCCAATTCATTAATACTTTTACAGACTTTTCTTAAATTCTTTTATATATCGACAAGAGATAAAATATCGGTTTTAAGATATAACTTTAAATAATCTGTAATGCTTTTACATTTAAAGGTTTTCCATACAATTTTGTAAATTATATATATATTCATCTTCAATACAGCTAGAATTACTAATTGAACTAAAAAATTTATTTCCCATGAATCAATATATTCATGAGAAAAAACACACTCATTTGTGAGTAAATTGAATTCGTCATATGTACTATAAACTGAGCGAACCACTTTGAAACCATCTTTTGATAATTTTTTAGCCTAAGAATCTTAGCTAGTTGCCATAAATTTAAAGGAGTAAACAAATCTAATCTTAATCGATTTTTCAGTATCATCTTTAATAGAATTTCTTAGTGATATATAGTATATCTTTCTTTGTTTACTGCGGTTACTCCCCAGTACATTTGAATAATCTTTATTAAATATATTGCAATCATATTCCGAACAATTAAGGAAAAACACGGGAATAAATTTCATAACTTGTAACTTTAAATTACATTTATTATGGGTTGGGCCTCGGGATTTACTTGTAAGAGGATTCATCGGTATCTTAACAGACAAGTATTTTTCATTTACCTCTTGTGTATCTTTTATTAAGGTTTTAACAAAGATTTTCGATACATGGAAACCCTTATAGACTCTGAAAACATTAAAGTTGTCATTGAACACTTTATATAGTAACTATATGCAGATGGAACATGAACTAGTGTCGTAGAAGATATGTCTGTTTGTGGTAAACAGGTATCTTAACCTTCAAAATCCGCATAGATTACAAGTGGTACAACCATGTGTCTCTCTTATTTTGCAAATTCAATGCAAGACTTATCAGATGTATTTAATTGTCTCCCACAAAAAAGCAAATTAAACAAAGAAAAACAAAACAAGCTTACCTTGAAATATTTTTGACTCATGCATAATTAGTAAAATTGTTTCATTTCTACTATCGCTTATATTACTAGTACTGATATCATAAACCATTCAAAGCAATATTCAACATCAGTATTTATATATATGTCATGCTGACAAAAATTTCGGATGTTGTGTATACTGCGAACCCTTTATTAGTATATATTATTTTACATTTATTTCCATTTATTTCGATATGTATGCAGTTTAATTAACGCTTTATTCGTAGTGTTATTGAAAAAAAATTAAAAAAGAATGAACAAAGAAATCGGTATGTACGTCCGCTCGATTGGCGACAAAATTCAAGATTCCAAAATAATAACCCAATCTGTTGTGGTGAATAACGTGTCGACGGTTGTTCTGTCAATCCAATCTGTTGAGGTGAATAGCGTCGCGGTGGTCACAGGGTGCTCCTACAAACTCGGCCCTCCTGTATCCTTTTCCCACTCTGGGAAAGGCCGATGTATCTTCTCGGTTCCCGTCATCTTATTATTTTCTGTCTTCCATGTTGTTTCATTTGGTTGATTGTACGTCTTAGTTGGCTCCTTCGTCTTAGCTGGTTGGTTCATCATCTTTATGGTTATACGTCTTTGTCGTATTGACTGATTATGTCATCTTGGCTGGTTTATCTTCAACGTTGATCATCGTCTTTTTGACTAGTTCATCTTGGTTGGTTTTTCGTCTCGGTAGGTTGTTTTATTTTGG
This sequence comes from Volucella inflata, assembly GCA_928272305.1. Lineage (NCBI taxonomy): Eukaryota > Metazoa > Arthropoda > Insecta > Diptera > Syrphidae > Volucella > Volucella inflata. The sequence continues at coordinate 69,506,668 of OV743716.1, forward strand.
CTGATCGTTTCGTCTTGGCTGGTTGTTTCATCTTGGCTAGTTGATTCGTTTTGGCTGGTTGGTTCATCTTGTCTAGTTGTTTCATCTTGGTTGGTTGTTTCGTCTTGGTTGGTTATTTGTCTTGGCTAGTTGTTTCGTCTTGGCTAGTTGTTTCGTCTTGGCTAGTTGTTTCGTCTTGACTCGCTTGTTCATGATCATCTTCACTATCGGACACGGTGTTTCCCATTGCGGACCACGGTTTTATGAGATCTGTAATGGTGGTCATTTTGTGTGGGCCTTCGTGGACTCCGACCTTGGATACTTCGTACCGTTCTTTAGGGGAGACCTTGGGAACTCTGTAGGGACCGCAGAATTTGGGAAGCAGTTTAGCGTTAGTTGTAAATTGAGTGCGTCTAACTGCGATTAAATCATCGACTCGGTATTTGGTGGCCATTTTCCGCTTTCTGTTATAGCCTTTCCTATTTTCTTCTTGGACCAGGTTGATTTTTCTTCGTGTATCTTCTCTGAGTTGGTCTCGCTCTTCGTTAAACGCTCTCCACACTTCTTCGTTGACGCTCTCTGCCAATCCAATGTTTTCCTTCTTCTTCAGTTAGAACTTCACATGGGCTCCGCTTGATGCTTCTTTGGTAGATCGAATTCAGCAACATCTGGAGTTTCGAGGTATAGCGATACCATTTTCTTAGATCATCTTTTGCTAGCTTAATCAGAACGGAGATTTTGTTACGGTTTAACCGCTCTACCTGTCCATTGGCGCGTGGAACACCATTACTGATTCGAAGGTGCTGTACACCTTCGTCCTGGCGGTAGTCATTGAAGGTGTGGAAAGTAAATGCTGACCCAAGATCTGATATAATACGCGACAGGTTTTCAAAGACCGCCTTCTGTAGGTCTAACTTACTGATGAATCCTGCAGCTGACGTCGATATGCATCAGTAGATGCAAACAAATTTGGAAAAGGCATCTACCACGAAGAAGATGTAACAGTAGTTCTTATTGGTGGGTGACAATCGCCCTAGATGGTATGTGTCTAACGGCAACTCATTCTTTGGGATCGGATGTAAGTACCCCTCTTATTTTCCGGCTTTTCTGTCGCCCAGGATGCAGCTTATGCAGTTTTTTCTTATATGGTCTATTTTTGCTCGTAGATTTGGGATGAAATATTCTCTCGACAAAACGTCTTCCATCTTTCTCTTTCTATAATGTCCTTCCTCGTGAGTAGCTCTGATGAGTTCTAGTGCGAGGCTGTTAGGTGTACACAGCAACTTGTTTCCCTTTTTATCGTCTTTGTAGAGCAAGCCATGTTCCTTAAAGAAGTCCGCATGTGGCGAATATAGAAATACTTTCTTTAGAACCTTAAAATAGTCATCCGCGTCTTGTGCAGCTCTCACACGCAGCAAAAATTCACTTAACCCCACCATAGAAGCATTATTTTGACTGAGGGGGTCGACGTGTTTCATGCGTATTCCGAGTCGGTGTTCTAACTAAAAGTCGTAGTCTTGGCGGCTGAGCGCCCATTCCGCAATTATTGGCAAAATCTCTTTGTTCTCCATGGTGGCCTTAAAATTTGGTTTTCCCACGTTAAACTTCGGCTCATGACGATTCATCTCAGGCAGTTGACAAATCTGGCAAAAAGCTTCTTCTATGTTGGAGACCACCACACACTAGATGGTGAGTTGTTTGTTTTTATCTACAAGGACGTCTTTTCCGATTATGAAAAGTGTCTGCATTACGGACTCCGATATGAAAAAGACGTTGGTATTAGATACGCAATTATCTATCTGGATGCGTTAAAATATCCCAACATTTCTACCGATCTTGCCGAAAGTCCTCTGACTTGTAATGTTTTTGGTGTTATCGTAAGAGCACCCATCCGAACGTTGACGTCACTTCTTACTAACGTTACATCGCTTCCTGTGTCCACAAGACCAAACAGCTTATAGTTATTGATTGATACTTCTTTCATTGCACTAGGACCGGGGATTTGCAGCACGTTTGACCATTTTTGCGTTTTCTTTTCCGGGTAATTCAAAGATTTGTGGTCACACTCATTGCAATAGAAGCATTTTGGTTGTTTTTCGGTTCATACGCTGCTTATGTGTCCTCTATTTAATTATTTTTTCGTTGACCTGTCTTATGTCCTCTGCCCCGTATGAAATCATCTTGTTATGGAGGAATCGTTTAATCCGTCGATTATATATTGTATAATGCAACTGTCATCGACGCGACCTTTCACGTCTAGCTCCCTCATCGACAGTAAATAATCTTGAATTGACACGCCTCTTAGTTGCATCCTTTGCCCAAGTTTTTTTGTGTATCTCTGCCATACGAACCCTTTCTGAAAACTCCTCGATCAAAAATTGTTTAAGCTCAGCCCATTTGGTTATATTGGGTTTCGATCTAATCGGCAGCTTAGCTGTACTGCGCCTTCTGCTTCCTCGATGTCCTGGACCCAGTTGTTGATGTCGTATTCATCTTTGCCGTTGAACTCTGGGACTACTGCGGCGACATATTGAAAAATTACATTAGTACGAGTATTACCCGTGCCCCTGCGACTTAGCATTTCTTCTTCCCCAGATGTTTGTAGGTTTGTCATCCCTAGTCCCCATTGGAAATTATTTTTCGTCTTCCCGGACCTCACTCTCCGGCCGTAGCAACTCCAATTCCTTTCCGTGTTTTCGATCCTTAGTCCGACTTTTGACATTTGAAATTTCTTCCTGCTTGCGTTCCAAGTCGACAAGCATCGCTGAAAATTCCTTGAAGGCATCCTGAATACCCGCGTTGTTGGTTTTCCTTGGCATCGCAAGTGAATTTAATTAATTGTAGTAAAAAAATTATTATGCAACTACTCTCAAGGATTGTACACACTAAAGTGTATAGTACAGTCAACGACCAGTTTTAAGTTTCACTACTTGCCGATAGAGGTCCAGATGAGTATTCACCACCACCTTGCTAAATCCTGCGATGACGTCACCGACAACAACCGCACAACGCAGAATCAAGCATTTTCCAAATAACGGTACCTTCGCTTGCTTGGACGATAACAGAAACAACCACAAAGCACAGGATGATACAACCACTTCAGCCAAACAATTATATCCTTTTATTAATTCTTCTTCACTTTTGTTTTTTGTTTTTTTTTCGCGATTATGCCGGTTGAACCCCCAAAATTATTGTAGTTTAATTAACGCTTTATTAGTAGTATTATTGAAAATAAATTAAAAAAGAATGAACAAAGAAATCGGTATGTACGTCCGCTCGGCTGGCGACAAAATTCAAGACCCCAAACTAATAATCCAATCTGTTGTGGTGAATAACGTGTCGACGGTTGTTCTGTCAATCCAATCTGTTAAGGTGAATAGCGTCGCGATGGTGACAGGATATGATTATTAACAACTACCCACTTCTCACATTCTTGGAATTTCTTCCAACTTTTTCTTAATGCTAAAATACATTTTCTTATACAATCGATTTATAAGGCTTTTATCCGCACTCTTAACGAGACATATTATACATTGAGAGGGTATAACAGATATCACAATATCTTCTTCTTCTCCTTCTTCATGCTTATTTGCTTTCATATACTATGCAAAAAGTTTCAAATTGACCTCAAAATTTGAATGAATATCGAAAAAACTTTTTATATTTTAACAAATCACGCTTTCAGACTGGGTAAAAAATAAAGGAGGATCAATGAGTTCCTCATTTTTATTCGCAAAGATAAATGTCTGCATCCGATTATCGAAAGAGCTTTCTATTACTTTCAAATTTGCGTATCACAAGACCTTCTATTCTTACTCTGTAAATTTGTTCGACTATGAGCATACCAATGTCTTTCTGGTATCTCTATCTTACATTCCTGATACATGATGACGTTAATGGTTTTGATAAGTTCTTTCAAAGTCGTTTCAATATCGTCCGAATGCTTTTCACACACTAAGACACATCTGAGCGCGCATTGTGATACTTAATCATGTGGTTTAAGATTTGTGGTTTTTATTTGAAAATGTTTACCATTCGTTCCTTTGAATATCATTCCCAATGCAAAAAGAAAACCTAAAAATATCTAACACTTATGAAATACAAAAGCAGCAATTATCACAAGCATATAAAAATTACAAAATTGGGTTCCATAAATAACATCCATAACGCAGAACAAGTAAGATTTATTAAGCGGATATAAAATTAATGGACGCACTTGTATTGACAATTAATCTTCTTCGTTACTTAAATCATTCTCCTCATCTTCATCTTCTTGGCAACTATCATTTTCATAATTTAGTTGTTGCAGAATAATAACTAATTATTAAGTCTGTTTACGTATTTCTCAAACCTTGCCGAATGAAAATTGTCACAAAAAGTCACAAAACATCACGAACAGTACCAATGGTGTTTGTGTACAATTTCAATGGAATTGTTTCTGACATTTTGTGACAATTTTCGGTAAGTTTTGAAAACTACGCAAACAGACCTATTGTTGATGTAAAAAAAAGTGCTAACAGATTACCTTGGAAATCAGCAGGTAATTCTCCAAAAGATGGACTTTCAGAACCATCGAACCAATAATACTGGTATTTACCATCAATTATTGTCCATGCATAATTTTCTGGCATTTTTTCGGTGGGGCTTCGCATGTATGCATTACACTATACACTGCAGATGTACACTGTTCTCCTAAGAGGCTATTAATATTACACTTTAGCTGTTGCCAGGGATCGGGTGAAAGAATTTTGGAGAATGTTGAAAGATTTTGTGGTTAAATTCTTTAAGAAACTTACATTTATGTACAAATAAAATGTCTCACCAATAATAAAACACACAATAAAACACACTTTTTTGCATTTACATTTACTCAATGTTAACCTCGTGGAAGTCAAGATAAAGAAGAGATCGGGTTTAACTTAAAACCAGATTAAATAGGCAAATTATCGACGCTAAGAATGTTAATGATCATGGTAGTGCGAGTAATATTCATGATAATAATGATCATTGTGAGGAAATGCAAATATTTCACTTCAACGTTTGAACCTCCTTTGTTTGTATTAATTAACCAAAACCAACAGAGTCAAAGATATCGATACTCTTCATAAAATACAGTTCCAATACATTTGTTTTCAATCCTGCGTTCGCATTATTGAACTCCCCTTACGAATCTTATCTCTTCTAAAGCATTAAGCAAATAATTAAAGAGTCCGATAATTCACCTCAGATAAACTTAACAACATAACAAAGAGAGAGAAGGGCAAGAAAAAACGATTAAACATCCAGTAGTATTATAAATATGAAAGTGCATTTTATTTTTTTTTATCAATTTCTCCCACTTTCTGTGTAGGACGGTGAAAAATAGTGATCCGCACTTTATTCCCGTATGAAAAATGCGAAAATAAAATTGTTATTAATGAAAACAATATAACCGTAGAATTGACAATTTTCGAGCGTAGGACTGCATTTAATTAAAAAAAAAAAATTACCAACCAACAGTAAATAATAATAGTAGTAATTTTTAATGACCTCGTTATTCAGACAGGTTGGTAGTGGGGGACGCATTTGTCATTTGTTATTTGTAGAGGTTCACATATAGAGGACTAAAAAAATTCGATAGAGAAGAACAGAAAACGCCCATTAGTTGGCGGTTATAAAATTGAATGTGAATAAAATTAATACAATAGTGGAATGAGATACAAAATGGGATTTTTCAGTTAGTTAACAGAAAAAGGAATTAGTTCTTTGTTAAAATAAAAATGAAACTATATATATAAACATACCAAACATTTTATTGGACAGATGTGTTTTCTACTTTTTTATGGACTTATCTTATGATTAAACTGAAGAGCTAACTGTTATTTATTAAATTGAAACAATCACCAAATAGACATGTTTTAGACATGCGCATTTTGTTAGGTCCCACTAACGGAAATTCTAGCAGGGCGCAATGTGGGTGTCTCGTCAAAACAAAGCTGCTTACGAAGATTCAGCTTGTTGTTTATCATTTAAAAAAATGGCTGGCGTACTGTGGATTACTTTTGTCTAAAAAGGCATGTAGTTCAGCTTTGTTAAACGAAGAGTATCTATAAAACGGGGAATATCTATGTTTTCTTATAATAAAAACTGTTCCACGTACCTCATCCACTAATCCGCCAGATACGGACGGAAGCTGATCTTCCCATAAGAACTTAGTCTTCCATAAATAGTGCATAAATAATTTATTGAGCATTATGACTGGGCTCAGCAAAGCCAGTTGGTCGAAAAGTTCTGATTGTTATGGCCCCTTTAGGTGTTGCAAATTTTTGTGGATGACACACAATTTTGAATTGATCGAGAATTGGATCCCAAATTAACCCTAACGTTCTGATAATTTCTGACTAATGAATTTTCACCAACATTTCTTTATGTTGTTAAAGAATATTTCTCAGAATATCTGGGTCATTTGTGCAAAATTTTATCAATACAGAATTACCTTTTCGTATTAAACTAGTAATTTCCTCAAACGTAAATACGTTTCGTTGTAAGGTTTTTCGCAGATGTTTATCGTGTCGATATCTCCAGATAATCAACGCGGACGCTGTGTCTTCTGGTCTTACCAAAACTTGACGATACATTTTACTGATATCTGCAGTGAATTCGTATTTTTCGAGCAATATCAATTGGAAATAGATCTGAATGGATTCTTGGTCAGTAGCTTAATATTATTAAGAAAAATTCTAGGTTTTACTTTATTTTATTTTATTTTATCGAAGGATGATGGAAGAGCTCTCTGGTTAAATGATTGGCTTATGAGTTATCATTAATTTCTGTCTCCCAGTATTTTACGACAAGTCTCTCCAGTGAGAAGAGATGGTTTGGTTGCAATGGCGGAAACTGCATGTGTATTTGTCGATTAAACACCGCCTGCAACTATCTAACCAAATTTTGTATTCCGAAGGGTTGGCGGATGAGCCATAACTTTGAATTCCTCTCTCGAAAGAACCTCATAAAAGATTTCCTCTCCTATCAGCATGCCAATTATTGATTCGATAAAAACACTAGATCGGCCAACTAAATAAATTGCGGTATGTCATAGTTCAAGTAAGCGAATTCGCAACTTGGTTGATAATCTGTACTGCGGGATTAAAAGTTAGCTTGGATATTTACCTTTTAATTAGAAGTTCTATACTCAAAGGTAAGGGTGGTAGTAAACTGAGCCTTGGAGCCATGTTCATCTATAACGCTTTTTCGTGTATCCAACCAATATTTGTAAAGGCCTAGCGTCTGCACGAGTGATGCTGTTCAAAAATGGAGTTGTAATGCTAAATCTAGAAATACACGTCAAGAAATCCGTATTCCATATGCTAATAATATTTTCACGATTGCCGTTTCTAAACATATCTGCCTGTGTTTCATTTTGAAACCGGCCGCATACATTGGCGAATTGACCTCATCACTTTGATTTGGATGTTGTGGCAGGCTATTGGTGGGTAGATTTTTAGTAAAGTTTTACTTACCTGTTTTTGTTGTTAACCTTTGCTTCCCTGTTTTATTACTTTCTGACGCGGTGTCTCTTGCCTACGTTATGATTTGATATATTCTGAAGCATTTGTTTAAGGCTTCACGTCTTAACATTCTTGGAATAGATTGGTTCAGGCCTAGCCTGCATTTCCCTAGCGATGTCTGGAAAATTTTTGTAAGCAATCTAAACCTATTTTTTTTCTGATGGTGCACTTGTATCTAAAGACCTTTATCTGATGACCTTTAAAGCTGCTATAGCTGTATAACCGACTGGCATAACTATATAGCATGGTAGATTTCCCTTTGGCTGTTATTGTTACCATTGGCACCTCCTGCTCTTGGGTTGGTTCCTCTTCAGCAGGTTGTATTTCAATTTTAAAAAAGATCTACTCTCATTGATTCGAAGACCTTCTTAATTTGTTCTATAGATCCCTATAAATATTCATGATTGGTCTTTTCTCCGTAATTATCGCGTATTTCTCTATCAGTTGAATCAAAATAGTTCCATACATCTTCTTGAAAAATTTCCGTTTTTTTATTATCATTACTAATGTTTTATTTTATTGTTTAAAAAAATGACGAGCTATACAGAGCAATGTCTAGTTTTGGCATTCCTGCAAGACTCGTCCGTCTGTGCAGGATGACTACGGAGAATGCTCGTAGTTCCATCAAGATCGGTAAAGATCTCACCGAGGTCTTTGATGTCCAGAAAGGATTTAGACAAGGCTATGCGCTATCATACGATTTTTTTAAATATCGTACTTGAAAGAATAGTGCAAAACTGACGAGGAAATACAAGAGGCACTATCTTTCAAAAGTCCGTCCAAATACTCGCATACGCCGACGATATTGAATCAATCGGGAGAAAGCAGCGTACTGTCAGTGGCGCTTTCGCGAGTATTGAGTATATATCATGTACCCGCTCCGACTATCTATGAAATATTAAATTTACGACCGCGTATAATAATACACTTAATTTATGACGGCACGCATCTTATGTCCCAGGATATATGTGCGTATTCATCTAATTTATAATTAGAAATAAGCAATATGCAATTTAGGTAAAGGAATTTTGTATATGCGTAAGGATGAATAGAAAAATAAATTCCAAATTACAAATCGTCAGCATCACGTTTCCTTTTAAACATAGGCTATAACTTCCAGTAGTACTACTAAAGATGCCTTCCCCTCCTAGCTTTGCATTAAAAATTACGAGAACAATTTTAATGCCATAGCTACTGGCATTGCTCGTAGGTCTTTTTTAAAAGCTCGTAGGAGCTGGTGTCGTTGTCTTTCTTCTCTCTGGGGGGATGTGTACCTGTGCAGTACACCACTACACTACGCTAAGGTACTATATTCCCACCCCATAAGCAACACTTAAATCTTCAATATAACCACAAGCAACCCTTGCATCTTCCAATACCAATAGTACATCATACCTATCATCGATACACAAAAACCATAATAAGTGATTCTCATGCAAACCCAATCCAATGTCATAACTCAGACACTTCACGCCGAAGTGTGTTATATGGGTCATCCAGAATAAGTGACTCCCATACAAACCCAATCCAACGTCATAACCAAGTGGGAAACCTACTTTACGCTGCCATAAGCGAAAAGGAAAATTGTAAACAAAGACACTTCAACGCATTCACCCCGTAGTGTGTTATATAGGTCAAAGCCAAAATGCCGACTCAACAATAACAACACAGGGCAAGCATCGAGTGTCGTTGCACTGCGTGACATGGATCAAAATACCGACCGATCGTGCGAACGATCGTGGTATCGCCGATGAACCATAAATGGGTCAACACGGAAGGGTAACTGACTGGGACACTTAGGTCAACGAAGTCATAAATGCTAACTCTTCAAATCGATAAGTGGAAAATGAATTATGGGAATTATTTTGTACTGTGGCTATTGCATAAGAGTGCAAGAGGAATTATCGACGAAATTAGTATAAAAGGCAGTGGTTGGAAGAACAAAATCAGAAATTGAAAATTACGCCAAATAGTAAAGGTCGCAACCCTTGTTTACACAGCGGGCCTTTATTATTTTATAAATTGTAAAAAGAATCAAGCACACAAAAATACTCCCAATAGTAAAGGTCGCAGCCCTTGGAAACACAGCGGGCCTTTACCTACAATATAAAAATAAAAAATTATAACGATCAACTAAAGTATTTTCTTTCTCTCCGCTTCAGTACTCTTCTCTGCAAAAATACGCAGAAAGGCGTAATCCAACAATTGGTGGCAGCGGTGGGATACCCGTAACGAACGGATCCTGCTACCAACTACGAGTCCAAACTGAACTCGATGGGTACTGGGGTTACACACCAGGAGTTAAGTGAAAAAGTGAAAAAAGTGAGAAAGTGTATAAAGTCCCATAGAACGTAAGACCTGGCGAATTCCAGAATCAGACGCCTGAGGCAAAAAATTGGGCAGTGTTAAAGACCAGGTTGTAATTACCAACTCTAGGGCGCGAAGCCTACGTGGCAAAATATCAAAGCGAAGTCAAAACGAAGCATCAAAGCGAAATCAAAGCGAATCATAAAAACTGAACAACAAGGCAGAAACAGGAACAGCAACAACAGGAAAAATAAAAGTAACCATTAATTATATTAATTATACTATATTCTAATTATTGTAAAAAAATAAAAGAAAGCTTAGAATAACTAGTAATTATAAGAAAATCTCTATACCTACATATATATTACACCTTAACGCTGTTCCTCCTCCCCGTCCAATATTACCACTCGTAAGCAGGCTGCTATTCTGCAGCTTTTTAAACACTTACCTTTTCCCAACAACGATTTTTCAGACCCTGACACCAACATGTCAGAATATAAAATCAGTCTTAACGACGTATACAACCTGATCCCGGCGTTCAGCGGAAACCCGGAAGAGTTAAATAAATTCATCGTGTGCGGTAAAATACTATTCACGTCTATAAAGACGGAACCAGAACTCTCTCCTAGAGCTAGTGAAAACTCGACTTCAAGAACCAGCATTCAAGCTAGTCCAAATAAAATCCTTTAATAAATGGAACGATCTAGTATTTGAATTGGAGAAAAAATTCAGGGAAGAGAAGTCGCGGTCATCGGTGCAGAACGAATTGTTGAGAGCGCAACAAAAAGCAGATGAATCTAACAGGGAATTCGGTAATCGCATCAGTCGATTACTGACCTCCCTGAACTCTGCTACTTTCGCCACCACCAACGACGAAGCTGTCCGACGGTTTCTAGCCGACGAAAACGATCGTCTGGCCATCCAAGCTTTCGAGGACGGACTAACCAGAATCTAAAATTTTTGGTTCAAGCCCACGGCGAAAAGGATCTGAAACGAGCAGTCTCATACGCGGAAGAGCATTCGGCTCGCCTCGAGCGGATCACAGCGTCTCAACCTTCGGGCAATAAGTCCACTAAAACGACAACCTCTTCTAGGCCTATTTGCTAAACCTGCAATAAGGTAGGGCACACATCCCCAACATGTTTCAGAAACCCTAAAGTTGTTTATAATAAACCCGTCTGCCAAACCCAAATTTTCCAAATTTCGCTCCACAAAATATCAAGAAAGAGATGCAGATCTTGAAATGTAGCTATTGTAAGAAGCCTAACCATCGCGAAGACGTATGTAGGACACGTCTGCTAGACATAGGAGTTTTACCCAAACAAAACCCCTTTCGTAGAAACACACCTGACACCGGTCAAAAGTTAGACAATTAGGCACCATCCATTATAGCAACCAGCAATTTCTAAACGGAACCAACATGGGAAACGGAACGACTCGGGATGGTGCAGTCGAAAATTTATCCCGAGTGCAGACCCAAGCCGAAATTAATTATCCTCGTATCATTCTGTCCTGAATATAAAGAGCCAGTGATACGAGTGAAATTTAGTCCCTCGGACAAATATTCGGCAACGTTCTTGCCTGACACAGACTCTGAAATCAGCATAGTCAAGTCAACAAGAACAGACCAACGTTTCAAATTCAAATAAATGTATCTTTTCCACGATAGCGGGTGATTCAGTTCAAACTATAGGAGAAATAGTTGGAACTATAGAACCAAGGACTGAAGAATACTCGATCCCGCTAGAACATTCATTTCAGGTGGTGCCTAGCCACATACATCTATCATTCGATGGCATACTTGGAAACGATTTCCTGACCAAATTTCAATGTCACATCGATTATTCTAAAAGACAAATATCATTGAAAACCCGAGGTATATCCAATACCAGCAGTTTGATCAACACTAGAAGCAATGGAGCAAAGCTTGGCCATACGAACTTTGTCGATTTCACAATTAACGCCGACCGCCAACTAGGATTCGGTGTGGAAAACATGCAGTCTCGATGGGAATCGATATCCTATACCGACTGTCTACTTACCGGATCTGGTGATTCACGGAATTCAAGCCTAGCCCTAGCCACTATTAAATCAACCGCTTGTAACGGAACAAATACCGAGGTAAGTAAGAAGAAACTCCCGGCCAACAGTAAGACTAATTCGAACGAGCAGTTAGGACCAAAGAGAATAATAAAAATCTCCCAGCACATAATAGTAAGACTAAGTCAAAAGAGAGCTTAGCAGTTAAGACTGAGGCAGATAGTAGTACAAACAGAAAATCAATATTTAAAAATAAATAATAAATATAAAAATAAGGCTGAAACCCCGATATCAGCAAGTAATGGAAATTCCTTTCAATGATATAAAACAAAGCGACATATTAATTTTTAAAAAGCAAGTTCTTCCAGGCATTTATCTCGGCGAGAGCCTGACTCGAGCCAACAATTCGAAAATCAAAGTTCTAATTATGAATACCTTAGACAAGGAACAAGTTCTGAATACAGACGATATCAATATCGAGTGGGACACCCAGGACAATTTTAGCATGGTAACTAATAAACCCAATGACAAGATCAAAGGCAGACTCGACAAACTCGAGTCAGTCATAGAACTAGATCATTGCAATCGGGAAGAAAAAGAAACGGTGTTCAAAATCTGCAGAGATTTTAATGATATATTCTTTCTTGAAGGCGACAAACTCTCGTGTACAGAAGCTTTAAGCCATAAAATCATAACTGACCACTATAAGCCTCCACTATACGTGAAACCTCACCAACTCCCTGATGCAAACAGGAACGAGATTCACAGACAGGTGAACGAAATGCTACAGGAAGGAATAATCCAACCTAGTGCAAGCCCGTGGAACTCCCCTTTGCTTCTGGTTCCCAAGAAACAAGCGAGAAACAAGGAAGGTAATAAGCGTTGGAGAGTAGTGGTAGACTTTCGTCGGTTGAACGAATTAACGATTGCCGATGCATACCCACTACCCAACATCACGGAAATACTGGACCAACTTGGCAGGGCAAAATATTTTAGCACCCTCGATCTGGCAAACGGATTTCATCAAATTCGTATGAACGAAAAAGATAGGTGCAAAACGGCATTCAGTACCCCTTATTGACATTACGAATACAATCGTATGCCATTTGGCCTGAGAAACGCCCCAGCAACCTTTCAACGACTGACGAATACAGTACTGACGGGTCTACAAGGATTTGACTGTTTCGTATATGTCGACGACATAGTTTTATACGGTTATGATTTGAAAGATCACAACGCCAAACTAATTCGAGTCTTTAATCGGTTACGTCAAAACAACCTTAAACTCCAGCCCAATAAATGTAATTTCTTAAAGAAAGAATTAATGTATTTAGGACATATCATTTCAGAACATGGTCTCAAACCAGATCCAGAAAAAATTAAGACGGCTAGAACATTCCCCACACCCAAGCCTGTGAAAGGAATAAAATCATTCTTAGGATTCGTAGGTTACTACAGGAGATTCATCCAAAATTGTTCTACATTGGCAAAGCCCTTACTTAAACTATTTAAAAAGGATGTCGATTTTAAATGGGATGCATTCTGCGACGAAGCATTCCAATCCTTAAAAAATAAATTAATAGAACCTCCTATCCTATCTTATCCAGATTTTAAGGAAGACTTTATAGTAACCACGGATGCCAGTGATATCGGATTAGGTGCCATCCTATCGCAAGGAATAGTCGGCCTAGACAAGTCAATTTTCTTCGCCAGCCGAACGTTGAACGACGCCGAAACTCGGTATAGTACTACAGAAAAAGAATTATTAGCAATAGTATACGCCGTCAAACAATACCGTCCATACATAACACCATGTACGCGTAACTACCCGTAGTCAAAACAAAACAAAAACAAAAGCCTTAACTAACCAGAAATTCAAGTTCTTTCAAGTTTCGTTCTGCACGAACAGACGGGGTCAATTTTCGCAGACAATCTAGCCAAATATAAGGTCATAGTGTTGCCCTTAATACATTCACCTGACGAAGAGATCCTGAAAAGATCTAAAAGCAAGCACCCATCCATGTTGTCACTCTCCCAATACCGATCAGAAGTCAATCTGACGAAAAGATTGTGACATTCTCTCTGAACGACATCAAAGATATGTACAAAGGAATGTCTTAAAACTATAGGGTTTTCTCTTCCCGCAATAGGGAACAATCACAGGTTAATCTTCAGAGACCTTCTCGAAAAAACATTTCAAACGATAAGTGGAAAATGAATTATGGGAATTATTTTGTACTGTGGCTATTGCATAAGAGTGCAAGAGGAATTATCGACGAAATTAGTATAAAAGGCAGTGGTTGGAAGAACAAAATCAGAAATTGAAAATTACGCCAAATAGTAAAGGTCGCAGCCCTTGTTTACACAGCGGGCCTTTATTATTTTATAAATTGTAAAAAGAATCAAGCACACAAAAATACTCCCAATAGTAAAGGTCGCAGCCCTTGGAAACACAGCGGGCCTTTACCTACAATATAAAAATAAAAAATTATAACGATCAACTAAAGTATTTTCTTTCTCTCCGCTTCAGTACTCTTCTCTGCAAAAATACGCAGAAAGGCGTAATCCAACAATTGGTGGCAGCGGTGGGATACCCGTAACGAACGGATCCTGCTACCAACTACGAGTCCAAACTGAACTCGATGGGTACTGGGGTTACACACCAGGAGTTAAGTGAAAAAGTGAAAAAAGTGAGAAAGTGTATAAAGTCCCATAGAACGTAAGACCTGGCGAATCCCAGAATCAGACGCCTGAGGCAAAAAATTGGGCAGTGTTAAAGACCAGGTTGTAATTACCAACTCTAGGGCGCGAAGCCTACGTGGCAAAATATCAAAGCGAAGTCAAAACGAAGCATCAAAGCGAAATCAAAGCGAATCATAAAAACTGAACAACAAGGCAGAAACAGGAACAGCAACAACAGGAAAAATAAAAGTAACCATTAATTATATTAATTATACTATATTCTAATTATTGTAAAAAAATAAAAGAAAGCTTAGAATAACTAGTAATTATAAGAAAATCTCTATACCTACATATATATTACACCTTAACGCTGTTCCTCCTCCCCGTCCAATATTACCACTCGTAAGCAGGCTGCTATTCTGCAGCTTTTTAAACACTTACCTTTTCCCAACAACGATTTTTCAGACCCTGACACCAACATGTCAGAATATAAAATCAGTCTTAACGACGTATACAACCTGATCCCGGCGTTCAGCGGAAACCCGGAAGAGTTAAATAAATTCATCGTGTGCGGTAAAATACTATTCACGTCTATAAAGACGGAACCAGAACTCTCTCCTAGAGCTAGTGAAAACTCGACTTCAAGAACCAGCATTCAAGCTAGTCCAAATAAAATCCTTTAATAAATGGAACGATCTAGTATTTGAATTGGAGAAAAAATTCAGGGAAGAGAAGTCGCGGTCATCGGTGCAGAACGAATTGTTGAGAGCGCAACAAAAAGCAGATGAATCTAACAGGGAATTCGGTAATCGCATCAGTCGATTACTGACCTCCCTGAACTCTGCTACTTTCGCCACCACCAACGACGAAGCTGTCCGACGGTTCCTAGCCGACGAAAACGATCGTCTGGCCATCCAAGCTTTCGAGGACGGACTAACCAGAATCTAAAATTTTTGGTTCAAGCCCACGGCGAAAAGGATCTGAAACGAGCAGTCTCATACGCGGAAGAGCATTCGGCTCGCCTCGAGCGGATCACAGCGTCTCAACCTTCGGGCAATAAGTCCACTAAAACGACAACCTCTTCTAGGCCTATTTGCTAAACCTGCAATAAGGTAGGGCACACATCCCCAACATGTTTCAGAAACCCTAAAGTTGTTTATAATAAACCCGTCTGCCAAACCCAAATTTTCCAAATTTCGCTCCACAAAATATCAAGAAAGAGATGCAGATCTTGAAATGTAGCTATTGTAAAAAGCCTAACCATCGCGAAGACGTATGTAGGACACGTCTGCTAGACATAGGAGTTTTACCCAAACAAAACCTATTTCGTAGAAACACACCTGACACCGGTCAAAAGTTAGACAATTAGGCACCATCCATTATAGCAACCAGCAATTTCTAAACGGAACCAACATGGGAAACGGAACGACTCGGGATGGTGCAGTCGAAAATTTATCCCGAGTGCAGACCCAAGCCGAAATTAATTATCCTCGTATCATTCTGTCCTGAATATAAAGAGCCAGTGATACGAGTGAAATTTAGTCCCTCGGACAAATATTCGGCAACGTTCTTGCCTGACACAGACTCTGAAATCAGCATAGTCAAGTCAACAAGAACAGACCAACGTTTCAAATTCAAATAAATGTATCTTTTCCACGATAGCGGGTGATTCAGTTCAAACTATAGGAGAAATAGTTGGAACTATAGAACCAAGGACTGAAGAATACTCGATCCCGCTAGAACATTCATTTCAGGTGGTGCCTAGCCACATACATCTATCATTCGATGGCATACTTGGAAACGATTTCCTGACCAAATTTCAATGTCACATCGATTATTCTAAAAGACAAATATCATTGAAAACCCGAGGTATATCCAATACCAGCAGTTTGATCAACACTAGAAGCAATGGAGCAAAGCTTGGCCATACGAACTTTGTCGATTTCACAATTAACGCCGACCGCCAACTAGGATTCGGTGTGGAAAACATGCAGTCTCGATGGGAATCGATATCCTATACCGACTGTCTACTTACCGGATCTGGTGATTCACGGAATTCAAGCCTAGCCCTAGCCACTATTAAATCAACCGCTTGTAACGGAACAAATACCGAGGTAAGTAAGAAGAAACTCCCGGCCAACAGTAAGACTAATTCGAACGAGCAGTTAGGACCAAAGAGAATAATAAAAATCTCCCAGCACATAATAGTAAGACTAAGTCAAAAGAGAGCTTAGCAGTTAAGACTGAGGCAGATAGTAGTACAAACAGAAAATCAATATTTAAAAATAAATAATAAATATAAAAATAAGGCTGAAACCCCGATATCAGCAAGTAATGGAAATTCCTTTCAATGATATAAAACAAAGCGACATATTAATTTTTAAAAAGCAAGTTCTTCCAGGCATTTATCTCGGCGAGAGCCTGACTCGAGCCAACAATTCGAAAATCAAAGTTCTAATTATGAATACCTTAGACAAGGAACAAGTTCTGAATACAGACGATATCAATATCGAGTGGGACACCCAGGACAATTTTAGCATGGTAACTAATAAACCCAATGACAAGATCAAAGGCAGACTCGACAAACTCGAGTCAGTCATAGAACTAGATCATTGCAATCGGGAAGAAAAAGAAACGGTGTTCAAAATCTGCAGAGATTTTAATGATATATTCTTTCTTGAAGGCGACAAACTCTCGTGTACAGAAGCTTTAAGCCATAAAATCATAACTGACCACTATAAGCCTCCACTATACGTGAAACCTCACCAACTCCCTGATGCAAACAGGAACGAGATTCACAGACAGGTGAACGAAATGCTACAGGAAGGAATAATCCAACCTAGTGCAAGCCCGTGGAACTCCCCTTTGCTTCTGGTTCCCAAGAAACAAGCGAGAAACAAGGAAGGTAATAAGCGTTGGAGAGTAGTGGTAGACTTTCGTCGGTTGAACGAATTAACGATTGCCGATGCATACCCACTACCCAACATCACGGAAATACTGGACCAACTTGGCAGGGCAAAATATTTTAGCACCCTCGATCTGGCAAACGGATTTCATCAAATTCGTATGAACGAAAAAGATAGGTGCAAAACGGCATTCAGTACCCCTTATTGACATTACGAATACAATCGTATGCCATTTGGCCTGAGAAACGCCCCAGCAACCTTTCAACGACTGACGAATACAGTACTGACGGGTCTACAAGGATTTGACTGTTTCGTATATGTCGACGACATAGTTTTATACGGTTATGATTTGAAAGATCACAACGCCAAACTAATTCGAGTCTTTAATCGGTTACGTCAAAACAACCTTAAACTCCAGCCCAATAAATGTAATTTCTTAAAGAAAGAATTAATGTATTTAGGACATATCATTTCAGAACATGGTCTCAAACCAGATCCAGAAAAAATTAAGACGGCTAGAACATTCCCCACACCCAAGCCTGTGAAAGGAATAAAATCATTCTTAGGATTCGTAGGTTACTACAGGAGATTCATCCAAAATTGTTCTACATTGGCAAAGCCCTTACTTAAACTATTTAAAAAGGATGTCGATTTTAAATGGGATGCATTCTGCGACGAAGCATTCCAATCCTTAAAAAATAAATTAATAGAACCTCCTATCCTATCTTATCCAGATTTTAAGGAAGACTTTATAGTAACCACGGATGCCAGTGATATCGGATTAGGTGCCATCCTATCGCAAGGAATAGTCGGCCTAGACAAGTCAATTTTCTTCGCCAGCCGAACGTTGAACGACGCCGAAACTCGGTATAGTACTACAGAAAAAGAATTATTAGCAATAGTATACGCCGTCAAACAATACCGTCCATACATAACACCATGTACGCGTAACTACCCGTAGTCAAAACAAAACAAAAACAAAAGCCTTAACTAACCAGAAATTCAAGTTCTTTCAAGTTTCGTTCTGCACGAACAGACGGGGTCAATTTTCGCAGACAATCTAGCCAAATATAAGGTCATAGTGTTGCCCTTAATACATTCACCTGACGAAGAGATCCTGAAAAGATCTAAAAGCAAGCACCCATCCATGTTGTCACTCTCCCAATACCGATCAGAAGTCAATCTGACGAAAAGATTGTGACATTCTCTCTGAACGACATCAAAGATATGTACAAAGGAATGTCTTAAAACTATAGGGTTTTCTCTTCCCGCAATAGGGAACAATCACAGGTTAATCTTCAGAGACCTTCTCGAAAAAACATTTCAAACTCTGGATATTACAATAGCTGTTTATACAGACAGAAGGATAATTGTAACGGACCCCACGAACATACATGAATTACTCGTCGAATATCATGACTCACCATTCGGGGGACATCAAGGAGCCACCCGAACATTAAAAAGGATCAAATCCAAATATTATTCGCCCACAATGGCAGCTAACATAGCTGAGTACGTTCGAAAATGTGCCTCATGTCAGATAAACAAAAGCAGAAAAAACCCACCATTACTCAAGAAAATCACAACGACTAGTTCAAAGCCATTCGAAAGGATCGCTTTAGATATAGTTGGACCTTTGCCAACTAGTGATTTGGTTAAATATTCCGAAGCGTATGCCTTACCAAATGCGGAAGCTCCGACAGTCGCAAGAGTGTTCGTCGAGAATATTGTGTGCCGACATAGCATCCCATTCTCGCTACTCACAGATCAAGGTGCCAATTTCTTAAGCAAAATGTTTACGGAAATGTGTTCGCTGATGAAAATCAAAAAACTGAACACTACACCCTATCATCCTCAGACAAACGGAGCACTTAAACGCAGTCACAGGACGTTAATTGAATATCTACGTCACTACGTCAATCAAGATCCTCTTACATGGGAAACATGGACTCCCTACGCGATGTTTGAGTATAACAAAACTCCGCACTCAAGCAGTGGCTACGAGCCTTATGAATTGCTTTATGGATATCCAGCCAACGTCCCCAGGTAGCTTACACAGCAGCCGAAAGTTTCATACAATTATGAAAACTATGCGAACGAATTAAGGGCACGGTTGCAAAATGGATATCAAGCTGCCAGGGAAATGCTGAAAAGGAAAAAGGAAAGCTCCAAAACAATATTTTGATAAAAAATCTACTACCAAAATTTTCAATATCGGTGATAAGATACTATTAAAAAAACAATACCAAAAAGAACAAACTCTCTCCATTATGGGAAGGTCCATTTGAGATAGTAAGAATTATGTCCAATGAGAACTCCATAGTGAAAATTGGAAAGAGAACCAAAGTGATCCACAATAACAATCTTCAACCCTTCCAAGAATAAAAATTCCAAAAACTCCAACCTCGAATAACAAACCGCCTCTACCGCCTCTTTAAATGGTTTCACCATTGAGTCGAAACGAACTCAATACCTGTAAAAACCAGAACGAAAACTTTTTATGCCCCATAACATACCCTTCAAGAACCGGCAATAATAACATTGTCAGGACACTGTTACCGTAAAACCAAGGACTTAACCTTGCACGCCTTCGACGAAAAATCGTCAGTTATAAACAACTCTTTCGTTTGTCCCCTGAACATTTCAAAATTCATATCCAACTCTTTTATTAACACCCTTTACTTCACTAAAACAGCAGTAATAAGATACTCAAGCCAAAATGAGCTTGAGTTCGCCTCAGGATCAATGAACGATCTGAAAATAGAAGAATCAAAACAATTCCCTATAGATAAAAATAGTGCTCACCACTATATCCTAATTTACACTATTATTGGAATAATATTCCAAAGCTCAAACACGAGTCAAATGAAAAAACTGTAAAAATTAACAACACCCCAAGTAATAAAATACCTACCCTTATCCTATCCTCAAATTAAAGACAAGAGATAAATATTCACTAACGGAAATCAATAAAAAAAAAACGAAAACTTTATCATGTATTGTAAGTAAAGTATATAAATTATCGAATGATTAAAATTGAAAATTAAACATCAATGTATAAAACCAAGTCCAATGAGAAAAAAAAAACAAAAATTATAGATTCTCTTCTATTAGAAAATAAGATATGGAAAGGAAAGAGAAAATCAAAAATGTTTAGTGTATAAAAAAAAGAGGAATAATCATGTAATCAAAGTACATATATATAAAATATCCAATAATTAATGTATTAGAAAGTAAGATAATTAAATGTATAAAAAAAAAAACCTAATGAAAAAAAAAAAACTAAAACTCAATCATGTAAATTAATATCCAAAAATGTAACTAAGAAAATTTTTATAATGTAAAATCTTCACATCCACTGCCACTTTCCTCAGAAAGTTAACCTCTTCAAGGTACTAATTTTCTTCTTATTATGGGGATGGGCTGTATCCGCTACAATACGCTATAGTACTATATTCCCACCCCATAAGCAACACATAGATATTCAATATAACCACAAGCAACCCTTGCATCTTCCAATACCAATAGTACATCATACCCATCATCGATACACAAAAACCATAATAAGTGATTCTCATGCAAACCCAATCCAATGTCATAACTCAGACACTTCACGCCGAAGTGTGTTATATGGGTCATCCAGAATAAGTGACTCCCATGCAAACCCAATCCAACGTCATAACCCGGTGGTAAACCCACTTTACGGTGCCATAAGCGAAAAGGAAAATTGTGTGTGTGTTATATAGGTCAAAGCCAAAATGCCGACTCAACAATAACAACACAGGGCGAGCATCGAGTGTCGTTGCACTGCGTGACATGGATCAAAATACCGACCGATCGTGGTATCGCCGATGAACCATAAATACGAGGGCGGGTCAATAAGTCCGTGACTTTTGGATTAAAACACAGATTTTTTGATAAAAAAATAATTTTATTTTTCAACGTAGTCTCCCTTGAGCTCTATACACTTTGTCCAACGCTTCTCCAATTTTTTTATCCCTTCCAAAAAAAATGATTTGTCGAGGTCCTCAAAATAGGCCTTTGTTTGCGAGATGACTTCATCATTGGAGTCAAATCTTTTTCCACCAAGCCATTTCTTCAGGTTTGGGAACAAGAAGTAGTCGCTCGGAGCCAAATTTGGAGAATAGGGTGGATGAGGGAGCAATTCATAGCCCAATTCATGGATTTTTGCCATGGCAACTGCACATGTGTGCACCCTTGCATTGTCTTGGTGGAAAAGAACTTTTTTCTTGGCCAAATGAGGTCGTTTTTTTTCAAATCGTCATTGAATCGGTCCAATAAGTTGGCAAAATATTCCCTATTGATTGTTCTTCCCTTTTGAAGGTAGTCAATGTGGATTATCCCGCGTGCATCCCAAAAAACAGTCGCCATAACTTTATTGGCTGACAAACCCACCTTGGCCTTCTTTGGCGCCGATTCACCCTTAGAAACCCACTGTTTTGACTGTTGTTTGTTCTCTGGTGTGTTGTGATGGATCCATGTTTCGTCCACGGTTACAAAACGGCGCAAAAACTCCTCCATATTGCGATTAAACAACGCCAAACCTTCCTGTGAAGTTGTTACACGATCATCTTGCGGAAAGCTTTCTCATGCCCAAGTGATCATTCAAAATTGAAACCACTGAGCCATGCGAGATCCCTACGGCTTCCACAATCTCTCGCACTTTCAATCTTCGGTCGGCCAACACCATATCGTGAATTTTTTCGATTGTTTCGGGTGTAGAGACCTCAACTGGGCGTCCAGGACGTTCGGCATCTTCAGTGCTTGTACGGCCACAACGAAATTCAGTAAACCACTTTTTTACCATTGAAATCGATGGTGCAGAGTCCCCATAGTATTTATCAAGCTTAGCCTTGGTCTCGGTAATAGTTTTTTTTCGCAAGAAATAATGCTTAATAAGCACACGAAATTCACTTTTTTCCATTTTCTCCTCAAATTAGTGAGTAGTCTGATAAAAATAGCTGTCAAACACAAACTAACTGACGCAGCAAGTTTAAATTTTGACAGGAGTCAACTGACAGATGCCTGTTGACAGGAGCAGCGTTGCTGTTTCAGTAAAGAGGTCAGAAATTCAAAAAGTCACGGACTTATTGACCCGCCTTCGTAGGTCAACACGGAAGGGTAACTGACTGGGACACTTAGGTCAACGAAGTAAAAACTGCTAACTCTTCAAATCGATAAGTGGAAAATGAATTATGGGAATTATTTTGTACTGAGGCTATTGTGCAAGAGGAATTATCGACGAAATTAGTATAAAAGGCAGTGGTTGGGAAGAACAAAATCAGAGATTGAAAATTACTCCAAATAGTTAAGGTCGCAGCCCTTGGAAACACAGCGGGCCTTTAACTACAATATAAAAATAAAGAATTATAACGATTAACTAAAGTGTTTTCTTTCTCTCCGCTTCAGTACTCTTCTCTGCAAAAATACGCAGAAAGCACGGTACGAAAGGAGTAATGCAACACTTGTAACGTTTATGTTGACAAATTTAGTCCGGATACAGATTGCAACGTTTTGCTTAGTGTGTCTCCAAATACAAATCGGCATCCAAATAGCCGGAAACACATTTATTCAGTATTCATTCTTAGACCGTAACAAGTTGAATAGTTTCAGTTTTGAAAAAAAAATATCGTCCAATGATTCCACCCGCACACTAATGTACCAAACTCTACATTTTTCGATATACAACGGCATTTCCATAATGCTATTCGGATTATATTCGCTGTAAATGCGACAATTTTGCTTATTGACTAGCTCAAAATGAAGCTGGACATAATTTTTCGACAAAACAGCGTTTCCAAAGCCAATTGACTTTAGTCCCAATAACCCATATTTCGACGCACCAATGGTTATTTGGCCTCAATTCTCGCACAAGCCGAATCTTTTAACTCGGTTCATAAAATGTTGCATAAAATGCTCCATGTTCGGAGCACAGAACCGTAATTTTTGAATCTGTTTTCCCAAATTTGTTAATGTGGTTGCAGCGTATATGCCATCACAGTAAAATTGGAATAACTACTTAGTTAAAATAACTAGTTGTTCAATTTGCCAACAGGTATGACAGATATAAATGTCTGAAGTTCGTAATGGGTTAAAAGTAAACACCTTTTACAATGTAAGCAGTGGTGATAAATAGTTTTTTTTTTTTTGTGTAACAAACAGGGCATAGGCAGAAAGAGGATAAAGGATTTCAAAACGAAGAGACAATTTTATCCACTCCGGTGTGTGAATGAAATGATTATTTAAAAAAAATGGGTTAGATCACATAACGACAATCAAATCGGGATATGCAGATTTTTTCGTTTAAAATTTGTTTTCTCGGAAGAAAAGCGCTGTAAAGATGTTTTGTTTATATCAGACATACAAACAATTTATTTTTATCTATGGCTTCGAATGTGAACTGTTTAGAGAAAACCATATTCTAGGAGTTGAGGAGCTTGCAATGTTCTTGTTTCAAAAGACCTTTCAAACAAAATCTATATGCTTGCTTTAAATTCAACAGCAGACAGTTTAAAGTTAAAGTACGACCGATAAGCCCCAAAACCACAGCGTTGGCCGATCCAGTCAATACTGCAGCCAGTGTTGTCCCATGTAGACTACACGATTGCCTACGTGTAAATAATTCAACGTTGACGATTTAAATTGTCGATACGTGTCTGTCGGCAATGAAGACAATGTAGGCAATTCATAAAACAAAACACTTTTTTATTATACCTTCTAAAATTGACCAAAAAAACTATTAAATGTCAAATTAAATAAAAAACAAGTTCTGTGTTTAAACTGCAAATAAAATATTTATTATTCAAATTCATCTTCATCCGAATAATCACATTGGCCATCCTCTATTCGAAGTGAATGGTATAAATAAAGAAGCTTCTTAGATCGCTCAAATGTTAGACGATTTCGCGACCGACTTGAAAAAACTCCTTCGATTTGAGTTGAAGAAGCAGGAATTTGGAGGAGTTTTTTAGTTACATTTTCCAAATTCGGGTTTTTAATTGCAGCCATGTTCCAAAAAATGATGGGCATTTGCATGTCCTTTTCATAAAGCGTTTTGAAAAAATTAATTTTTCTTTTGAAACAACCCAAGTCAGTGCCATCCCCGTCGAGTTACTTGAGTAAAAACTGGTATACGATTGTGTTTTGATTGGTTGTGAGCTGGCTCTTATCGAAGTTGGGGTGCAAGAAAAAAGGCGAAAGGGCATATTTTTTTTAGAGTCATATTCACACGTGATCTTAAAGAAGTTTCATATCTTGAATATGAAGAAGTTTCCATTTTCTTCACAGAACTGGCATTATCATACACAACAGCGTAAACTTGAGTTAGGTAAATTTGTTTTGCAGTGTCAACAGATTCTGCCAGGATGTTTGAGAGCTTTTCTCCAGTTACATCCCAAGCCTGGAGAAATGCTTGCTCACATTCAGAATAGTAGAGCATTTAGAACACTGTTTTACTGTTGCTTGAAGAATTCTTCTAGTCATTTATCAGTAAAACAGCTTCAGAAGTAATAGATATCTTAATTGAACAAATGCATTTGTCATATGCTTTATCAAATATTGGTGTGGAAAGTCCTTTACGACCGGGTTGTTTGTTTGCATACGCCCGTCGAATCTTTTTTATAAAATTAAAGTTTAAAATTTAAAATGCAGTGACTCGACTATTCGCAGTAGGATACTGCATCCAAATACCAGTTTACCCAAAACTTCATTCAACTCGGCTTCTTCTTTTTCCGAAACACTGTCCACAAATCTTTTAACTGTGTTCGATGGGGTACAGGAACGTTTTGAACGTTTAATGTTTGCTTTGAATGTTGTTGTAGGTAATGGAAATAACGGCAAGGATGACGAAACGAAGCGCTTGAAACTTAACGATAAAGATGAATTTGATGTTGATGTTGAAGCACTACGGGACTGGAGTTCGCTTGAAAACTTTAATTAAACGCTTAAGGTTAATTAAACTAAAATGTATTTTTCACAGAAAATACTCACAAGTGTTTTTTTAACCATTACATCCTGGTTTTCGCTTTCATTAATACTCGTACTTGAAACAGGCATCTTATAAAATTTATTATAGTCATTATCCATTTTATACTGAGAAAAATTAAAAAAACAGTAGCTTACCGCGTTTTCAGAGTTATACGTATTGATCGGAACTCAGCTCGTCGATATCACCATCTATTAAAATAATCTTTGAGGCATCATTGGATTCATATGTAACACTTGATGGCCAGCATTTGCAACCATTTCTATTGTAAAACATGAAGAAAAGCATTAGAATTTATATCATTATAAAGTAAAATTTACTTTATCGACATTACCTGTGTCGGCGAAGACGGTATTCAGCAGTGTTCTGAAGATTTCTGTTGCTCACTATACAAAGAGCTGAATATTTATTATTGTTTCTCGCCAAAATTCAGATACAGAAGGGTTAGATATCATTTATTGGAGCGCAGTCGACGAAGCGTCGATGTCTGATCACAGATGGATAAGCTTCAAGGTGAAATTCCCAAATAGGGCATGTTCTCGTAGTTTTCAAAGGAATCCCAGGAAAACTGATTGGGTCAAGTATACAGAAGTGGTAAACACACATCTGGTGACCCAATCAATTACCTGCGATAACATTGATTACTTAAACAGGGCGTCAGGAAATCTAAATAGGGTACTAACAATGGCGTTCGAGAAAGCTTGTCCAGCTAACCGAGCCTCTTAAAGGGCCCAGCCGAGATGGTGGAATAAAGAAATAGGTCTTAAAAGGGAAGAGGTAAGGCAACTCTACAATAGAGCGAAGTTTTTCAAATGTAACAGTACGTGGAATGAGTACTACGATTGCAAGAGGCAATGCAAGTACCTACTTAGGAAATCGAACAGGGCGTCATGGCAGAGGTACTGCGAATCTATTATGGCAACAGACGAAGTTT
Organism: Volucella inflata; assembly: GCA_928272305.1. NCBI lineage: Eukaryota > Metazoa > Arthropoda > Insecta > Diptera > Syrphidae > Volucella > Volucella inflata. Next base: position 69,533,068 of record OV743716.1, read on the forward strand.
CGAGGTTACGCAAAATGCTTTCAAAAGAAGCGAGCGTCCCTAGCTTCCTCAGAAAAAATGACGGAACGTGGGCTTAAAGCAGCCAGGAAGTCCTGGTAACGTTGGTGGAAACCCATTTCCCTGGATCCACTCTATCAGCTGACTCTGGCTTGCCACGGCACACTGACGACTTCATTCTTTCTCTCTCCGAAGGAGAGATTGGTGTTCTTATTAACACGGAAAAAATATGGTGGTCCTTTAAACAGTATAAATCCTCCGGCCCGGATGGCATTCTAGCTATTATGCTGCAGAAAGCGTCGGAGATAGTAATCATTTGTTATTTATGTTATTGGTATTCTGTTGTGTGGTTTGCTTCTTGATACGCTACATCTCCCTTCTTTTGAAGAGTGCTTATACATTGTCAGTGTCAATGGATGGACATTCTTTCACATTGTTTTGTTGCATAATTAGTTTAGTTTTGTGACAAAGAATTGTCCTAAGTTAATTATCGTCTCAACAATCAGGTTGCTTGTATCTATATAGCTACAAATTTTCTTTCCTTTTTTGAAATATAATTTCGGTGTTTGAAAACGAGCATGCTTTCTAACTTCGTATTTATTTAGTGCTTGGTATATTCTGGGGTTCTCATAGTGACGTATTTCTTCCCAAACATTGTCGGGTTTAGGCTTTTTCATAGATCTAGTTCCAAATTTTAATATTTGACCTACTTCTACTGTTGTGGTTTTCTAAGTTGTTTTAACTCTGAGATATCGATTCGGGATAGTGCGTCCGCTAAATAGTTCTCTTTACCTGCTATAAACTCCACTACGAAATCGTACTCCTCTATTCTATTCTATTCTATTCCTCATTGGAAAAAGGTTTGTTAAAGGTCGATGATCACTTTTTACGCAAAACTTTCTACCATAAATATAGGGCCTGAAATATGTAATCGCCCAGTGTATTGCCGCTAATTCTTTTCCTATTGTTGCCTTATTCAATTTGCCTTTAGTAAAGGATCTTGATCTAAACGCGATGGGTAGTTGCTTATCATCATACTGTTGACTTAGCACTGCTCCACACACGTAACCACTAGCATCTGTTGTAATACAGAATTCTTTTCCAAAATCAGGGTACTGAAGTATATTAGGATTAAGGAAAGCAGATTTTAAATAGTTAAATGCGTTTGTGAATTCTAAAGTCCAGTGAGGTGTCTAGAATTTTCTGCGAAATTTGGTATGAATCTGCGGTAATAGTTGCAAAAAGCTACGAATTTTTGGGAACGGGATGTTATTAGATTACTTCAAATTTATTTGGGTCGGGTAAAATGCCTTTATTGGTGCATTTGTGACCAAGATAAGTGAGTTCTTCACTGAAAAATTTGCATTTGTCAGGATGCAGTTTGAGATTGTGTTTCCGACAAATTGAGAAAACGTCCCGCAAATTTCTGATCATATGTTTCTCCGAACATCCTAGTTCGACCAAATCGTCTACGTATAGGAATGCTTGGGACATCATGGAGCTATCTTTAGACCGTACGGTAACCTCTTGAAACGGTATGTGCCTCCGTCTGCTGTGCACGATGTTATGTCTCGAGACTGTTGTTCTAGTTCTATTTGATGAAATCCTGATGTTAAATCTATGCATGAAAAATATTTAGCTCTACCTATCTGGTCGAGAATGTCGTCTTTTCTGGGTAGGAGGAATTTGTCTGCAATTAGTTTTATGTTGATTCCCCTGTAATCTGTTACTAATCTCCATATCTCTTGGGTTGTGCCTGGGAGTGGCTTTTTGGGTACCAATAGTATTGGACTATTGTACTCTGAAACCGATGGTTCAACTATACTCGTATCATCTTGAATTAACTTACTAATTTATTTCCCTATTTCTTCTTTGTGTGCTTGTGGTAACCTATCATTTTTAGTATAAACTGGATCATCATCTTTCATACGTAGTTTCTGTTTATAAAAATTGTTGGTGGTAATAGGCTCAGTTTCTTACGCGAATATGTCAATGAACTCGGAACATAACATGCAAAGTTTGTCTTTTGCAAGTACTGAAAAATTTTTATTTAACTTCTCTAATTTTGTTTTGTTATTTATGTCTATTGGGTGATATGAGTTACTTGCTACTATGTAGTCTTGAAGATTCTCTGTATGAACTTTATAGTTTTCTACAATTGCGTTCGCATTGGTTGCACTAATTATTCTTACGAGAGGTTTATTTTAGTTGAAATGGTATTTGCAAGAAATATGCCCAGTGCTATTTCTTGGTGTGGTATTAAAAATTCGGAATGTGTAACATCTACGTTAATTAACTGTATAACTTCTGATCGGGCTGGTACAGTTAAAAGTGTTAACCGTAAGTGTGTTTGTCATTTAAAGAGCTAAATCCTCGTGGTGATCACATGATCTTAGTATGAGTCTGTCTTGATTGGATTCATAATCTTACAAACAACTGTACCTTTTGATGAAATCAAATCTACGGTTCCTGCACATGGGATGGGGAAATCATCCGGTACCATGTGAAATTCGTGTTTAGTTAACAGTTCTTCACATATTTAATCTGCTGTAACTATTCCCAGAGTTCTTATTGCTCCTTGTCCTATTCCACTTAGTTTTTTTATCTGAGATTTGTCTATTTTTATATCATCGTTAGTCTGACCCTCTTTAAAAATTGATATGTCAGCACCTGCGTCTGCTAAAAAAGTTCAAATTTTGTTGTTTAGTGTAGATTTGGAAGAAACGTAGCTGCTTTAATGCAGATTAAGTATGTTCTGACTTGCACTATTTATTGTTGGTCTTGTGGTGAAGTTAGCTGGTTTTCGTGCAGTCCATTAAGCTGTCTTATATTTGTTCGAATATTTGGACGGTTCTGTTGAGAGTTATTGGATTGACTTCTGTTACTGTTACTATCATGGGTCCTATTAAAGTTGGAATTTCGCTAACGGCATCGGCTATTACTTTGAAAACCATTGCGATTGTTTCCACGGTAATAACCTGGATGTGGCCTTATTTGTAGTATCGAATCTTAACTACCAGTGGTCTCTGTGAAACAATTTGTGAATTTAGATGCAGCTTCGTTCATCGATGTGAACGTGCCTGCCTGCCTGATCAATTTTACACTATCTACACTATTTACACTATCTACACTATCTACTAAAGACTTACTAAGTTTTCGATTCCACCGATGCACTGGTTTGCTGTCTTACTTTTTTGCCGTACGTTCATTATCTTTGTAGTCAATTCCACTACTGATTCCCCTTTTACCTTACTTATCGGGGTATTCTTTATTTGTTGTAGTGTTTGTTTACTGCTAATCAAATTTCTGGCTGTTCCTATGAGTTTTGTTTTTATTATGGAAACTGCCATGTCTTCATGAGTTTCCTTAATCTGATATAATATATTAATAGCGTCTATGAAACTTGCCCTATTTTCTACTCTACCGTCGAACTCGGGTAGAGTTGACGAGGCTATTTTTTAAAGTTTATTTATTTTTTTTTTTTTGTTTCAAGTTCTGCGGTGGCAAACGCCGTGTATAGACGTTGTGCTCTAGAAAATTTTCTTTGACTAGTGTTACTTGAAAAATTTAACAACCGAATTACTCTTCGGAGTGAGTCACAAACACTTACAAAACCCCTACACACGTAACGAAAAATTACAATTATGGATGAGGGGAGGCCCCCCAACGCCAAAACTGGTTTAAGGGACTCCCACCTGAGGTGGACTTAAACAACACTATTTATAAACGCAAAGTTAAGATAACCAAACACGACGAAGATTTCCCAGAATTGCCTATATTCAGGAACGACAATAATGTGCCCCGCTTCATAGTCGTATTGGGAATGGAAAAAACCAAGGATAGACAAATTCGACCACTCTCATCTTATTACCCGATTCAAATAAATCGTGGTCTTGAAAATATTTCTAAAAACATTCTTGAAGTTAAAGCCATGAGGTCAGGTGATCTTCTTCTTAAGGTCATAAATATGAGCACAGATGATAAATTCCTCAAAGCAAATCGCATTGACCCCATTCCAGTCAAGGTCTCTAACTATCTGAGTTTTAACTCCACTCAGGAAAGAATTTTCTCTAGACATATTATCTAAATACCTGAGGAAGAATTATTGACTGAACTAAGTACGGTTAAGGTTAACTGTAAAGTGGAAGAGTACATACAAAACCCTATGCCTATGTCAAAAGCTCGGCCACACCAAAAACCGATGCAACAATGCTGCTCTCTGTAGAAATTGCTGTCTCCCTCCGCCCCATGATGAATGCCTCCTCATTTACTGCACCAAATGCAAAAAAGAGACACATACCTCATTCGACCCCTCCTGCCCCGCTACAAATCTATTAACAAGATCAAAACCGATCGTCGTTGCTCTGTTCGTGACGCGTGGGCTTTTTACAAGAACCCAATAACACAGTATCTACATCAATCTCAAACAACAAACAAAATGAAAACTACTTACACCTCATTAAAGACAAACAACTCAGAGATCTCAAACTTGATGATCTTGATAATTTTTCTGATAATATTGAAATTGATGACAAGTCTGAGGACCCACCTCAGTCCCACGCTACCACTTCTTGGGAAAAAATAACAAACTTCTCAAAAAATAATAATTTAACTCAACAACTACAGGATAATAACACACCAATTACGCAACCAAAAACACTAATCACAAACCGAAATCCCCAACCGCAATAATGGCTTCGTTGGCTATGAATTTTCTAATCCTCCAATGGAATATACAAGGCTTTGGTAACAACAATACAAACAATAAAAGCCATTTCTGTCGCCCAACAAATCTCTGAACGTTCCTTAATCCTAACGGACAACCTGGGTATACTCAAAGGATTAAGCAATGCCACAAATAAATGTCCATCGCTAAAAATTATAAGGAACTGCTTTTACCACCACAGAAACATTATACTAGCTTGGATACCCGGGCACTGCGGAATTAAAGGTAATGATGCTGCTGATTCTGCAGCAAAAAACGCCATTCGCTACCCTCTTATCGTTGAGTATCCTAAATTACACCAATTTCTGCGAAAAACTTTTGCTCATCCTCAAAAAAGAGAGCTTACAGAAAACTGGCGAAATTCAGATACTTTTCTTCGAAAACATCAACCCGCCATCACCCGTATCCCGTATAATCTATCCTTAAGTAGAGAAGCATTCATAAACATATTAAGAGTCAGAGTTGGAAAAACCCAGTTTACAAGCAAACACTTTTATACTCGTGAGGCTCCAGAGGAATGCTCCAATTGTGGAATAACTCTTACAATTTGGCATATTTTGGTGGAGTGTCCTGTTTCTCGACAAATAGATGCATTAGCAGACAATGTACCCGAGATTCTCGCCAGCATCCTAAATCCATCAAGTGCTAACACTATTCGTCGAATCAAAGCCGCCTTATCTGCACACCAGAAGTTTGAAGAGATTTAACTCAGTCTATCTTGCCATCATAACTATAATTTATTTTTTAGAACTTGCTTTGTAATGTATACAAACTAAGTTAATGTAAATAGTCTAAGAGAGATTCTTGTAAAGTTATAAAACGGCATCACATGGTCTGGCTACCCTGATGCCTTAAATAAGTAATTTATAAATTTATTTTGTAAATTATTTCAATAAATAAATAAATAAATAAAGTTTAGTTTTGTGACAGACATATTGAATTGTAAAGGTTTTGGTTCCTGCTTATCGACTTGCTGTGATTTTTGTTCGTTGTCGTTTTCTTTTGATTAGTCATTAATGAAGTTAAGTCTATCTGTATATCTTCATGGAAATTAGGTGGCACATCTGCCTCTAGATTATGCTTAGCTAGACCTGCTATGAGCTTATCTTTAGCAAAGACAAAAATTCGTTTTACTTGGGTCTTATGTGTTGGTGTTAGATGTTCGTATACATTTTGTAAAATGTGTTCTATTAATATTAAGCTATGTAATAAGCTTTTCAAGTGTTTTTATACTGTCACTTTTCTAATGGGTGTATTTTTATTAATACTGTGGTATATATGTGATTAAATCAATTATCCACTGTTGCATAACTTTAGGATCATACAAACTCTCCACTTTGGAGAGTTCAGTTGTTACCCCAGTTTCAAACCAGAAGTTACCAGAAAGAACTAGAACCCGACAAATGTGGTATAAATACAGGATGAGAAACTGCGGACATTAAGTTGATTTTTGGAAAGCGATAGAAAAGGAGTTAAGTTTTAATAAGTGAAAGATAAGAGATTTGAATTGTGAAATAGTAGTGAAATTGTTTGTTAATTAATTGAAAGTTGTATTTAAATAATAATAAATAGAATGTTTTGAAACAGAATAACGTTTTATCATTTCGAACCCTAGCTGAAATATTACATTGGTGTCAGAAGTGGGATAAACCTTATTCTGAGTGCTATGAAAAAAAAAAAAAAAAAAAAAAATGCCACGTACATTGTTGCAGCTAAGCATACTCCAGCTGAAAATTGAGCTAGAAAAGCGGAATCTTTCCGCAGCTGGAGGAAAGAGTGACTTAATTCTGCGTCTACAAGAAGCAATCGAAAAAGAAGGACGAGACCCGAAATCCATTTTGTTCGACGTGGAAGAAGAGCATGTGAGCACAGGAGTTGACATGGGTGTTATGATGGGATTACTCCTTGGTTTGAATTCTAAGTTTGAAGAACAGAAGAATTCCTTAGAAGAACAAAGGAGAAGTATGGACTCTAAGTTTGAAAAACAGAAGAATTCTTTAAAAGAACAAAGCAGAAGTATGGAAGAACAGAAGAATTCCATTGTTGCCGCGCAGAAAGACACTGTTGAAGAGTTCAAGAATTCTCCAGAAGCGAAATTCGAAATAATCGATCAAAAATTAAATATGAACGAGGCAAAACTCTCAAAGGTTGGAACCGAATTTCAGGAACAGCTCGTGAAAGTCGAGGAACACTTCGGGAAGGTCGAAAACAATACTGAGAATCTTGCTAAAGAACTAGAGAGAGTGAAGAAACAGAAGGTCCGAGAAAATTCTACAGACTGCCCTAGAAGGAAAGACATGCAACCGCCTGCTTTTGATGGCCAAACATAGTGGCCAATATTTAGAAGACAATTTGAAACAGCTGTCATGACCAACAACTGGGACGTCGGAGAAAATGTGCGGAATTGCTGCAAACCATCTCAGAAGATAAACAACTCAACTACGACGCTTTGGTTAAAGCCATAGAAAAGCGCTTCGGAGTTGACGATATGCAGCAAGTATACAGAGTCCAACTGCGCAGCAGAGTCCAGAAGAGGGGCGAAAGACTTCAGCAGTTGCAGGCCGATATCGAACGGTTGGCGCATTTATCTTATCCTAATGCCGGAGAAGACTTTATCAACGAAATTGCTGTAGAGGCGTTTACCCAAGCGATTGAAGATAGGCAGTTGCAAATGGCTGGAAGGCGAACCCTCCCTGAGGCCTTAGCATTTGCCCTGACGATGAAAGCTGCCGACCAAGCATCTCAAGGAACCCACCGCGTGAGAGATATGACAACCGTGGAATGCTCCTGCGATCCTGCGAGGGACATCGCTCCTGATTCATCGCTGCAAAATACCGGTAGCAAGTGTCTGGAAACAGCAACAGGAGCTACGGCAAAGGTGTATGGAGAGGTTCTTCTTGCGATCAATCTGGCAGGACTAACGTTCGCACACGTATTCCTAGTGGCCGATACATCCGACGAGTGCATCATTGGACTTGACTTTATGAAGGCGTATAATGTAGTGCTTGACACCGGAACTCATGTACTTAAGTACAGGAACGTTGAGATTCCGATGGTGTACGGGAATGAAAATGCCGCATGCCGCAGGATAGTAGTCAGCAAGGACGAGATCTTACCACCTTCCGCAGAGACACTTATTTGGGCGAAGCTGGAAGATGATCTTGGGAGCCGTCGATTCTATTTGATTGAGCCGGACTCTAAAAATCATTATCAGAATTACGTCGTGGAAAAAATGCTCGTTGAGCCGAAAGGCAAAATGGTCCCAGTAAGAATCTTGAATGTGGGAAATAAGAGCATAAAACTTGAGAAAGGACAATCGATCGGAGCGTGCGTATCGATAACTGCTGTCACCAAGTTGTCGAAAGAAAATGCTGCTATATCTTTGCCGAGTAGTAGTAGAGTAGCACAGCCGAGTTGAAAAGAACTCTAGGGGTTTGCCATTAGCTAAGCAGACGGAGATTGCAGAAATAGTTTCGACTATGGAAAAGGAAGGGTTTATTGAAGGCTCTAAGAGTCCGTGGACATCACCCGTTGAACTGGTTAAGAAGGAAGACGGCACCAATAGATTCTGCGTGGATTATCGCCAGCTAAATAATGTTACCAAGAAGGATAGCTACCCCTTGCCAGGGATTGACGACACACTGGGCACACTGTCAGGAGCGCAATGGTTCTCCACACTTGATCTGAAGACTGGCTACTGGCAAGTACAGAACGATCCGGAGGACCGTGAGAAGACAGCCTTCACCGCAGGAAACAGGCTTTGGCAATTCACAGTAATGCCACTCGGATTGTGCAGTGCCCTGGCTCTGGTCTGCTCTGACCTTTGAGCGTCTAACAGCACGCGTTTCGCTGGGACTAACATACAAAACCTGTTTGTTCTACCTGGACGATGTCATCGTGGTCGGGAAAACTTTTCAAGAACATCGAGGTAACTTAAGGGAAGTGTTCCAAAGACTACGAAGTGCACAGCTTATGCTAAACCCGAAGAAGTGTCGTCTCTTTAGGCCAGATGTCAAATACTTGGGACACATCATCTCATTTGAAGGGATAAAGATAGACCCAGATCGAAGCGTTGAAAAATTGGCCAGTCCCAAGAGACAAACACCAACTGAGAAGCTTTCTGGAACTCGCTACCTACTACAGGCGGTGTGTGAAGGACTTTGCTGGGACCGCAAAGAGTTTGCATCAACTAACAAATAAGGGAAAACAATTCAAATGGTCAAGTGAATGCGAAAGAAGCTTTAAAACTCTCAAACAACAACTATGTGAGGCGCCTGTACTAGCGTACCCTACTCCAGGAAAAACATTTATTGTGGATGCAGATGCCAGTAACGTGGGAATTGGAGCTGTCCTTTCGCAGATGCATGATAGGCAAGTGAAAGTAGTTTCCTACTTTAGTAAGGTGCTCTCTAAGAAACTACTGTGTCACCAGGCGGGAACTTCTTGCTTTGGTTTTGGCAACAAAGCATTCCCATAAGTAGCTGTACGGACGAAAATTCATTCTTCGCACAGACCATACGTCTCTGAAGTGGATGCTGCAATTTAAAAATCCTGAAGGACAAGTCGCAAGATGGATTGAACGACTCCAGATATACGACTGCGAGATACAGCATCGAAAGGGAAGTCTTCACTCTAATGCGGAGGCTCTGTCTCGGCGACCTTGCAAATCTGATTGCAAATATTGCGAACGACAAGAAGAAAAAGATGCGGTATCCACCCAACGACTAAGAGCTGAGCCCACTGACGGTTGGAATGAAAGCGAAATATCAAACGCCCAAAAAGACGATCCGGATATCGAGCCAATAATCGCTTGGAAAGAACATGAAGAAAAACCAGATTGGCAGGAAATATGCAATAAAAGTCCCGAACTAAAGGCATACTGGGCACAGTGGGACTCGCTTCATGTTCAAGATGGTGTTTTGAGGCGAAGGTGGGAAAGCTCGGATAGAAAGTCGTTTGTGATGGAGCTCGTTGTGCCGAGATCGAAAGTCAGTGACGTGCCAAGGGAACTGCACGATGGAGTACCCGGATGCCACTTGGGAGTGAATTAGACTTTAGAAAAGGTGCGAGAACGTTTTTATTGGGTGCACGCCAAAGACGATGTCGAAAATTGATGCAGAAAGTGTGTCACCTGCGCCGTCAGTAAAGGCCCGAGGGTTAAAACTCCCGGCAGAATGCAGCAATACAACGTTGGAGCACCCTTCAAGAATGACAACTTCAGTAAGTGGCCTGAGGCTTTCGCTATCCCTAACCAGGAAGCCAAAACCGTGATTGAGCAGATTGTTTACAACTGAATGAGCAGATTCGGCTAACCGATGGAAATGCACTCGGATCAAGGGTGCAACTTCGAGTCCAAGATTTTCCAAGGGGTGTGCGAGCTACTGGGGATTAAAAAGACGAGAACAGCACCGCTCCACCCACAATCGGACGGGATGGTAGAACGCTTCAACAGAAACTTGAATGAATTCCTATCAAAGGTCGTTGGCGACAAACAATGCGATTGGGATAGGCAAATTCCAATGTTTCTATTAGCCTATCGGAGTGCAGTACACAACACCACAGGTCACACTCCATCGGAAATCCTTTTCGGTCAAACAGTCCGGTTACCTAGTGAATTGATGTTTGAATAACCGCCGTCTGAAGAGAACAGAAATGAAGACGACTATGTCGCAGACCTCAGACATATTATTAGGGACGTGCACCAAAGAAACAGGAATAAGATCAAGATAGCCAGTGATCGCATGAAGACGAGGTATGATGTCAAGGCGACCACAACGGGATTCCAGGAAGGAGATCTAGTGTGGCTATATAACCCTCATAGACGGAGAGGGTTATCACACGAGGAAGAGGCAAGTTGAAAGTGGTTCATGTGGATCGATTACATCGCTATATTGGGCAGAATGTCGAAGAGTTTGTTCGGAACGAGGGGGATATTGTGGTATATATGTAATTAAATCAAGAATCCAGTGTAGCATAACTTTAGGATCATACAAACTGGAGAGTTCAGTTAATACCCCAGTCTCAAACCAGAAATTACGAGGAAGAACTAGAACCCGACAAATGTGGTATAAATACAGGATGAGAAACTGCGGACATTAAGTTGATTTTTGGAAAGCGATAGAAAAGGAGCTAAGTCTTAATAAGTGAAAGATAAGAAATTTGAATTGTGAAATAGTAGTGAAATCATTTGTGAACTAATAGAAAGTAGTTTTAAAAAAATAATAAATAGAGTGTTTGGAAACAGAATAACGTTTTATCATTTCGAAACCTAGCGGAAGTATAACACTATGTTATTGTGATTTTTTTTTTTCAAATATTTATTATGAGCCGAGTAGATTTTTAAAAACAATGAGGCTCCAGTTATAGCTATTAAGATGAGTAGCAGCAACCAAATATCCTCCAAATGAATCCCTTCCTTAATCGATTTCGACATTCCGTATGATATAATATATCCGGAAACTGCAGTTTTCACAGATCGCTCGAAGACAGAGGAAGGAACAGATTCCGGTATCTTCTCGGAGGACCCTGAACTGAGAGTGTCCATGGGGCTACCGGACTAGTAGTGTCTTCCAATCAGAAATTCTAGCTGTCCTCAGGGCGGCTGAGCTGATGAAGATGAGATCGGTATCCGGCAGAGATATCGCTATCTACATCGACAGCCAGGCCGCTCGTAAGGCAATGGAGTCAACCAACATCAACTCTGACACAGTCAGGGGCTGTCCCACAATACTCAAAGCATTATGCATTCAGAACAGGGTGAGACTGTGCTGTGTGCCAGGACACTGCGGTTTAGAAGGAAATGAATAAGCAAACGAGCTTGCAAGAAGAGGAGGGCCACTCGACATTAGTGAGGTTGCTGATGTCAAACCACCCCTTTCCACGGAAACGGGCACTATTAAAGAAGAGACCATAAAGGCCGGCAGCATAAGGTGTTCGAATCTGGAAGGACATAGGGTATCAAAGGCTCTATGACCACTGAGCTGAATAGGGATAAGCTTAGGACGCTAGTAGGAATACTAACAGGACACTGTCTACCGCTGAAATACGCAAAGAGACTAAAACTGACATATACAGACACTGGTAGATTCTGCGGGGATCAACAAGCGGTTGTGGACATAACACACATATTGTGTGAATGTGAGGCAATATCGCGTAGTCCATGGAAATTCGTAGCAAAATACTTCTCTGAAAGCTTAGGGGAAATAGACGGTATGGATTTTAAAGGTCTTCTTGGCTTTTGTAGGGAAATTAGGTGTTTTAATAGGGAAACTGTTTAAGTTTTTGCAAACTGGAGTTGGTTTTAACTGAACCCACAGGGGATCGCGATGGGCTCGTTTTGGTGCCTATCTTTTATGGCACACCCTAGTTTTCCTAACCTATCCTAACATTCACACCAAAAAAACAAAACCTAGCTACGAGGGCGGGTCAATAAGTCCGTGACTTTTGGATTATAACACAGATTTTTTGATAAAAAAATAATTTCATTTTTCAACGTAGTCTCCCTTGTCCAACGCTTCTCCAATTTTTTTATCCCTTCCAAAAAAAATTGATTTGTCGAGGTCCTCAAAATAGGCCTTTGTTTGCGAGATGACTTCATCATTGGAGTCAAATCTTTTTCCACCAAGCCATTTCTTCAGGTTTGGGAACAAGAAGTAGTCGCTCGGAGCCAAATCTGGAGAATAGGGTGGATGAGGGAGCAATTCATAGCCCAATTCATGGATTTTTGCCATGCCAACTGCACATGTGTGCACCCTTGCATTGTCTTGGTGGAAAATAACTTTTATTCTTGGCCAAATGAGGTCGTTTTTTTTTCAAATCGTCATTGAATCGGTCCGATAAGATAAGGTAGTCAATGTGGATTATCCCGCGTGCATCCCAAAAAACAGTCGCCATAACTTTATTGGCTGACAAACCCACCTTGGCCTTCTTTGGCGCCGATTCACCCTTAGAAACCCACTGTTTTGACTGTTGTTTGTTCTCTGGTGTGTTGTGATGGATCCATGTTTCGTCCACGGTTACAAAACGGCGCAAAAACTCCTCCATATTGCGATTAAACAACGCCAAACCTTCCTGTGAAGTTGTTACACGATCATCTTGCGGAAAGCTTTCTCATGCCCAAGTGATCATTCAAAATTGAAACCACTGAGCCATGCGAGATCCCTACGGCTTCCACAATCTCTCGCACTTTCAATCTTCGGTCGGCCAACACCATATCGTGAATTTTTCGATTGTTTCGGGTGTAGAGACCTCAACTGGGCGTCAAGGACGTTCGGCATCTTCAGTGCTTGTACGGCCACAACGAAATTCAGTAAACCACTTTTTTACCATTGAAATCGATGGTGCAGAGTCCCCATAGTATTTATCAAGCTTAGCCTTGGTCTCGGTAATGGTTTTTTTTCGCACTTTTCCATTTTCTCCTCAAATTAGTGAGTAGTCTGATAAAAATAGCTGTCAAACACAAACTAACTGACGCAGCAAGTTTAAATTTTGACAGGAGTCAACTGACAGATGCCTGTTGACAGAAGCAGTGTTGCTGTTTCAGTAAAGAGGTCAGAAATTCAAAAAGTCATGGACTTATTGACCCGCCCTCGTATTTAAAGGCTTTGTTTTTAGGTCGACAGGACAAACTAAGTTCAATTTTATATTTAGAATGTGTATATGTTAGTGTTGATCAATTGAATGCTTTATTGCATGTGAAATTAGGTTATTACAAAACGTGAATTCAAAACTACAAAAATGTGATTTTAAAAGAGATAGAAAATAATGTAATATTTCGGCTAGGGTTCGAAATGATAAAACGTTATTCTGTTCCAAAACACTCTATTTATTATTATTTAAATACGACTTTCAATAAATTCACAAACAATTTCACTTCTAATTCACAATTCAAATCTCTTATCTTTCACTTAGTAAGACTTAGGTCCTTTTCCATCGCTTTCCAAAAATCAACTTATCGTCCGCAGTTTCTCATCCTGTATTTATACTACATTTGTCGGGTTCTAGTTCTTTCTGGCAACTTCTGGTTTGAAACTGGGGTAATAACTGAACTCTCCAACGTGGAGAGTTTGTATGATCCTAAAACTATGCAACACTGGATAATTGATTTAATCACATATATACCACAATATCCCCCTCTTAAACTTGTTCGTCCCGAACAAACTCTTCGCCATTCTGCCCAATATAGCGATGTATTCGATCCACATGAACCACTTTCATCTTGCCTCTTCCTCGTTGAATGCGATAGACAACATCGTTGATGCGTTTTACGACTTTATATGGTCCTTCCCAGTCTTGCTGTAATTTGGGTGATACGCCTTTCCGTCTATGGGGGTTATATAGCCACACTAGATCTCCTTCCTGGAATCCCGTTGTGGTCGCCTTGACATCATACCTCGTCTTCATGCGGTCACTGGCTATCTTGATCTTATCCCTGGTTGTTTGGTGCACGTCCCTAATAATCCGTCTGAGGTCTGCGACATAGTCGTCTTCATTTCTGTTCTCTTCAGACGGCGGTGATCCAAACATCAATTCACTAGGTAACCGGACTGTTCGACCGAAAAGGATTTCCGATGGAGTGTGACCTGTGGTGTTGTGTACTGCACTCCGATAGGCTAATAGAAACATTGGAATTTGCCTATCCCAATCGCATTGCTTGTCGCCAACGACCTTTGATAGGTGTTCATTCAAGGTTCTGTTGAAGCGTTCTACCATCCCGTCCGATTGTGGGTGGAGCGGTGTTGTTCTTGTCTTTTTAATCCCCAGTAGCTCGCACACCCCTTGGAAAATCTTAGACTCGAAGTTACGCCCTTGATCCGAGTGCAATTCCATCGGTACGCCGAATCTGCTCACCCAGTTGTAAACGATCTGCTCAACCACGGTTTTGGCTTCTTGGTTAGGGATAGCAAAAGCCTCAGGCCACTTGCTGAAGTAATCCATAACAACAAGAATGTAGCGATTTCCATTTTCGGTTTCAGGAAACGGTCCTGCAATGTCAACTGCGATTCTCTCGAATGGCGCTCCAACGTTGTATTGCTGCATTCTGCCGTGAGTTTTAACCCTCGGGCCTTTACTGGCGGCGCAGGTGACACACTTTCTGCACCAATTTTCTACATCGTCCTTGGCATGCACCCAATAAAAACGTTCTCGCACCTTTTCTAACGTCTTATTCACTCCCAGATGGCCTCCGGATATTCCATCGTGCAGTTCCCTTAGCACGTCACTGACTCTCGACCTTGGCACAACGAGCTGCATCACAAACGACTTTCCATCCGAGCTTTCCCACCTTCGCCTCAAAACACCATCTTGAACTTGAAGCGAGTCCCACTGTGCCCAGTATGCCTTTAGTTCGGGACTTTTATTGGATATTTCCTGCCAATCTGGTTTTTCTTCATGTTCTTTCCAGGCGAGAATTGGCTCGATATCCGGATCCTCTTTTTGGGCGTTTCGCATTTCACTTTCATTCCAACCATCAGTGGGCTCAGCTCTTAGTCGTTGAGTGGATACCGCATCTTTTTCTTCTTGTCGTGCGCAATGTTTGCAATCAGATTTGCAAGGTCGCCGGGACAGAGCATCCGCATTAGAGTGAAGGGTTCCCTTTCGATGCTGTATCTCGTAGTCGTACATCTGGAGTCGTTCAATCCACCTTGCGACTTGTCCTTCAGGATTTTTAAATTGCAGCAACCACTTCAGAGATGCATGGTCTGTGCGAAGAATGAATTTTTGCCCGTACAGGTACTTATGGAAATGCTTTGTTGCCAAGACCAAAGCAAGAAGTTCCCGCCTGGTAACACAGTAGTTCCTTTCCGGCTTAGAGAGCACCTTACTAAAGTAGGAAACAACTTTCTCTTGCCCGTCATGCATCTGCGAAAGGACAGCTCCAATTCCGACGTTACTAGCATCTGCATCCACAATAAATGTTTTTCCTGGAGTAGGGTACACTAGTACAGGGGCCTCACATAGTTGTTGTTTGAGAGTTTTGAAGCTTCTTTCGCATTCACTTGACCATTTGAATTGTTTTCCCTTTTCTGTAAGTTGATGTAAACTCTTTGCGATCCCAGCAAAATCCTTCACAAACCGCCTGTAGTACGTAGCGAGTCCCAGAAAGCTTCTCAGTTGGTGTTTGTCTCTTGGGACTGGCCAATTTTTCACCGCTTCGATCTTTTCTGGGTCTGTCCGTACCCCTTCGGATGAGATGATGTGTCCCAAGTATTTGACATCTGGCCTAAAGAGATGACACTTCTTCGGGTTTAGCTTTAGCTGTGCACTTCGTAGTCTTTGGAACACTTCCTTTAAGTTATCTCGATGTTCTTGAAATGTTTTGCCGACCACGATGACATCGTCCAGGTAGACCAAACAGGTTTTCCATGTTAGACCCAGCAAAATGCGTTCCATTAGACGCTCAAAGGTTGCCGGAGCATTGCACAATCCGAATGGCATTACTGCGAACTGCCAAAGCCCGTTTCCTGCGGTGAAGGCTGTCTTCTCACGGTCCTCCGGATGGATCTGTACTTGCCAGTAGCCACTTTTCTAATCAAGTGTGGAGAACCATTGCGCTCCTGACAGTGTGTCCAGTGTGTCGTCAATCCTTGGCAACGGGTAGCTATCCTTCTTGGTGACATTATTTAGCTGGCGATAATCCACGCAGAATCTATTGGTGCCGTCTTTCTTCTTGACCAGTACAACGGGTGATGCCCATGGACTCTTAGAGCCTTCAATCAACCCTTGATTTTCCATAGTCGAAACCATTTTTGCAACCTCCGTCTGCTTAGCTAATGGTAAACGCCTAGGAGGTTGACGTATGGGTCTTGCATCTCCAGTGTCTATTCGGTGTTGTACCAAATGTGTGCTGCCATATTCGCCATCCTGCGAGGCAAATACGTCTGCAAATTCGTTGATTAGTTCCTCTGCCATAGCTCGTTGCTCCTGGTTCAGCTCGGTTTGCCGGAGTATAGTTCTTTTCAACTCAGCTGTGCTACTTGATGGCAAAGATATAGCAGCATTCTCCTTCGACAACTTGGTGACAGCAGATATCGGTACGCACGCTCCGATCGATTGTCCTTGCTTTAGTTTGATGCTCTTATTTCCCACATTCAAGATTCTTACTGGGACCATTTTGCCTTTCGGCTCAACGAGCATCTTTCCCACGACGTAATTCTGATAATGATTTTTAGAGTCCGGCTCAATCAAATAGAATCGATGGCCCCCAAGATCACCTTCCAGCTGCGCCCAAATTAGTGTCTCTGCGGAAGGTGGTAAGATCTCGTCCTTGTTGACTACTGTCCTAAGGCATGCGGCATTCTCATTCCCGTACACCATTGGAATCTCGACGTTCCTGTACTTAAGTACTTGAGTTCCGATGTCGAGCACTACATTATGCGCCTTCATAAAGTCAACTCCAATGATGCACTCGTCGCATATATCGGCCACTAGGAATACGTGGGTGAATGTTAGTCCTGCCAGATTGATCGTAAGAACAACTTCTCCATACACCTTTGCCGTCGCTCCTGTTGCTGTTTTCAAGCAGTAGCTACTGGTATTGTGCAGCCATGAATCATGGGCGATATCCCTTCTTATAATGGAAGCGGTGGCACCGGTGTCAATGGTGGCCACGCATTTATTCTGGCCAATGTGGGCTTCCACTGTAAGACTCTTGTTACTTCGTTTTGTTTGGGAGACTTGGATTTTGATCCTGGGGGCGTCAATTCCAGAAACCGACTTCTGCCCCTCGAAGTTGGTCCTTACACGTATTCCCGCCTGTTGACTTGATGATGCGCTGCTTGCAGTATAGATGTTTTCCCTGCTACATGCTTCTTTGTTATGCCTCCCAGCAGCGCATTGTGAACAACTGCGTTCTTTAAGTGGAGCCCAGCACTGACGCTGCAGATGTCCTATTTTGTTGCAGTTCCAGCAACGGACTTGTCCTCCACGCACACTGTTCCGCTCCACGACGTCTGCTCGTTGGCATGAGCATTCCACGGCTGTCACTTCTCTCACGCGGTGGATTTCTTGGGTTGCTTGGTCGGCAGCTTTCATCGTCAGGGCCAATGCTAGGGCCTCAGAGAGGGTTCGTTTTCCAGCCATTCTTACAGCCATTTGCAACTGCCTATCTTCAATTGCTTGGGTAAACGCCTCTACAGCCATTTCGCTGATAATGTCTTCTCCGGCATTAGGATAAGATAAATGCGCCAACCGTTCGATATCGGCCTGCAACTGCTGAAGTGTTTCGCCCCTCTTCTGGACTCTGCTGCGCAGTTGGACTCTGTATACTTGCTGCATATGGTCATCTCCGAACCGCATTTCTATGGCTTTAACCAAAGCGTCGTAGTTGAGTTGTTTATCTTCTGAGATGGTTTGCAGCAATTCCGCAGCTGTACCTCTCAGTGCCAGCGTGAGTGCAATCGACTTTTCTCCGTCGTCCCAGTTGTTGGTCATGGCAGCTGCTTCAAATTGTCTTCTATATATTGGCCACGATGTTTGGCCATCGAAGACAGGCGGTTGCATCTCTTTCCTTCTAGGGCTGTCTGTAGAAATTTCTCGGACTTTCTGTTTCTTTACTCTCTCTAGTTCTTTCGCAAGATTCTCGATATTGTGTTCAACCTTCTCGAATTGTGCCTCGTGCATATTTGATTTTTGATCGATTATTTCGAATTTCGCTTCTAGAGAATTCTTGAACTCTTCGACAGTGTCTTTTTGTGCGGAAATAATGGAATTCTTCTGTTCTTCTAGAGAATTCTTCTGTTCTTCTAGAGAATTCTTCTGTTCTTCTAACTTAGAATCCATACTTCTCCTTTGTTCTTCTAACTTAGAATTCAATCCAAGGAGCAATTCCATCATGGCAGACATGTCAACCCCTGTGCTTACAAGCTCCTCTTCTACGTCGAACGACATGGATTTAGGATCTTTTCCATCTTTTTCGATCGCTTCTTGTAGCCGAAGAATCAAATCACTTTTCCCTCCAGCTGCGGAGAGATTCCGCTTCTCTAGCTCCATTTTCAGCTGGGGTATACTTAGCTCCAGCAATGTACGTGCCATTTTTTTTTTATTTTTTTTATTTTTATTTTTTTTTTTTATTTCACAGCACTCAGAATAAGTTTTATCCCACTTCTGACACCAATGTAATATTTCGGCTAGGGTTCGAAATGATAAAACGTTATTCTGTTCCAAAACACTCTATTTATTATTATTTAAATACGACTTTCAATAAATTCACAAACAATTTCACTTCTAATTCACAATTCAAATCTCTTATCTTTCACTTAGTAAGACTTAGGTCCTTTTCCATCGCTTTCCAAAAATCAACTTATCGTCCGCAGTTTCTCATCCTGTATTTATACTACATTTGTCGGGTTCTAGTTCTTTCTGGCAACTTCTGGTTTGAAACTGGGGTAATAACTGAACTCTCCAACGTGGAGAGTTTGTATGATCCTAAAACTATGCAACACTGGATAATTGATTTAATCACATATATACCACAATAATAAAAAGAAAGAATTCAATATATAATTCATTTTATAACAAGACAAGATGTGTTTAGATATGTGTGAGCATATAATCATAGTTTTATTAAATTTATGTCGATGTTGTCATCTAACACTTCTCCTCAACATTGTCAGAAAAACACATCCCAAATGTTTGGAAACAGCATTTGTGCTTTTCTCCTGACACCGCTTAGGTTAGAGCATCCGCAGCCATGTTTTCACTTTGAAGGTACTTTATTTCTTCTCCACAGTATCCCCGATGAAATGGTACTTATAGTCGTAGTGCTTAGTACGTGAATACTTTCCTCCATTGTAAGCAATAAATTGCAGACTTTGGTTGTCTGTATAAATTATGGTCGTTTGTGCACATTTAGAACCCAGCTCTTCCAAAAGAAAACGAAGAGCGTATCCTTCTTTAGCCGCTTCGGAAAGAGCAATATATTCCGCTATCGCACTCGAAGTCGCCACTACATGCTGCTTCCTTGATTCCCAGCTGATCGCGGCACCTGTAAGAATAAAACAAAAACCACTTTGAGATTTACGATCATTTCGATCCTCTGCCCAGCTGGCATCATCCTGTTTTACGGAAAAGAAGTTTTGCATTTCTTGTAAAGTGAAGGTAACGTAACACCCACAAAGCTGCTATCCAATGCTGCATTTTAGGATGCTGAGCAAATTGAGCTAACGCACTTACACTGAAAGCTATATCGGGACGACTAGATACTGCAAGGTGTTTTAGACATCCAATGAGTTCTTGATACTGTTTTAGTTGTACAGAAGCCTGTTCCCCTGTAATAGTTGGTTCCTTTTCCAGTCGCAGTTTTTCCTGCATATGAATTTTAGTTAACTTAGAGTTTTGTAAATTATATTTATATAATAAATGTTGTATGTATCTTGTCTGGGATATTGAAATGATTTTGTTTTTCTTTTCAATCTCTAGTCCAACATAAAGTGATGGTTCTCCAAGATCACGTAATTCAAAATTGTCCGAGAGTTTTCTTTTTATAAATTCTACTTTAGCTTGATAGTTTGAAGCAATGATAATATCATATACGTATACCCCAAGAATTGTGACTTCTTTATCACTTATATTAAAATAAATGCAATTGCCATATTTTGATTGTTTTAAATCTAATTCCATGAGTTTGTCCGTAAGAAATTTGTGCCATTGTCTACTTGCTTGTTTTAATCGCCCATTTTAAATGACACACCTTTCTTGGATTATTGACATCAACAAATCCTTCAGGCTTCAGAAAAGCGGTCGACACTTCCAAATGAGTAAGATTCAAATCATTTTCTACTGATAATGCATAAATGATGCGAAGCGAACTTTGACGCACAACTGGCGAATAAGTTTCCACAAAATCTATGCCAGATTTCTGAGAGTAGCCTTTGACTACGAGGCCTGCCTTGCTTCGCTCTACTTCACCGTTCGATCCATACTTTGTTTTAAAAACCCAACGGCACCCAATAGCATTCCTTCCGTCTGGTAAATCACATAATTCCCAGGTCTTGTTTTTTATAAGACATTCGTGCTCAACCTCCATAGCTTGAAACCATTCTGATGACTGAACTTAACGCTTCATTAAAGTTATCCGGATCTTTAAATATTGTACTTAATAGAATAAAAGTACAATTGATGCAGAAAGTGTGTCACCTGCGCCGTCAGTAAAGGCCCGAGGGTTAAAACTCCCGGCAGAATGCAGCAATACAACGTTGGAGCACCCTTCAAGAATGACAACTTCAGTAAGTGGCCTGAGGCTTTCGCTATCCCTAACCAGGAAGCCAAAACCGTGATTGAGCAGATTGTTTACAACTGAATGAGCAGATTCGGCTAACCGATGGAAATGCACTCGGATCAAGGGTGCAACTTCGAGTCCAAGATTTTCCAAGGGGTGTGCGAGCTACTGGGGATTAAAAAGACGAGAACAACACCGCTCCACCCACAATCGGACGGGATGGTAGAACGCTTCAACAGAAACTTGAATGAATTCCTATCAAAGGTCGTTGGCGACAAACAATGCGATTGGGATAGGCAAATTCCAATGTTTCTATTAGCCTATCGGAGTGCAGTACACAACACCACAGGTCACACTCCATCGGAAATCCTTTTCGGTCAAACAGTCCGGTTACCTAGTGAATTGATGTTTGAATCACCGCCGTCTGAAGAGAACAGAAATGAAGACGACTATGTCGCAGACCTCAGACATATTATTAGGGACGTGCACCAAAGAAACAGGGATAAGATCAAGATAGCCAGTGATCGCATGAAGACGAGGTATGATGTCAAGGCGACCACAACGGGATTCCAGGAAGGAGATCTAGTGTGGCTATATAACCCTCATAGACGGAGAGGGTTATCACACGAGGAAGAGGCAAGTTGAAAGTGGTTCATGTGGATCGATTACATCGCTATATTGGGCAGAATGTCGAAGAGTTTGTTCTGGACGAGGGGGATATTGTGGTATATATGTAATTAAATCAAGAATCCAGTGTAGCATAACTTTAGGATCATACAAACTGGAGAGTTCAGTTAATACCCCAGTTTCAAACCAGAAATTACGAGGAAGAACTAGAACCCGACAAATGTGGTATAAATACAGGATGAGAAACTGCGGACATTAAGTTGATTTTTGGAAAGCGATGGAAAAGGAGCTAAGTCTTAATAAGTGAAAGATAAGAAATTTGAATTGTGAAATAGTAGTGAAATCATTTGTGAACTAATAGAAAGTAGTTTTAAAAAAATAATAAATAGAGTGTTTGGAAACAGAATAACGTTTTATCATTTCGAAACCTAGCGAAAGTATAACACTATGTTATTGTGATTTTTTTTTTTCAAATATTTATTATGAGCCGAGTAGATTTTTAAAAACAATGAGGCTCCAGTTATAGCTATTAAGACATTCCGTATGATATAATATATCCGGAAACTGCAGTTTTCACAGATGGCTCGAAGACAGAGGAAGGAACAGATTCCGGTATCTTCTCGGAGGACCCTGAACTGAGAGTGTCCATGGGGCTAACGGACTAGTAGTGTCTTCCAATCAGAAATTCTAGCTGTCCTCAGGGCGGCTGAGCTGATGAAGATGAGATCGGTATCCGGCAGAGATATCGCTATCTACATCGACAGCCAGGCCGCTCGTAAGGCAATGGAGTCAACCAACATCAACTCTGACACAGTCAGGGGCTGTCCCACAATACTCAAAGCATTATGCATTCAGAACAGGGTGAGACTGTGCTGTGTGCCAGGACACTGCGGTTTAGAAGGAAATGAATAAGCAAACGAGCTTGCAAGAAGTGGAGGGCCACTCGACATTAGTGAGGTTGCTGATGTCAAACCACCCCTTTCCACGGAAACGGGCACTATTAAAGAAGAGACCATAAAGGCCGGCAGCATAAGGTGTTCGAATCTGAAAGGACATAGGGTATCAAAGGCTCTATGACCACTGAGCTGAATAGGGATAAGCTTAGGACGCTAGTAGGAATACTAACAGGACACTGTCTACCGCTGAAATACGCAAAGAGACTAAAACTGACATATACAGACACTGGTAGATTCTGCGGGGATCAACAAGCGGTTGTGGACATAACACACATATTGTGTGAATGTGAGGCAATATCGCGTAGTCCATGGAAATTCGTAGCAAAATACTTCTCTGAAAGCTTAGGGGAAATAGACGGTATGGATTTTAAAGGTCTTCTTGGCTTTTGTAGGGAAATTAGGTGTTTTAATAGGGAAACTGTTTAAGTTTTTGCAAACTGGAGTTGGTTTTAACTGAACCCACAGGGGATCGCGATGGGCTCGTTTTGGTGCCTATCTTTTATGGCACACCCTAGTTTTCCTAACCTATCCTAACATTCACACCAAAAAAACAAAACCTAGCTACGAGGGCGGGTCAATAAGTCCGTGACTTTTGGATTAAAACACAGATTTTTTGATAAAAAAATAATTTTATTTTTCAACGTAGTCTCCCTTGAGAGTTATCCCTTCCAAAAAAAATTGATTTGTCGAGGTCCTCAAAATAGGCCTTTGTTTGCGAGATGACTTCATCATTGGAGTCAAATCTTTTTCCACCAAGCCATTTCTTCAGGTTTGGGAACAAGAAGTAGTCGCTCGGAGCCAAATCTGGAGAATAGGGTGGATGAGGGAGCAATTCATAGCCCAATTCATGGATTTTTGCCATGCCAACTGCACATGTGTGCACCCTTGCATTGCCTTGGTGGAAAATAACTTTTATTCTTGGCCAAATGAGGTCGTTTTTTTTTCAAATCGTCATTGAATCGGTCCGATAAGATAAGGTAGTCAATGTGGATTATCCCGCGTGCATCCCAAAAAACAGTCGCCATAACTTTATTGGCTGACAAACCCACCTTGGCCTTCTTTGGCGCCGATTCACCCTTAGAAACCCACTGTTTTGACTGTTGTTTGTTCTCTGGTGTGTTGTGATGGATCCATGTTTCGTCCACGGTTACAAAACGGCTCAAAAACTCCTCCATATTGCGATTAAACAACGCCAAACCTTCCTGTGAAGTTGTTACACGATCATCTTGCGGAAAGCTTTCTCATGCCCAAGTGATCATTCAAAATTGAAACCACTGAGCCATGCGAGATCCCTACGGCTTCCACAATCTCTCGCACTTTCAATCTTCGGTCGGCCAACACCATATCGTGAATTTTTCGATTGTTTCGGGTGTAGAGACCTCAACTGGGCATCCAGGACGTTCGGCATCTTCAGTGCTTGTACGGCCACAACGAAATTCAGTAAACCACTTTTTTACAATTGAAATCGATGGTGCAGAGTCCCCATAGTATTTATCAAGCCTAGCCTTGGTCTCGGTAATGGTTTTTTTTCGCACTTTTCCATTTTCTCCTCAAATTAGTGAGTAGTCTGATAAAAATAGCTGTCAAACACAAACTAACTGACGCAGCAAGTTTAAATTTTGACAGGAGTCAACTGACAGATGCCTGTTGACAGAAGCAGTGTTGCTGTTTCAGTAAAGAGGTCAGAAATTCAAAAAGTCATGGACTTATTGACCCGCCCTCGTATTTAAAGGCTTTGTTTTTAGGTCGACAGGACAAACTAAGTTCAATTTTATATTTAGAATGTGTATATGTTAGTGTTGATCAATTGAATGCTTTATTGCATGTGAAATTAGGTTATTACAAAACGTGAATTCAAAAGTACAAAAATGTGATTTTAAAAGAGATAGAAAATAATAAAAAGAAAGAATTCAATATATAATTCATTTTATAACAAGACAAGATGTGTTTAGATATGTGTGAGCATATAATCATAGTTTTATTAAATTTATGTCGATGTTGTCATCTAACACTTCTCCTCAACATTGTCAGAAAAACACATCCCAAATGTTTGGAAACAGCATTTGTGCTTTTCTCCTGACACCGCTTAGGTTAGAGCATCCGCAACCATGTTTTCACTTTGAAGGTACTTTATTTCTTCTCCACAGTATCCCCGATGAAATGGTACTTATAGTCGTAGTGCTTAGTACGTGAATACTTTCCTCCATTGTAAGCAATAAATTGCAGACTTTGGTTGTCTGTATAAATTATGGTCGTTTGTGCACATTTAGAACCCAGCTCTTCCAAAAGAAAACGAAGAGCGTATCCTTCTTTAGCCGCTTCGGAAAGAGCAATATATTCCGCTATCGCACTCGAAGTCGCCACTACATGCTGCTTCCTTGATTCCCAGCAGATCGCGGCACCTGTAAGAATAAAACAAAAACCACTTTGAGATTTACGATCATTTCGATCCTCTGCCCAGCTGGCATCATCCTGTTTTACGGAAAAGAAGTTTTGCATTTCTTGTAAAGTGAAGGTAACGTAACACCCACAAAGCTGCTATCCAATGCTGCATTTTAGGATGCTGAGCAAATTGAGCTAACGCACTTACACTGAAAGCTATATCGGGACGACTAGAGACTGCAAGGTGTTTTAGACATCCAATGAGTTCTTGATACTGTTTTAGTTGTACAGAAGCCTGTTCCCCTGTAATAGTTGGTTCCTTTTCCAGTCGCAGTTTTTCCTGCATATGAATTTTAGTTAACTTAGAGTTTTGTAAATTATATTTATATAATAAATGTTGTATGTATCTTTCCTGGGATATTGAAATGATTTTGTTTTTCTTTTCAATCTCTAGTCCAACATAAAGTGATGGTTCTCCAAGATCACGTAATTCAAAATTGTCCGAGAGTTTTCTTTTTATAAATTCTACTTTAGCTTGATAGTTTGAAGCAATGATAATATCATATACGTATACCCCAAGAATTGTGACTTCTTTATCACTTATATTAAAATAAATGCAATTGTCATATTTTGATTGTTTTAAATCTAATTCCATGAGTTTGTCCGTAAGAAATTTGTGCCATTGTCTACTTGCTTGTTTTAATCGCCCATTTTAAATGACACACCTTTCTTGGATTATTGACATCAACAAATCCTTCAGGCTTCAG
The DNA here is from genome assembly GCA_928272305.1 of Volucella inflata. Taxonomy (NCBI): domain Eukaryota; kingdom Metazoa; phylum Arthropoda; class Insecta; order Diptera; family Syrphidae; genus Volucella; species Volucella inflata. The sequence continues at coordinate 69,558,739 of OV743716.1, forward strand.
AAAAGCGGTCGACACTTCCAAATGAGTAAGATTCAAATCATTTTCTACTGATAATGCATAAATGATGCGAAGCGAACTTTGACGCACAACTGGCGAATAAGTTTCCACAAAATCTATGCCAGATTTCTGAGAGTAGCCTTTGACTACGAGGCCTGCCTTGCTTCGCTCTACTTCACCGTTCGATCCATACTTTGTTTTAAAAACCCAACGGCACCCAATAGCATTCCTTCCGTCTGGTAAATCACATAATTCCCAGGTCTTGTTTTTTATAAGACATTCGTGCTCAACCTCCATAGCTTGAAACCATTCTGATGACTGAACTTAACGCTTCATTAAAGTTATCCGGATCTTTAAATATTGTACTTAATAGAACAAAAGTACAATTGATGCAGAAAGTGTGTCACCTGCGCCATCAGTAAAGGCCCGAGGGTTAAAACTCCCGGCAGAATGCAGCAATACAACGTTGGAGCACCCTTCAAGAATGACAACTTCAGTAAGTGGCCTGAGGCTTTCGCTATCCCTAACCAGGAAGCCAAAACCGTGATTGAGCAGATTGTTTACAACTGAATGAGCAGATTCGGCTAACCGATGGAAATGCACTCGGATCAAGGGTGCAACTTCGAGTCCAAGATTTTCCAAGGGGTGTGCGAGCTACTGGGGATTAAAAAGACGAGAACAACACCGCTCCACCCACAATCGGACGGGATGGTAGAACGCTTCAACAGAAACTTGAATGAATTCCTATCAAAGGTCGTTGGCGACAAACAATGCGATTGGGATAGGCAAATTCCAATGTTTCTATTAGCCTATCGGAGTGCAGTACACAACACCACAGGTCACACTCCATCGGAAATCCTTTTCGGTCAAACAGTCCGGTTACCTAGTGAATTGATGTTTGAATCACCGCCGTCTGAAGAGAACAGAAATGAAGACGACTATGTCGCAGACCTCAGACATATTATTAGGGACGTGCACCAAAGAAACAGGGATAAGATCAAGATAGCCAGTGATCGCATGAAGACGAGGTATGATGTCAAGGCGACCACAACGGGATTCCAGGAAGGAGATCTAGTGTGGCTATATAACCCTCATAGACGGAGAGGGTTATCACACGAGGAAGAGGCAAGTTGAAAGTGGTTCATGTGGATCGATTACATCGCTATATTGGGCAGAATGTCGAAGAGTTTGTTCGGGACGAGGGGGATATTGTGGTATATATGTAATTAAATCAAGAATCCAGTGTAGCATAACTTTAGGATCATACAAACTGGAGAGTTCAGTTAATACCCCAGTTTCAAACCAGAAATTACGAGGAAGAACTAGAACCCGACAAATGTGGTATAAATACAGGATGAGAAACTGCTTAATCAACTTAATATTTTTGGAAAGCGATGGAAAAGGAGCTAAGTCTTAATAAATGAAAGATAAGAAATTTGAATTGTGAAATAGTAGTGAAATCATTTGTGAACTAATAGAAAGTAGTTTTAAAAAAATAATAAATAGAGTGTTTGGAAACAGAATAACGTTTTATCATTTCGAAACCTAGCGGAAGTATAACACTATGTTATTGTGATTTTTTTTTTCAAATATTTATTATGAGCCGAGTAGATTTTTAAAAACAATGAGGCTCCAGTTATAGCTATTAAGATGAGTAGCAGCAACCAAATATCCTCCAAATGAATCCCTTCCTTAATCGATTTCGACATTCCGTATGATATAATATATCCGGAAACTGCAGTTTTCACAGATGGCTCGAAGACAGAGGAAGGAACAGATTCCGGTATCTTCTCGGAGGACCCTGAACTGAGAGTGTCCATGGGGCTACCGGACTAGTAGTGTCTTCCAATCAGAAATTCTAGCTGTCCTCAGGGCGGCTGAGCTGATGAAGATGAGATCGGTATCCGGCAGAGATATCGCTATCTACATCGACAGCCAGGCCGCTCGTAAGGCAATGGAGTCAACCAACATCAACTCTGACACAGTCAGGGGCTGTCCCACAATACTCAAAGCATTATGCATTCAGAACAGGGTGAGACTGTGCTGTGTGCCAGGACACTGCGGTTTAGAAGGAAATGAATAAGCAAACGAGCTTGCAAGAAGAGGAGGGCCACTCGACATTAGTGAGGTTGCTGATGTCAAACCACCCCTTTCCACGGAAACGGGCACTATTAAAGAAGAGACCATAAAGGCCGGCAGCATAAGGTGGTCGAATCTGGAAGGACATAGGGTATCAAAGGCTCTATGACCACTGAGCTGAATAGGGATAAGCTTAGGACGCTAGTAGGAATACTAACAGGACACTGTCTACCGCTGAAATACGCAAAGAGACTAAAACTGACATATACAGACACTGGTAGATTCTGCGGGGATCAACAAGCGGTTGTGGACATAACACACATATTGTGTGAATGTGAGGCAATATCGCGTAGTCCATGGAAATTCGTAGCAAAATACTTCTCTGAAAGCTTAGGGGAAATAGACGGTATGGATTTTAAAGGTCTTCTTGGCTTTTGTAGGGAAATTAGGTGTTTTAATAGGGAAACTGTTTAAGTTTTTGCAAACTGGAGTTGGTTTTAACTGAACCCACAGGGGATCGCGATGGGCTCGTTTTGTTGCCTATCTTTTATGGCACACCCTAGTTTTCCTAACTTATCCTAACATTCACACCAAAAAAACAAAACCTAGCTACGAGGGCGGGTCAATAAGTCCGTGACTTTTGGATTAAAACACAGATTTTTTGATAAAAAAATAATTTTATTTTTCAACGTAGTCTCCCTTGAGAGTTATCCCTTCCAAAAAAAATTGATTTGTCGAGGTCCTCAAAATAGGCCTTTGTTTGCGAGATGACTTCATCATTGGAGTCAAATCTTTTTCCACCAAGCCATTTCTTCAGGTTTGGGAACAAGAAGTAGTCGCTCGGAGCCAAATCTGGAGAATAGGGTGGATGAGGGAGCAATTCATAGCCCAATTCATGGATTTTTGCCATGCCAACTGCACATGTGTGCACCCTTGCATTGTCTTGGTGGAAAAGAACTTTTATTCTTGGCCAAATGAGGTCGTTTTTTTTTCAAATCGTCATTGAATCGGTCCGATAAGATAAGGTAGTCAATGTGGATTATCCCGCGTGCATCCCAAAAAACAGTCGCCATAACTTTATTGGCTGACAAACCCACCTTGGCCTTCTTTGGCGCCGATTCACCCTTAGAAACCCACTGTTTTGACTGTTGTTTGTTCTCTGGTGTGTTGTGATGGATCCATGTTTCGTCCACGGTTACAAAACGGCTCAAAAACTCCTCCATATTGCGATTAAACAACGCCAAACCTTCCTGTGAAGTTGTTACACGATCATCTTGCGGAAAGCTTTCTCATGCCCAAGTGATCATTCAAAATTGAAACCACTGAGCCATGCGAGATCCCTACGGCTTCCACAATCTCTCGCACTTTCAATCTTCGGTCGGCCAACACCATATCGTAAATTTTTCGATTGTTTCGGGTGTAGAGACCTCAACTGGGCGTTCGGCATCTTCAGTGCTTGTACGGCCACAACGAAATTCAGTAAACCACTTTTTTACCATTGAAATCGATGGTGCAGAGTCCCCATAGTATTTATCAGGCTTAGCCTTGGTCTCGGTAATGGTTTTTTTTTCGCACTTTTCCATTTTCTCCTCAAATTAGTGAGTAGTCTGATAAAAATAGCTGTCAAGCACAAACTAACTGACGCAGCAAGTTTAAATTTTGACAGGAGTCAACTGACAGATGCCTGTTGACAGAAGCAGTGTTGCTGTTTCAGTAAAGAGGTCAGAAATTCAAAAAGTCATGGACTTATTGACCCGCCCCCGTATTTAAAGGCTTTGTTTTTAGGTCGACAGGACAAACTAAGTTCAATTTTATATTTAGAATGTGTATATGTTAGTGTTGATCAATTGAATGCTTTATTGCATGTGAAATTAGGTTATTACAAAACGTGAATTCAAAAGTACAAAAATGTGATTTTAAAAGAGATAGAAAATAATAAAAAGAAAGAATTCAATATATAATTCATTTTATAGCAAGACAAGATGTGTTTAGATATGTGTGAGCATATAATCATAGTTTTATTAAATTTATGTCGATGTTGTCATCTAACACTTCTCCTCAATATTGTCAGAAAAACACATCCCAAATGTTTGGAAACAGCATTTGTGCTTTTCTCCTGACACCGCTTAGGTTAGAGCATCCGCAGCCATGTTTTCACTTTGAAGGTACTTTATTTCTTCTCCACAGTATCCCCGATGAAATGGTACTTATAGTCGTAGTGCTTAGTACGTGAATACTTTCCTCCATTGTAAGCAATAAATTGCAGATTTTGGTTGTCTGTATAAATTATGGTCGTTTGTGCACATTTAGAACCCAGCTCTTCCAAAAGAAAACGAAGAGCGTATCCTTCTTTAGCCGCTTCGGAAAGAGCAATATATTCCGCTATCGCACTCGAAGTCGCCACTACATGCTGCTTCCTTGATTCCCAGCTGATCGCGGCACCTGTAAGAATAAAACAAAAACCACTTTGAGATTTACGATCATTTCGATCCTCTGCCCAGCTGGCATCATCCTGTTTTACGGAAAAGAAGTTTTGCATTTCTTGTAAAGTGAAGGTAACGTAACACCCACAAAGCTGCTATCCAATGCTGCATTTTAGGATGCTGAGCAAATTGAGCTAACGCACTTACAGTGAAAGCTATATCGGGACGACTAGAGACTGCAAGGTGTTTTAGACATCCAATGAGTTCTTGATACTGTTTTAGTTGTACAGAAGCCTGTTCCCCTGTAATAGTTGGTTCCTTTTCCAGTCGCAGTTTTTCCTGCATATGAATTTTAGTTAACTTTGAGTTTTGTAAATTATATTTATATAATAAATGTTGTATGTATCTTGTCTGGGATATTGAAATGATTTTGTTTTTCTTTTCAATCTCTAGTCCAACATAAAGTGATGGTTCTCCAAGATCACGTAATTCAAAATTGTCCGAGAGTTTTCTTTTTATAAATTCTACTTTAGCTTGATAGTTTGAAGCAATGATAATATCATATACGTATACCCCAAGAATTGTGACTTCTTTATCACTTATATTAAAATAAATGCAATTGTCATATTTTGATTGTTTTAAATCTAATTAAATGAGTTTGTCCGTAAGAAATTTGTGCCATTGTCTACTTGCTTGTTTTAATCGCCCATTTTAAATGACACACCTTTCTTGGATTATTGACATCAACAAATCCTTCAGGCTTCAGAAAAGCGGTCGACACTTCCAAATGAGTAAGATTCAAATCATTTTCTACTGATAATGCATAAATGATGCGAAGCGAACTTTGACGCACAACTGGCGAATAAGTTTCCACAAAATCTATGCCAGATTTCTGAGAGTAGCCTTTGACTACGAGGCCTGCCTTGCTTCGCTCTACTTCACCGTTCGATCCATACTTTGTTTTAAAAACCCAACGGCACCCAATAGCATTCCTTCCGTCTGGTAAATCACATAATTCCCAGGTCTTGTTTTTTATAAGACATTCGTGCTCAACCTCCATAGCTTGAAACCATTCTGATGACTGAACTTAACGCTTCATTAAAGTTATCCGGATCTTTAAATATTGTACTTAATAGAACCGCACTTACGCTTTTAGCTTTCTTTCTCGGTCTAATTACGCGCCTAATGATGTTATGCTTATTTGTATTATCCATCTCATTTGAATCTTTTACACATTGCTTCTCACTCGCTTCCGCGTTTCCCTCCGCTTCCCGCTCCTGATTTCCTGCATTCTGCCACTCACCCTCTGCGTTTTGAAACTCTTCCTCACTATCATTTTCCTCTTCGTCTACCTTAACTTGAATGTCTTCTTTTATTGAAGATATTTCCTTTTCTGTTTTATTCTTCTGCTCAAATTCATACATGTTTGATGAAATTCTATTCTCTTCTGGATGTTCGATAGAACCAAGTTCCTTATGATCTTTTGCATTTTCTATAAATCTTACATCTCGGCTGTTTAAAATGGTTCGCGAGCCTCTCTTCCATAAGCGATATGCTTTGGACACTTCGGAATAACCAACTAAGACAAACTTTTCGATTCTAGGATCAAATTTAGTTTCTAAAGGTTTATTCAAAGCGAAAGCCCTACAACCAATCTGGCGAAAATGACTGACAACTGATATTCGCCCTATCCAAATTTGTTCCGGGGTCTTTTGCTTGTTGAGGTAAGTGGGGCAGCGGTTGCGGATGTAGGCAGTGTGGACAAGTTCAGCCTAAAGAAATTTTGGAAAATTTCCTTCAATTAAGAAGCATCAATTAAGAGCCATTTCTACTAGTGTACGGTTCATCCGTTCAGCAACACCGTTCTGCTGCGGAGAATACTCAACTGTTAACTGCCTTTTAATACCATGATTTAATAAAAATGTAGAAAATGCCTCACTTAGAAGTTCCCGTGCATTGTCGCTTCGAAGAGGTTTAATTTTTCGATTGGTCTGATTCTCAACAAGGTTTTTAAAACGCCTAAGAACCTCAAAATATTCGCTTTTCTTTCTAAAAAAGTAAACAAACACCTTCCTGGAAAAATCATCAATAAATGTTGCAAAATACAGATATTTGCTAATTGATTCTACATTCATAGGCCCGCACAAATCAGTGGGTATGATGTCTAACAGCCCTTGTGAAGATTTATCTCTTTCAGTTGGATATGGAAGTCTGGTTCGTTTCCCTCGAATACAGGTTACACAATCTATCAAATTTGTCTGAAAATATGGCAGTCCTTCTACCAATCGAGACTCTTTTAACTGTTTTGATGAAGCTACATTTAAGTGGCCATACCTCTTATGCCAAATTTCCAATGTGTTCTCATTCTTACTTTTACTACTATTTTTAACCGACATTTCGGTTTTATTACAAAATTCTCTTTCTGCCATTGTTTTAACAAGATATAATCCTTTTAAGTGAACTGCTTCTAAAATAACTTTTTGTGATTTTAAGACTTGTGCGCGTTTCCCTTCAAATACTACTCTATAACCTTTGTCTGTTGCTTTGCTGGCTGAGAGAAGATTACTTTTAAGACTAGGAATAAAAAGACACCGGTATAGAAAGATGTCTTTGCCTTTTCCTTTAACTTCAACTGTTAACTCAACGGTTCCTATGCCTTTAACCTGAGCAGTTTTCTTGTTAGCTACTTCCACAGCTCCTGAGAAGTTTAAATCTAACTCCACGAACAATTTTTTATCACAGCACATGTGAGAAGTGGCTCCACTATCGATATACCATCTAATGCTTTCTAATTTTGTTTCTCATGCATAAGCTTTGTCCTCATGAATAACTGATTGTTCTAACTGCTTTACAATAAATCCTTCCTCATGCACTTTTGTTAAATTTTCAACTAGCTGAAGCTTCTCCTTACGTATGTTAACGCGGCAGTCTCGCTTCATATGATCTTTACGTCCACATCGGTGACAATTAAATTGAAAATTATTACTCCTACCTGGATTCTGAGATGAAGTGTTTTTCTAAAAATGTTTTACTTTCAGGGCGTCTCCTTTACTTTCATTTGTTATTTTCCCCTGCCAACTTCCAGAAGCCGCGCACGAAGCACATCCACAGTAGGAAAATCCCTCGATGCGTCAAATGCAGCTTGTATCTCCTTGTAGCTCTCAGGTAGGCCATCCAGCAACAGCACAGCAAACAGCTCTTCGTTCAATTTTGCATCCGTTTCTCGTAGCCGAGTAGTAATAGAATTAAAGTGAATTAAATACTGTTCCATTCTTTAAGTCTCATGCATTTTTAAATTGATCAACTTATGAAATTCTTCGACTTTCTGCCTAATTTCTTTCCGATCGAATATTTTTCTAAGAAATCCCATACCTCCTTTGATGATCTTAGCGATCGCACTTGTGACACTTGTGTGCGTTCCATGGCAATTATTATCTCACATTTAGGATCCATATCCTTGTCACTCCACTCCTTTGATCGGGTCTATTTCTGGTTTCTACTCCAGTCCTTGAACCAATTTCAGCAGACGATTCTTATGCAGTATTGCCTCCATTTGGGGCTTCCAGGTAAAGTAATTGTTCCCATTTAACAATGGAATTCTTCCTGCATAGGTAGTCATCACTACTAATTTTCCTTGATACCAACTTGGTAATTAGATTATTAATTGAAGATTAAATATTTCGACTAAACTAGAGAGAGGGTGCTGGGCCCATAACCTGTTAGTGTTGATCAATTGAATGCTTTATTACAAGTGAAGTTAGGTTATTACAAAACGTGATTTCAAAAGTACAAAAATGTGATTTTAAAAGAGATAGAAAATAATAAAAAGAAAGAGTTCAATATATAATTCATTTTATAGCAAGACAGGGTGTGTTTAGATATGGGTGAGTACGAGTATTATTAAATTTATGTCGATGTTGTCATCTAACAGTATATAATAAAAAAAATATGGAAAAGAAATGCTTTATTCACCACAACGTGTCTTGCAATACGAATGCAATTACTTTCTCAAATGAATTTATTTGCAGGTTGACACAACTATTGTTGATATTGTCGATATTGTTGACATTATTGACATTGTTTACGTATTGTCTACGCTAGAAAGTAAACAATTTAAGTCGACACGTAGAGAAACAACACTGACTGCAGCTTTTGTTATAAATCAATAGTCTTAACATAACAACAGGAAGTAACGATTTGATCTGGAAGTTATTTGTTTTATATGCACAGAAAAGCGAAAAGTGGAATATGGAATCCGGGAGAAAAATATTTGTTGGAAATATTAAAGGAGCAAAATGATACATAGTTGGGATTTCAGGAACCAACAAAATAAAGGTTATTCGTGATGTTATTTATAAAAAACCGTTTTCAAATCCATTTAGGTAATGAGAATGTTGACTCATGTGTTGATAGGTAAGGGAATGCAAATTTCAAAACAGAAGTAGATCTAAATAACAATAAGAAAGCTTATACAGCAACATCTTAATGACTTAACCGGTGTTTGGAGATAATTTCACTCATTAGAGTGAAATGCGAGTGGTTTATTCCAATGAATCTTAATATGAGGAGCACTTGTTGGTTTCCAATACAACTTGCTTACTTTTTATAACTTACTTTTGAGTTATTATAAAAAAACCACCGATCACTAGAAGAACACGAAATCGAACTTCAACAAAACTAAGAACAAAAATTAACAGCATACCGAATGCATAATGACATGGAAACGAGGTCTGCAAACATTTCTTTTGCACCAAATTCATCATGTCAAATTTGGGGATGAGGAGAAAGGACGCACTATTTTTAGTGGTACTACTTCCTCCACACATGCCAATAGGAGCCATTAATTTTTCAAATATTTAAACTTTTAAAACACAATATACTGTAAGCACTATGTGTGTAGTCTCTAGAAATTGTTAAAAGTAATTTTTTTTTCTCATTAATATTGGCTTCAAGACAACTTTACTTGGGGAATAATTTTGAGTTCAACGTGAAGACAGTTCTTCTTAGTCTGGAATCAAAAAAATCCGTTTGGTAAATGAACACCTAACAATGGCAATATCCGCAGCGATCAGAAACGGACATTTTCAACGGATATCCTCAAAAGACAGCCGTAACGGAATCAATTAGTTGATATCAATGGTCATCAACGGACATACATATCGGACAGCCGCCAGAAAAATTTGTTCATTTCATTTCATTTATGTACATTTATTTGTATTCTTATTTATATAAGATATATAATATACATCTTTTAACTTATTGAACAAGATTAGGATAGTTACAATTATTATGATTTATACAATCTGTACATAATTTGAAGACAGGAGATAAAGAAAAAAGAAGAAAAGATAGGATATAGAGAAAGATGAAAGGAGAAAGAAGAAAAGATGAAGAAATAGAGCACTATTAAATTAATTATTTTCTTCATAGTACTGGAAAACTTTCCTGCTACAAGTATTTGTGTCGTTCGTACGCGTAATTTCCAGGGGTAAAAGATTCCAAAGCTGAATCGCATGCACAAAAAATTGACGAGATGTATTAAGATACTTACACCTTGGAGTAATAAATTGCATGGCTCTATGATTTCTTGCAAAACGTATTTTCTCAAAAAGATAATCTGGTGTTTTGGTTGTAATAATATTATGTAGTGATACTATGGTTCTGTATTTCATGAACGCCATTAAATTGCAGCCGGTTATTTGTTTACTGTCAGAAATGTGTTCATGTCTGTAAAAAAAAAAATATGTATCTTGCGCAGCTATTATAGGCTACAGTGAGTTTTCTTCTAGACTCATATTGGAAATAATTTCGCAACCATAAAGGATGATAGACAATACAAAGGACTTAACAGGTTTTAACTTAACGTAAGTTGGCAGGTAATTTGACGTGGGACTTAGTCCACGAAGTGCTCCATAAATTTTTGATACAGTTTTACTTATATGAATATTCCAGTTCAGGTGTTGACCGAGATGAATACCAAGATTCTTAATTGTTTCTACATACTCGACAGGAGAGTGGTTTAAGAGAAGAGGGGGAAAAACCTCCGTACTTCTAGAACGACTTATCACCATAGCTTTTGTCTTTGCCGGGTTGAGACGTAGCCTGTTTTCGATTGACCACTTACTAATTTTGTCGAGCTCACAATTCATGCTGTTTATCGCCTGGATTTTGTTCGATTTCGGAAACAGGGAGTATATTTGGAGGTCATTGGCGTATATATGATGTCCACAGGTGTGAAGTCGTTGAGAAATATCATTTATGAAACATGTAAACAGTAGAGGCCCTAACACGGAACCTTGTGGGGCACCTGAGGGAACAAGAAGACAAGACGATTGTTTGTTTTTGTGATAGACGAATTGCGATCGATTACGTAAATACGATGACATAAGACTGCATAAAGAGTTTTCAAATTAAAATTGTCTTTCGAGTTTCTGTAATAGTATAGGATGATTTACAGAATCAAATGCTTTTGAGAAGTCAAGAAATATAATTGTACCCAACATATTCTTATCCAAACCGTTACGTAGATCCTCTATAATGTTTAGTAAAGCAGTGGTGCAGTTGCGCTTAGTGCGAAACCCCGACTGGTACTTTGCTATTAATTTGTTATCATTGAGATAGGTCTTCTTACTTACTTACTTTAGGTGGCGCTATAGTCCGGGGTGGACCTGGGCCTCAGGCAACAAGCTTCTCCAGCCAGCTCGATCCCTGGCTAGCTGCCTCCAGTTTCGCACGCTAAGTTGGCTGAGGTCCCCTTCAGGGTGATAGGTCTTCACTTGGTGACTTAAAATGGTTTCAAACAATTTACTTAGAGACGGTAGTATTGCAATGGGTCGGTATTCTGGAATATTTGATAGTGAGGATTTTTTTACCGGTAGCACTTTTGCGATTTTCCACCCATCAGGATAAACTGAGGTTGTGATTATAGTGTTCACAATGTGCGTGTATTGATGAAGAATAGTAGGTAGGAGAATTTTAGAAAAACTTTGGTTGGAATGCGAACCCATGTCATTAGATTTGATGCTTAATATTGTCTTGCCCACCTCATTTTCGTCAACGCAAGAAAGCGAGAAGCTTCTTTTAAGATGGTTTTCTCGAATAAAAGAAGTCAACATAACCGACCCGTTTGATTTTTCACTATTGTAGACGAATTTTGAGTTGAGATCTTCTAAGTCTGTTGTTAGTCCAATATGATGAACTTTTTTCCAAAACTCGGAGCTTGAGCTAACAGAGTCGAATTTGTGTTTTAAGAAGATTCTGTTTTTTCTCCGAATACTGCGTTACGAGCAGCCTTGAACTCCCTATGTAGGGATAAACATTTGTATCGTCTCCACCTGGAGTACAAAAGGTTACGCGCTTTTATAAGGTCACGAATATCTTGAGTAAACCATGGAATGTTAGTTTTTTTAATCTTATTTATTTTATGCGGGACATATTTACTAAACAAATATAGGATGTTGCTGTTCAGATATTCAACCTGAAAGCTGGTATTGTTTGTGCTATAAATGGGCCACCAATTCAAACTACGACATTCAGCAAAAAGCTCTTCCAAGTTGATATGAGAATACTGATATAATATAAAGGTTGTATCATTTATAAAAGAAGGAATTGCATCTATTGCAGTGAAAATCATGTCGTGATGGGAAAAAGAAGGAGCAAGAAGTTGGTTATAGTGCATTTCTAAACTGGGATGAGAAACCAAAACAAAATCTACTAGAGAAAGCGTACAAGTGGGGGCAAAATGAGTTGGTTGATTGGAATTTGCAAATGTTAAAATGAGTGCTTCTATCATTTCTCGAGTTGTTAGATTTTCATTCCCTAAGATATTTAGATTAAAATCACCACAGATAACGATTTTGGAGTGTTACTTCTTCAATAAACACATATTCCACAAGCTCACTCCTTGCCGATTACTTTACGACATGAAACGTATAGTTCTTATTATTTTTAACGTAAATGGCGACCCTTCCGCCGCCTCACTCCGTAAAAGTTTCATATTATCTAGTCCAAACAGATTGGAATTCATATCTGACTCCAGCCAAGTTTCTAAAAGACAGATAACATCAATTATGCTATCATTAAATATATAACGTAAATTGTCTATTTTGTTGTTTATGCTTTGTGCGTTCAGGTAACATATGTTGAAGCCCTTTTTTGTTTGCAAAGAACGTTGATTAAAATCTTAGACTCATTGATGGATCCCCCTTGCGCGTGTGAATTGTTACTCATTTCAAGTTACTAAAACACCTATTAATGCGACGAACAACACAAGTCATGCAGAAAAGTCAAAAAAAGCTACACACAATTTGAACAACAGCTCAATAGATTTAAAAACAGGGAAAGAGAGATATAAAGCAAAGAAAGAAAAGTAAATAAACAGAGATAATTAAAAAGAAGAAACAGAATAGAAAGAAAAAAAAGAAAGAGAATAATAAAAAAGATAATTTTACACGTCATATGCAGTAAATTTGTCATCTTCATTGATCGTGGTCGTGGGTACTCGTGCTTGTTGCTGTTTGGCTTTTTAGGGTCTCTTCATCATTAATAGTTATATTTCTTCCATTTTTATGTGCTCTTATGACGACTAAGCCATTTTTCGTAGTAACAGAGAAAAGTTGCTCATGCTGCTTGAGACGGACTGCTTGATATAAAAGCGAGCGATTTCTTATGGTGAGACTTTCGTTCATGTAGATGTTAGCGCCAATATTCGGCTCTTCGTCCAGGCCAACATCACTGATGCGCAACTGCCTTTTCTCTTTCTTCCGATATTCGGCAATGGACTTCAATACAAGATTTTTGTCGTGAGTTGAAGGAAATTTTAGAATTATTTGTTACGGTGTGGCAGAGATGGTGAAAAATTGACTTCAGGTTTTCTTCGGCCAACTGTGGGACTCCAAAGAGGATTGCTCCCTTCTCTCCAATACATCGCATTTGTTACTTAATTCAGTTAGGTTATCGGCAAGAGTTTTTGTTTTAAACTAGTGTGTCTCCAATTTCTCCACACGTAATTGCAAATCCTTAAGAGACTGATCTAGTTTTTGTGCATAGTTTGACCAGTTTTCTTGAAAGCGTGAAATCTGTAGAGTTATGTCATCGCGTAGGCTGAAGATTTCAGCAGAAAACCGAGTTAGGATTCTATCCGTGTGGTTATTTAGACGCTTTTCAAGCACTTCAGTATTGAGAGGCTTCGGTGCTCCGGTAGCGATACTCTTAGAAGTTGGTGTGGTACTTTGCTTTGGTGTTATGCAGGCGGTTGCATCCGATGCATTCACTTGCCTTTTTTGGAGACGAGTAACCGGGGCGATGTTCGCGTTTGTTAAGCGGGTTTTTCCTTTGTGAAGAGTATTTGAAGTAATTTTGGTTCTTTTATGTTTAAGAATTACTGGGCTAAAACTACTGATTCTATTTACAAACGAAAAAGGACCGAAAATAAATGTTTTTTACAGAACTACCAAGAACACGTCTATTCACTCTGACATATTTGACATAACGTGAGTTCTTGTCATAAGTATAATACTCGTAGCTTAACAGGATAAGAACGAAGAAATATGAAATAAAATTATTCTCCCTTTTTTTCTTAAAATTAATAAACTTCTAAAATTTAGGGAAGTATAAAAGTGAATTCTTTATACAATATATGACATATACACATACGAGTGAAAATTTAACAAAACCAAATAAAAAATACTAGGTGCCGGGATGGAAATTACAATATTTTAATAGTGTCAAAAATAAAAAAATCTGTTTTTGTGAAGCAAAATAAGGCACTTCAAAATGCCTACGCTTTTTCAGCCCTCAGTAAGGACCAATTAAAGTCCCTTGTCCTTTGACCCCCTTGTCGCTTAGGGAGTCAGATACACTTGTCAGACAACTCCTGCCATCATAATCATGTCGAAAAATTTCTGTTTCTCGTATTTATCACATCAAAACCGATCGTGAAGGCAAACAATTTCGCAGTTGGCTCTGTAAAGGTGCACATAGTTTACGACTCAGCAAACAATTTTTAGGAATGAGGCATTAAATAGCAACATTTCGATGAATCGAACAGTTGGAAGCCCACTAAATCCAAATGCGATCATCTACCATATGCTTCTAGCTCATTACAATATTTCCACAAATATTTGATAATGTGAATACAAATATATATGTTGTTCACCGACTGGTCAAGTGCATGCCAAAGCATTATTAGCAATTGCATTGGTCAAACATTCTGCAGCCAGTATGGTCTAAGGATTTTAGTTGATCTGGCTCAGAAGCCACTTTTATGACCAAAATGCAGAAATGGTGGTCAGTGCAGTCATCTGGTGCTCATTTGAGAAGCTTTGGGTAATTACTTACTTACTTACTTTAGGTGGCGCTGCAGTCTGGGGTGGACCTGGGCCTCAGTCAACAAGCTTCTCCAGCCAGCTCGATCCCTGGCTAGCTGCCTCCAGTTTCGCACGCTAAGTTGGCTGAGGTCCTCTTCCACTTGCGTGCGCCACCTGAGTCTTGGCTTTCCTCTACTGCGCTGTCCCTCGGGGGTGGATTCGAAGACTTTTCGGACCGGAGCATTGGTGTCCATGCGCTCTACATGACCCAGCCATCTCAGTCTTCACTCTTCTGGCTAGGTCCATGTCGCTGTACAGTCCATACAGTTCGTCGTTGTATCTCCTCCTCCACTCACCGTCAATGCAGACGGGACCGAAGATCGCCCGAAGAATTTTTCTCTCGAAGCAACCAAGAACACCCTCATCCATTTTTGATAATGTCCATGCCTCTGCGCCATAGAGCAGGACCGGGATTATTAAAGTCTTATAAAGGGTGACTTTTGTTGTCCGAGAGAAGGCATTGCTACTCAATTGTCTTCTTAACCCAACGAAACAGCGGTTGGCAAGAGTTATTCTTTGCTTGATCTCAGCGCTGGTGTCGTTGTCTGTATTTATAGCGGAGCCTAGGTAGACTAGGTCCTTAACTATCTCAAAGTTATACCTGTCGAGGGTGACGTTCTGTCCGAGACGTCGGTGTTGGTTGTCCTTTTTGCTTGACAGCATATACTTGGTCTTGCCCTCATTGACCGCTAAACCCATTTTCGCCGCTTCCGTCTCAATACTCGCGAAAGCGCCACTGACATCACGCTGTTTTCTCCCGATTATGTCAATATCGTCGGCGTATGCGAGTAGTTGGACGGACTTTTGAAAATAGGTGGTGGGTATCAATCTGAAGCTCATGGGTCTTCTCCAAGATCTGCCTTAGTGTGAATATCTCGTCGATGGTGAACTTTCCTGTCCTGAAGCCACATTGATGTGGACCTATCAGGTTGTTGACGAACGGCTTCAGGTGTTTACACAATACGGCGGATAAGATCTTATATGCGATGTTAATGAGACTGATGCCTCTGTAGTTGGGGTAGTTCAGAGGGTCTCCTTTCTTGAGAACCGGCCAAACAATGCTGAGGTTCCATTCATCGGGCATTCTTTCGGCCGACCATATTTTACAGATGAGTTGGTGTATGCTTCTTACCAAGTCATCGCCAGCCGCTTTGAGGAGCTCGGCAGTCAGGCCATCCGCTCCAGTAGCTTTGTTGGACTTAAGCTTCGATATAGCTATCTTCACTTCATCCAGGTCGGGTGGACGGAATTGTTGGTCATCATCGTCCAGGTTGAAAGGTTGATTCTGCTTGACAGCGGTATTTGGTCCGTCATCGCCGTTATACAGTCTGCAGAAATGATCTTTCCAAATCCTCAGCATCGACTGCGATTCTACTACGATGTTCCCTTGTTCATCTCTACAGGCTTCGGTTCGGGGTTTATTTCCGCGGCATGTTATTTGTACCTTTTGGTAAAACTTCCGAACCTCATTCCTGGAGTAGCATCTCTCAATTTCCTCGATCGCGCGCTTCTCATGCTCTTTCTTCTTCCTCCTGAGAAGCCGGTGTTCGTCTCTCCTCTTCCACTCATAGAGCTCATGAGCAGCTCTGGTCTTTTTTCGCAGTGTCGCATTGTGTGCTTTTTGCTTAGCTGCATGTGCTTGCCGGCATTCGTCATCGAACCACGGGTTTCGTTAAGGTGGACGAGTGAAACCCAGCACATCAGAAGCGGCATCTCTGATGGCGTTTTGGCAATGTTTCCAATGGTCTTCGATGCTTGATGCTGGCGGCATTGGACCTCTTAAGAGATTAAGAGACGCTCGATCGGAAAACGACCTGACGTTCTCTTTCGATTGTAATCGTCTGACGTCGAATTTTCTCACAGCATTAGTTTGTCTTGGCGTAGTTTGGGATATCCGCAACCGTACCTTCGCTACAACAAGGTAATGGTCCGGGTCGCTGTTGGCTCCTCGGGACGTACGGACATCCATAATACTTAAGGAGTGTCTTGCGTCGATCGCAATGTAATCAATCTGGTTGACTTTTGATTAATCAGGAGTTCTCCAAGTACACTTGTGTATGTCGAGTTGTGGGAACCGCGTGCTAGCCACGACAATGTTTCGCCCCGTCGCAAAGTCGATTAGCCTGAATCCGTTATCGGAGGTGGTGTTGTGCAGGCTATGTTTTCCGATTGATCCACCAAAGATACCCTCTCTTCCTAGCTTTGCATTAAAATCACCGAGGACAATTTTAATGTCATAGCTAGGGCATTGCTCTTGGGCAATTAGGAGAAGATTAAGAGGAAAGGTAGTTAACAAAGAAAGAAGAGAAATGTTGAAAATATTTCCTACCAACAAAGAGTAGACGGTAGGTGTGAGGATTAACTACAATTTAAAAATGATGTTCGTCCAAACTTCGGCAGTTCCATAACACCCGCCAAAAAAGGTAGGTGTTTTTTCGATGCGTTGGTCGTGCAAGTCATTAAATGGTAAATATTTAAACGATATCCTAATAGTGATATCTCGTTCCCTTAGTGAGAGGGGGGAAAAAATTTTCCCGGGTGATCTGTCACATCGCTAATGTTTCGTAGTGAATAGACATGCCGAAAATCTCACTTGTTTAAGAATTAAGTTTTCGGTTTGTTCTTAAATTGTTAATTTCTTTGAGTGCGGTAACAAAAGTCTTTTAAGATCGCATAATCATTCCAGCAAAACTTTTATTTTTATTTGCATTAATGTGAACCAAAATCAAAAATGAGAACATACATATACCCAAGTCTTTGTGTTTACCCATTCGAAGATTTTCTACTCATTTCCAATATATCCATCTCTCTCTAACAACCAAGAGTGCAATGGGTGGAAATACACGATCCACATCTATCGTCAAAGGGTCACTGTCCACTCCATGGTCAGGAGAAAAGAGAATCCCATATGCTTAAGGGAGAAGCTGCAGAACTGCAGAGAAGATGCGATGCATATGAGAGGAAAGTACTTGCAGCGGATGCTATACTTTTTTGTATTCCACAACTACTTCAAGAAGATCTTAAATCCATCCTTGATCTTATATGCCAAACAATAAAATGTGCGTCCGCTGAAGTAGATGCTATTTTTCGTTCTCGTCAGCGTAATACTGCAAGTGATTCTCCCCTTGTGCTTAAGTTTTTCTCTCCCAAAGCATAAACGAGCTTTTAAAATCAGTTGCTCACCACTGCAAAATTAAAAAAAAAAGCAACTGTGTCTGCTTGATATTGGTATAAACGCCAACAAAAACATTTTTATGCAT
This sequence comes from Volucella inflata, assembly GCA_928272305.1. NCBI lineage: Eukaryota > Metazoa > Arthropoda > Insecta > Diptera > Syrphidae > Volucella > Volucella inflata. Next base: position 69,576,865 of record OV743716.1, read on the forward strand.
GAGAGCCTAACTGTCAAAAATCATTCTCTTTTTCATAAAGCAACTGAAATGAAGCGCCGCAAACACCTGTGTCCTGTTTACACACGATCTGGCCCTGTTTTTGTGAAAGAAAATGCAAGTGGGAATAGCATAAAAATAGAGAGCGAAGAAAACCTTAACACCATCGCCGAGAGACGTCAAGCAGTGTCATCACAACCAACAGCTTAAATCTCCTTTCATTCAAATTTTGTATGTAGGTATGATAAGCGAATGCTATGAGAAATTAAATCGTATGTATTATTATATGCTGACTTTTCTGTATGTATGTCCCTTGTGTTCTTGTTGTAAATATTGTGTCCCATGCAAATGCACTCAAATGGGTATAATATGAATTCCATGGGCAATAATTATGGCAGTGAAGAAGTGTTAAAAACTATGCTAAGTGTTTTCTGTTCTCGTAGAGAAGGATTAAAGATAGCCCATATAAATGCACGAAGTTTGTTTCCTACAATCGAAGAGTATAGGTATATTTTTGGAAAATCGAGAGTAGATGCAATCAGTATTTCGGAAAGTTGGTTTAAGCCAAAGATTAATAATGACATCTATAAGTTGAGTGCATACAGACTATTCAGAGGTGATAGAAATGATCATGGTGGCGGTGTAGCAGTATATGTAAGAGATGGCTTAAGGTGTAGAAAGATCATTTTCTCTTCTTCTGACTCTCTTATTGACTATGTTTTCGTTAAAATAGTTAGTGATGACAATTCCGGGGTGCTGGGAACTGTTTATAGACCTAATGGTGATCTTAACACCCTTCTACACTTTACTGGAGTCCACAACATTAGGTTCCAAAAACAAAATTATAAGTGGTGATTTAAACAGTAATCTTTTGGTTGAAAGGCATCTTACTGACGGGATGAAATCATTTGACCTACATCCTGTAAATATTACCACTCCGACTCATCACGTCAGTACTACAAGCACTTGATGTTTTTTTCGTGAACCGTACTGATAGCGCTCTCTTTTATGATCAACTTTCTGCATCAGCTTTCTGTAGCCATAATCTAATTTTTCTTACTTATGACTTTTGGGTACATGACCAATCACAACCTACCACATTTATATATAGAGATGTTACCAATATAGACAGAGTTAATCTAGAACGGAGCATAATTGCTATACCATGGGAACATGTTAACTCAATGCCTTCTCCAGATAACCAGGTACAATTTCTTCATTCAAATATTAACTATCTCTTCAATCAGTATGTTTTGGCAAAAACAATAACGACAAAAACTCATCACAGCCTTGGTTTTCAATTGAAATTCGGCAGCTAATTAAGCAACGCGATCAAGCGTACATAGGTGGAAGCGATTTCGTATAGAAGAATTTCACCTTAAATATAAATCCCTCCGCAATATAGTAGTTCGAGAAATAAGAGCGGCAAGGGTACAATTCTTCTCGAGCAAATTAAAATACAACCTGGGTAGTCGAAAACTGTGGAGTAACCTACGACATGTTGTCGTAGGAAAAGAAAAACTTTGATGCCCAAATAATACTGATGGCAATGTACTAAACCACAAGTTTGTATCTGGAGGACCATCTGAGACAGCAAACCTCAACCTAGATTTAGATAATCGACATACACCTGCTCTACAAACACCACTTGGCTTTACATGTATAGATAGTTAAGGTCCAGCGCTATTGGGGTCGATGAAATTCATCCAGTTCTTATTGAAGCCATTCTACCCTTGATCCTACCGTATGTGACTCATATCAAAAATACTGTCATTACAACAGGAATGTTTCCACATCAGTGGAATATGACTAAAGTAATGCCATTGCCAAATAACTAATTTTGGGACGAATTTCGACCAATTTCCATTCCTTTCCAAAGTGTGCGAGCGAATAATGCAAATGCAACTTGACGAGTATCTTTCTCACAATAAAATGATTAGCCATGTACAATCAGGCTTCCGAGCAAAACACAGTTGTACAACGGCAATGGTTAAAGTTGTTGAAGATATTCGATCTAGCTTAGATAAAGATGGAGTAACTTTTTTGATTCTTCTAGATTCCTCTTAAGCATTTGACACTGTCGACCACGCTTTGCTTTGCAGAAACCTACAACACTATTTTGGGTTTTCCCCATCTGCTGTTAAATTGATTTCATCTTATTTAAGCAATAGAAAACAAGCTGTTCTGGTTAATAATAGTTTATCTGATTTTCTTAATTTAACTCGAAGGGTACCTCAAGGATCAATTCTGGCTCACCTCTTATTTTTACTATATATAAATGAGATACCAGATCTAGTCGCGTACTCCTCAACACACATATGTATATGGCGATGATGTCCAAATTAATCGAAGCTGCAGGTTAGGTCTCATTGAAAATTGTTGCCTTGTAACTAATCAGGATCTTAATCGCATTTTTGACTTTGCAAAATGGGTTGACACTCAACTCTAATAAGACCAAATGCCTGGTTAGATCAAGAACGAAAACGGATCTGTCATATTTCCCAAAAATTACTATAAGCAACTCCCCTGTTGATTTTGTGGATCCATCAAGGAATTTGGGCATTATATTTAATAGATTTCTAACATGGAACGACCACATTAAAACCATCGTATGGAAGGCTTACGGCGTCTTGCGTACCCTTTGGACAACTCAACCAATTACACCACTGGATACACGAATCATATTGGTAAAATCATTATTAATTCCAATACTTGGGCATGTGTGTGAAATATATGGTAATTGTGATTCAATATGCGCACGAAAATTACAAGTAGACCTCAACAGTGCCATTCGATATATACTCTTACATGGGCTTAGAATATATGATCATGTGTCACATCTCTCAATAAAAATCTTAGGAATGCCTTTTGAAAACTTTATTAAATTTCGCACTCTGCTTTTCCTCTTTAACATCCTTATAACACGGCAGCCTTCCTACCTCTACAATAATCTACAATTCCTAGCGTCAAATAGATCAACCTGTCTTATCATCCCGAGATTGAATTACTTAATATCTGAAGGACAGTTCTTTATTTATGCAATCCGCCTTTGGAATTCACTACCTAACTCTTGAAGAGCACTAAGTGAAATACATAATTTTGAAAAAAGAATTACAGCATTTTCTGTCATGTCAAACCAATTGATTTCTTTTTAATATATTATTTATTTCATATTTTTTTCTCCTTTTTCATAGCCTTCGTAACCATGTCCTACTTTTGTTTAATTGTTTTTAAATTGTTTTATTAATGATGAACTCATTCCGTAACGCATATAACTAATAAAATGTTAATTAAAACAGCTTTTATAAATTTCTAATAAATAAATAAAAAAATAGCGAAGGGTTAAAAATATGCATTCTAAAGACGGTTACTTTTGACACTACAAAAGCGGTACTAACCGAAGGATTCTATGTTGATGACCTGATTTATGGAGCAAACAGTGAATCCAAAACGACTAAGCTATATGTATTATAGAACAAATGCTTTAAGGTGTTAGGGAGATCAATCTTCCACTGGAGTGACTCAATGATCCTTTTAGCTCGGATAAAAATTAGCGCATTAAAAAACAAACTTTTTTGGCCAATCAAATTGTTGCGATTCAAACCCTCACTAGACCGCTGAAAGAGAAATGCAGACATGTCACATTAAAAGAAATCTAACAGATCTAGGCAGTAGAGACTTTCATCAGAGGAACTAGATAGATAGATAGATCTTCGTTCCATGTTAAAAATTTTAACAAAGGATAGTTATCACATATTTTACATTACAGAGATATGATATTATTTATATCTTTCTACTAAAATATTTTTTATTTTTTGTGTTGTAAAGTATTGGCTATAATTCGAAGAAAATTAAATTAAATTTGGAGGAAAATACGACAAGAACCTCCAATTTAAGTACAAAAAAAAAACAACGAAATGTGATGTTATTGTCCAAAATTTTTTCTCCTCGAAAATACCGGCATCAATCCCAATTGACATCAAATAAACATCGATCATCGTTCTAACATCTATACCTAACACACTTAGATCTCACCTTACACATGTAGTGGTTCATTGTACGCTAATCACTAAAGCGAGATTCGAATCGCTTTGCGAAATTATTGGTAAGTGGCATCCATCAGGGCATGCTCCATGGCGGTCTACAAGTGATGATGGTTAAAATCCGGAAAGACTATTGGGTAACCAAAATAAGGAGGCTGGTGAAATCTATTACATACAAATGCATGAGCTGCCATTAAAAAGGGGCATACAATGTTATCAAGAAAGAAAGCAAATTTCTCTCATCCGCGTGGTAAATTGAAGTAATGAAGAAATTAGCCTCTCTAAACACAACATCGCACTTCAATACTCCAATGTCACCGCATTTCGGAGGCCTCCGTAAGCCAGAGGTAAAATAAATCAAGCGCCACATTTAAAAAGTAGGAAACACCACTCTGTCAAATTGAAACATGCCTAAATTCTAGGCCACTATTTTCTCAGAACCTCATGATCTGACTACCTCTCCGCCGCCCACTTTCTCATCGGGGGACCAGTGTGCATTGGTGCGAAAACTTTTTAAAAAAGAAAGCAACCGGGTGAAACTTATTGTCATTTTGTTTCTGAATCAAAACCAAATAAGCAACCTCACTGTAAGCAAATCCACACTTCTTCATGCTTAATTCTAAGCCAGCTTCGCTCAGTAATAGCAATGCTTCACTAAGAATTTCGATATATGTATGTCTTCATGTCTTCTGTTGCAATAGAAATATCATCAAGGTATACGGTAACTAGACCTCTAACAATGGGCGACTTCAATGCTAAAGAAACGTATATTTGAGAAGCAGCAATTGCATTTTTTAGACCGAAGGGCATATAGACATAGACGTACTCAAATTGTCCAAAGGGTATGACAAGCGCAGTGTACTTTATGGATTCCTCAGATATCTCAACGTGATAAAATCCATCTCTCAAATCTAATGTGGTAAAAAGTCCTCAATCAATGGCAAAGGAAAATTATCGCTTTCCGTGTACTTGTTTAAAGCATGATAATCCACACACATGCAAATTTCTCCATTCTTTTTCCTCACTAAAACCAAGGCCGAACCATAGGGCGAGTTACTCTGCCTAATTACAGCCTTTTCCAGCAACCGCTCTATAGTATTTTGAGTTTCAGTGCGTTCGTAATAAGAAAGTCGCCGGGGTGAACAGTGTGTCGGAAAATCTCTGGTCAAACTAATCCTCATATAATAATCAGTCGGTTCTGCTTTTACCTCAGACTTCAAATAATATTTGTCGATAGCTGTTCTAAAAGCCCTTAAGTAAGCTTTACTAAGATATTCGCTTATATTTGTCTCAGGGTTTTGCCCTCCACAGATCCCTACTGCGCTTCTATCGATATTTAACCTGTTTGGATCGCTAAACAAAACAAAAGACATAAGTATACTGATAGTTTTTCCTGACAAATTAACTATTTCATTTTCTCTTAATTTTAACAAAAAGTAGAGTTCATAAGTTTTGTATTAAATTTACATAAGGCATCGCGTCCGATGAGCAGAGGTGTACTGGAAGTACAGTAAATTTATGAACCGCTATTTTTCCTCCAAATCTAATTTTAGAAGCTATTGTACCGTACATGTTTAAAAATTTATTTCCCATCCCTCGGAATAGTGTCGGCCTCTCCCGTTCAAACACATTAGGTACCAGAGACTTTTGTTTGAAACTACTTGGACTACCGGAATCAAAGAGAAAAACACACAACTTAGCTTCAGTGTTCGTTCACTGGGACTGGTAATATCCAAACTGTGAGCAATTGAAACATCGAATTTGTTCCGACGGAACACCCGAAGTTCCAGCAGTAGAGGCAGCAGTAGTAACAGTGGCACTCATAAGCTTCGGTCTAATATTCACTACAGCAGTTGTCGGGGCCTTCGGTGTGACACCACGAACGCGTTTCTTCTCATATCGATTCAATGGGGACTTCAGTTGTTTAATCATTGTGGCACTCATCAAAATAACAGCGTTGTTGCTGCGGTCATTCAGGCCCTCAATTATGCATTCAATTATGTCGGCCTCATTGCTGTTCGCATGAGAAGCAATTTATTGCATTTTACTCTCATATCTTTTACAGATTCATTGGGCTTGAGGGTGCGTGACTTCAGTTGCTGGAGCACTTCGTTCATTGTGTACACGCGTCCAAACTCTCCAATAAGAGCATCTTTGAGGTCGTCATATGTATGTGCGGCGGTTTTTCTTAGGGCATGTTGTCTGTGCCGGTAAGAACGCGTCGCACACTGATAAACGGGTAACGCTCACTGCAGCTAAATACTCCGAAGACATCCTCGACGTCGTCAAACCACTTTCGGACATCATAGGTGTCGTCGCCATTGAAAGGATGTATCATGCCGTCAACAGCAGATAAATCGAAGCTCCTGACATCCTTCACACCTTGTTGTTCCTTCAGCGTTTGCAGTTCCCGTTGTTTTTGGGGCAACTGAATTTGCTTCTCCATGTGAGTCAATTCTGCATCGACTTCTTGGACCTCGGGTACTTTGTCCTGTGGGCACCGCTCGTCCTTGGCATCGGTTGTCAGCTGACATTGGCTACTTCTGGACATCGGCGGTGGTCCTCTCATCATTTAGCCGGCGCAATTCGGCCACAGTCGCAGTTTCCTCGCTCCACATTGACTGCGGCTCAATAACCTGCCGTTGAACGTAGGACATTAAATATTTGTGTAGTTTTTTTCTTTCTTCTGAGATATAAAAGCACAGGGACAGTCTCTTGATTGCACACTTACCCCATAAGGGAGATCCGTAAGATATGATAGCCTGGAAAAGTACTTTTAAATTATGTCATCATTTTGAATAGTTATTTCACGGCTAAGAAATTTATCAGGGTTTCCGGTTGGGCACGTATCTTAACACCGGCAAAATGAGTGACCAAGATGTGAAACACAAAGCGTCGGGAGACGCATGGCAGATAGGTGCCCAGTCTGTAGTTTCCGAGTCTGGGATACTAGTGTACTGGTTTTCTATGAATTTGAATCTCCAACTTTCCTCTCAGCAAAACCGGATCTTTTATAAGGTATCCATCGTATCTTTGTTACTCGCGGAAATCAAAAACCATACCCTCGATTGGACGTCTGCTCTGAGGCTGAAATAAGAAGCGAGGGAGGAAATGTTGTTTTCATGCTATCTCATTAGATTGGAACCATGAGAGAAGCGAACGTTCACACAAGCCTTGATACAAGGTATCTCTAAAAACGTGCTCTAGAGATTGCCAAAATTGAAAACAACGGTACGGAGGCCAAACGAACACGATACGATAACTCCAGTCCCTCGACGTCAAAAGCAAAGAGAGTTCGAAGAGGAAATCTTACAGCTGCAAGATTTTATAAATACTGAGCAGTTTCACATTGCGTGTAATACCAGAGGACATCAATCTACACCTCCCCAGTGCTGAGCGAATAACCCAAAGACAGGAGAGAGTTATCGGTATGTCGACTGAGCTGTAAGACGAATAAATGAGATCATCTTTGTTAGCCCTACAATCAGAGGTTCTGGGTCGTGCTGGTTTACTCCAATGAAGCCAATGTAAATTGACTGAAAAAAAAAAATTCGGGCTGAATTAGTTTCCGAAACCACACATCATAAGAAGGTATTTCCGTTAAGCATTGGCTTGGATGGCGAAAAATTCTCGGGCCCACGGATACACAGCAGAACTTGGAGGGTCCTGCAAAGAGTGGAAAAGAAAGATATCGTCCACATGGTCTTTGCTCTAAATGACAGTGCAATCAAACGATTAAACAACTCAGGAGGTAATGTCTCGGAATGTTTCAGAAAGTAGAGACTTGTTACAAAGAGCACAGACAAAACTCCATCTGTGAGTATATCCACTACAACCAACACTAGTAGTCTCTCACCAAAGCAACCCATTAAAACGGCTGCAGATGAGATAGATAGGGGATGTGAGCTTTCATAAATTAGCGGTTTGAGACAAGAATCAGCTGCTGCAAAAAACACTTAAGAGTAGAGTTCCTGTACCTTAAGTAAGGAATCATGCAGCAGAAAACTCAACGCCTTGGCAAGATTCCCACCGAGCTGCTTTACTGATAAGTCCCAAAATACCTATCGTATCACTGCCACGGGGAATAGACTGGAAGAGTTCGCGTGCACCTCAGCCTATTTTAATCTTCGTGTACTGTATCTGATCGAACAGTGCGACACTCACAACTGGCAAAAAGTACTTGTATGCCAGTGCCAATGCCTACACTAACATCTGGTCCAGCACCGTTTACAACAGGAAGTGTGAGTTACTTCAAATCATAAATTTATTTTCAGCAAAAATCTGCTTCATTTTTATAGATTCTGTAATGGAAGTGGTACTTTTCCTTACCATCTTGTCTTTTTTTCTTTGTACTTCTATCAAGGATTCGCATGCGTCAGATGACGCATTCCTATCGGACCATATACACGTAATTTTCAATGTATTGTTGAATGCATTTTTGAACGTAGTCAAACTATAATACTCGTAGATACATACGTACAAAGCATGCACGAACTGGAGTACTATTCAAAAAAATCTCGCAATCAAAAATAAGTGAATGAACAGCGGAGCAACTAAAAAAAGAAATTCTGTCATCATTTAAACGCAGTTGCAAATGGAAATGCTCTTTGGTCAAACGATGTGGAACTCTTAACTCAATTGTGTGGAAATTTTTTAACAAATTCAAACTCAGCAATAATTGGGATCTGTAAAAGTCCACTTTAACGAAATTTTATAACGAATTGAGAAAATCCTAGAGATCTTCTTGGGAAAAAAACTGCAAAAATCTAGAAAACATTGAGTGAAATCTTACGTCTCCAAAAGCTTCATTTTAACTCTTTAAATACCTAAGATATGCTACGATCACAGCGAGTCTAGAGGCAGCTCTTAAAATTTACCTTAAGGTTTATTTCTCAATCTCAAGCCCCTTATATAACACTCGGTGTGTCAATTCTGAAATCACAAGCTTTCCCTACAGCAACAGAATACAGCCTATCTGAAAAAATGTTCAGCATAGACAAAGTTGATTGAGCAATAAACTCATTGAACCCTGGACTATACGGATTCTACCCAGCAGTGAAAAAGGTCGCGTCTAAAATTTTCAAAAAAGAGTTTTGGGAGGTAAATGTAAGTTTTTGTCCTAAAACTCAAGTACTATCGACCCATAGATTAAAGCATTGAACTACAAAACGCCCACCTCAAACCTTATAGTTATCAAGTGGTACTCGTTTTCCTATGGATCAGCGATGGACATCGGTATGGGGACTGGTATATTTGTTATTAACACCAGAATCGCACAAGGAATGGGAAAAGTCTCAGTGTTTTTCAAACAGAAACATATTCCACTGAAAAGTGCGCAAATTTTATCATCGATAGATAAATGACGCGTTCCCTCAAAACTATACTAACGGAAAGCTAAGCAGTCATTTAAACATAGGGCCCTAACCCCAATACAACAAAATATTTCGGCTAAAAGAACAAAGTCAAACTTTTGTGTTTGTTTGATCATGTCGGAAATGGAATAGCCCACGAACTGGCTAAAAACGGTTCGACTGTTTTTTTTCATTGTCCCTGAGCTGTTCAGTAATAACCCAAATTCAGCAATAACCTCAATAATAAAGAATTAAGATAACGAAATATGTGTCGCTCAATAGTGTTACTCCATTTTTTTAAAAATATTTTTTTTGATTAATGGTATCACATTTTTTCATATCTTTCAATAATACAAGGGAATCAACTCCAAACACGCATTACGAGTATATTTACGAAAGCTAATGTTTTTTGTTCTTATAGTGATTTTATTGTGTAACTGTTCACAATTAGAGTAAAGTAAGTCAATTTTTTTTCCGTTTAATAACGAAGTTGATTCACTTTTATTGTGACAAATGTGTTCTTACCATAGACTTTAATGTATAACTGGTCCACGTATTTTCGTATGAAGAGAACAACAACTCAAACACAGCAGCCGTTGCTTACAGTTTGCTTATGAAATCGCCTAGTTCATTGTACAATACATGGAGTTAGAGGTCCAGTTATACATTAAAGTCTGTGGTTAGAACACAAAAATAATCAAATATATTTAATTTTGATGGAATCTGAAGATTTAACTGATTTTAGTTACTCTGGTTTTGAGTATCAGCCTCCTGAAGCAGAAGAAAATTCTTCTGAATTTGGTAAGCTATATAAATTCATTGTTTTTTTACCATGCAAATAGAATGGGTGTCTGATATTTTTATTGAATTAAATTGCAAAGTGTATGGTTTTGCGTATATTTTAGATACATTTCCAGACACCAATGAGCAACTCGGGGAATCTTATAACGAGGCAGGTCTTCAAACTGAATCTGAAACTGAGTCTGGACCACCTATATCTAGAAAAAGGTCTGCTAATTAACAAAATTTGGTTATCAATAGAAGGAAGCTTCTACGTAACAGTTAAAAACAATACTAAACTGCAAAGGGAAAGAAGGTAGATGGAAAATCCTCGAAAATGCTGATTACGGGTCCCCAAAAAATGTTTTACGCTTTTTACAGAAAATTGAAGACGTGAATTATTTAATTCGTTTTGGAATTTAAAAGACTTTAATGCGCAGAATTTATATCTGTATGCATTAGTGCAAAAAAAATTGACAACAAAAAACGTCCAAAGATCGGTCACGTGCAGGAAAAAGCGATGCATTTTTAAAAATGATGTATCTTTTTCCAGGGATAAACGAGGTACAACAAGTAACTCACGAAAGTTGGATGATTCGGATATAGTTGCCCACATTCAAAGTTTTCCTGCCTACCAAAGCCATTACACTCGAGAAAGTCATCCGAATAGAAAGTATTTAAATCCTGGCCTTACAATCACTAAAATGTACGGTCTATATAAAGAAAAATGTGCTGATGAAAGGACTGAAACTAAGAAATTAAAATACTATATGAAAATATTCAGTACAAAGTTTAATCTTCATCTTAAGCCACCGCGACAAGACACTTGCAAGACCTCTGATGGCTTGTGTTTGAAAATTGAAGGAGGAAGTAATGAAATCATTAAAAACAAGTTAGAGATCTAAAGAGAATTTAATCAGCGAAAATCAGAAGCAGCTGGACAAAGCCTTCAAGATGATTCGAAATAAGATGATCAAGATGATTCAATAATAGTACGGGATACATGAATGTCTGGGATGAAGTTGAAGGTGGAAGAGGTTCCCAAGATATTTCTTTTTGTCTCATAAGGATTTAAAAACGCATGCGGCGTTACAAGAACACATGATTATAGGTATGTACTTAGATTCTTGCACTGGACAAAATCTAGACATTGAAACCGCTCTTTCTTTCTTGAAGCTCGTAGAGGACCCTAAAAACAGAATTAAGACTATTGACCAAAAGTTCTTGGTATCAGAGCAATAACACGCAAAATACATCATTTTATGGTCACTGAAATAAAAAATTAAGAATTTTTAAGCACTGCTGCGTTAGAAGCATCCATCACAAACAGGAAAAAGACAAAATGTGGTTATGACTTTAGTTGGCTTAATATTAAATGGCTCAGATTTGAAGACGATTATCCGCTGCAGTTAAAATTCAAAGATACTCTTAACCCAGACACACCGTTTAATAAAGTTGATCTGAGTAAAAAAAAAAAGCAAGGACGATCAATTACCAATTTATGCAATATTAAAGCGGACCTGCTATATCCATCAAGAAGACCTGTGACTGCTGCACAGATCTATTGCCATACATTCCAACAATTCACCATCAATATTAAAAAAACCTTTCCTTGGAGATTACGACTCACTCAAGTAATAATAACTCTAATGAGCGTTAATCTGATGACGAAATCGTGTATTAGTAAAACACGAAATGTTGCTATAATTACTGAAGAAACTCCAAGTTTATGTTTTTAATTTAATTTATGAATTTAATGTGGCCTCAATTTTCATTTCTGTAAAGGTTATTATAATCTTCGGTTTTTTAAGAATAAAAAAAAATATTAACTTAAAACGTATGGTTTTTGTTTTTTTTCTATGCATCATTTTGCAATAAGCTTATTATTTCCAAATTCAATTATATGGAGATAGTTCACTACTAAACTGAGAGACACATATGTAAGTCCCATTAGAAAAACCCCGTCAGGCTAAAACAGCCATCAAACCCTTTCACAACTTGAAAGGGATTTTGTCAAAAAAGCTCTGATTTTTAATCCGACTCTGCCACATTTAATCTATAAAAAATATGTCTTATTCAATAAACTGAATGTCGTCTTTATATGGAAGACGACGAAACTGCGAAACGCATTTTATGTAAATGTTAACTCTTAGTGCTTTTAGGAGACAAGGCTTCCTTAATTTTTATCCCTAGGGGATTTATTAAAACCTCCATCAGAAAGATTATCACTTTCATCAGAAGTGTTAAGGTTCTCTTGGTTTCCTACAGATATTTTGTGGTACAAAAGATCTTTTCGTTCGCTGTAGCCCCGTATGAACTCAAATTCCGGTCTTCTGTACAATCTAAGACAGGTCCTGAATCATTGCTTTTCAAACACCTGAATTGTTTGCACGTAATACGGCGCTGCATTTAACCACACGGCTTGAATAGGGCCACTCATATCACCTTCAGCCTCAAATCGAGTTGGCTGCTGCGAAACAGTTTCCTCGTTAGGGATAAGGGTTTCTTTGCTCAACCTAAACAAGCATTTATATATTTGTTTAAAATATAAGTAATGGTCGAACCAGATACCAAACTTACTAAGTACGCTTCTCACTGCCTATCGCAGCCAGTGATCTCCAATGACGGCCAAATATCACCAGTGATTTCTGATATTCCAGGAAGTGCATCTCAACGAAGTTATACACAAAATTGTTTCCAATTTTTGAAGATTGATTTTCAATTTCCAATAATCACATTGCAAAAGAATATTTTTAATCTGGACTAGGAAACTCAGACCACTCATCTATATGTTGAACAGTATCGGAGAACAACAGCTTCTTGTTGTAAGCCGTTTTTAATGTCAAATATTTTCTTGGATCACGACGATTTTTTTTCATAGATATAAGCATGCTGTAAATCATATATAACAGGGGTTTCAACATGTCAATTGTGAGCAGCTTATGGAAAGGCACTTCTAACTATACGGTATCTGTTAGGTGTTGAAAATTTAATCGTTAAATTATGACGTTTGATCGTGTGCTAATTCAATGTTAGAAATAAGAATCTAACATTGGCAGCCCTGTATCGGCCATGGCCTAGCTTCTTGACACTCATTTGTGTTGCCCATGTTGTCATTTTTGTCACATCTGAACGGGGCCCACAGTTTATTGCCGAATCCGAACGGCAGTCATTAGAAGCTTTTTCATAGGCAATTTTACTTTCGGGAGTTTGCCATTACCCGCCGAAAGGGTGATGACTACTCGAAAAATTGTTGGCGATGCCGGAGAACGGAACCTCCAATGAGCTAACAATCGCACAGTGGGGAAAATGGCCATTCTAGCGGGAAATAACTGTCAAATTTTTTCATCACAAGGTTAAATGTTTGTTTACAATTTTAAGCTTAGATAAGCAAAGAGTCAAGTACAATTGGAATGAACGGAATTGGTTGACACGAAGCGGTTTTTCTCCTCTTCGCCACTTGTTGATCGCGTTATTTTTGTATTGATTTTATTTTCCTTTTCACAAGCATAACTAATTAAATTTAAGCCGATTGCATATTTTTTCATCATATTCTATAATTTTAAGGTATATTTTAATTGAAATATTTTAGTTCAGTGCTGATTTTCGTTTTTGTTTACAAAAAATAGCGTTAAAATAGCGTCAGCGTGGTCTAAATAGTGGTTTCTCGTTTTTTTGTTGACTTTTAACTAACTCATCCGCCAACTACCGTTGAATGGCTTAAACTAAATATTTTACCACTAAGTGCACAGTAAGGGGGTGGCCGTGGTGTAGTGGTACTAGCCATCGCTTCTCACTCGGACGGTTAAGGTTCGAATCCTACTCATGACAAGTTTTTGATTGTGTACTTGGAACTTAATCAGAAAAATCTGCGTGTGAAGGCATAACACTGACATGTAGATTTGGCTGTTGTAGAGTTTCAAGCACAAAACAATCGTTAAAATTCACAACCTGAATCATTCTGAGTGAAGAAAAACTCTCCGTCCTATTCGGACTCCCACCCCTGGAAAGTCAATATCGAAACCAAACACACCTGAGTTTCAAACCACTACATCTCAACAAATTTCCTTTCTCCTCCTTCTAACTTTCCGCCCTCGCCCTGGCGACAGTAAAAGGGTATAATAAACTCCTTGAGGTGCGCGTAAATTATAAAAAAAAAAAAAAAAAAGTTACAAAAGAAATAAATTGCAACTATCTGCTATTCTGCTTTTTTTCAATACCTATAGGTAATCATGTCGATTTCCAAAAAGGGAACTTTTCGAAGTTTGGCGAAGAGAAGATGCTCCAAAAACAAGGAGTGCGTCTGTTATAAGCTATGTTTTTAACAAAACTGAGTTAGATAATAGCGAAAATGAAGAGCAGTGCAGGAAGAGAAAACAAATTTTGCAAAATTTTACCTCTAAACTTAATGAAAGGTGGATTAGGGCTAGGCGAAGATTGGATTTGTTTAAGTCTAGTAATGACAAGTGGTTAGATACTGATATTGTGCTACCGCAATTTGAAAAAGCCCCTCGTATTACAGAAGCTAAGCCATCAGGACTTGGAGGACTTGCGAAAGACTTTGTAGAACTGAGCGATCGGGCGAAACGTTTAAAAGTGTCCAATATTGTAGAAACCGAAAGTTGCGAGAAGTTGACGTTTGCTCCGCGACTGAGTCATCAAAAGGCCGGTAAACGGGATGCTGCTAAACTAATTAACTTGTTGGAAGTTTCCCCAAATAGGGCCACGAAGATAAAAAAGGCATCATCTTAAGCTATTACTAAATATACGCCTGAGGAAGCACTGGCTTTATATGTAGATGGGCATTTTACGAAAAAATCGTACATTTTAATGCAAACAGGTGCTAAATATCGTAATGCATATATCTATCCACCATACAATGTTTTGCAAGTGGCGAAGACAAAGTGTTACCCGAACGAAGCCTTTATAAGTGTAACCGATATTTCGGCAGAAGTCACCCTGCAAGGGCTTGTCGATCGCACTGCGCAGCGACTTTTGGAGTCTCAGAAAGAGGTCCTTTAAACAGATATTTCAAGTCAAAATATATCGATCATATAAAAGTGGGGCTGTGATGGAAGTGCAAACCATTCAACATATAAGCAAGCCTTTAGAGAAGAAGATACCAGCTCAGTGAAAACAGATGCTTTTTTATATGCTGTGTGTATTGTTCCACTCCAGTCCAATATGAACGGTAACATTATATGACAAAATTCACGGCCATCATCAACTAGGTTTTTCCGGCCGGTCAAACTCATTTTTCAAAAAGAAAGCTCTGCATTGATCCAAAGAAAAATTGAGAACACAAAAAAGAACATCATTGACAGACTAAAGGCTGAAATGAATTTATTAGTCAACATACCTAAACCAGGCTATGGTACCACGAACGATGGTAACACTGCGAGGAGATTTTTCCAACAGCCTTTTCTTGCTTCCTGAATAACTGTAATCGACCTTAATCCTTATTAAACGCTTAGATATTATTTTAAAACAATGGCTTGTGGTTACGCAGTAAATGTAAAAGCTTTTAGGGAGTATACAATGGAGACCGCCAAGTTGTACGCAGAATTGTATCCATGGGACTACATGCCTTCTAGCGTTCACAAGATACTCATCCATGGTGCAGACATTATAAAATCTGCTCTGCTTCTAATTGGAATGCTCTCAGAAGAAGCTCTAGAATCGAGAAATAAAGATTTTAGAAACTTCAGAGAATTCCACACAAGAAAAATGTCTCGAGAGGAAACTATGCGGGATCTCCTGAATGCACTATTTGTTTCATCCGATCCCATTATTTCTTCAATTTCAAGAGTTGTTTCTCTTTAAAAAAATAATAAACATCCTCTTAGCGAAGATATTCGTCGTTTATTGACAGAACCGGCAATAATACCTGCAAGGCAAGGCTCTAATTAAAAAGAGGAAGAAGATGATGGTAATGAAAAAGAGGAAGAAGAAGATTATGATGAAGAAAATGATGGAGACGATGAATTTTTGTAAATAATTTTTGTTCAATTGAAAAATATTTCAATATTTTTAATGATGATATAAATAGATATAACGTTGAAAATTTTGTTATTTTTTTATAAAATGGTAAATTAGGTATTAGATATTTCAGAATCAATCGTTTAAGACCAAATATTGTCACTCAGATGCTACAAAATCAACAATGCAATCAAATCTGACTTATTTCCTCCTAGATTGGCCATTTTACCCACTATGCATTGCCGCCACCATCGCGCCTTAAGCAATACCGTTTAAAAATTCAGTTTTATTTTACTGTCAAAAAAAAAAACTACAGAATAATTTTTTATTTCGTGTTACATTGTTGCTATGCATTTCCTGCAAAATGAAGAGTGTAGTTTTGTTTTATTCTCCCCCACTCTAAACGAGCTCTCAATTAAATTCTGCGTCCTTACTGCTTATGTACTACCTCATTTAAGTCGTTATAAGCTTCAACTATCATCGTTATTGAAACATCTGAACAGTGTTGATATTAGCAGTATTAAAAGAAGTAGTAGTATTAAACTTTATTTAAAAAAAAAGCCTTAAATTAAACATGAACATTTGTTTAACTTTAATTTAATATGGTTTGGCTCAAGGCCGTCTACCAGGTTGACAAGTCCTTAAATCTTAATATTTCGTATTCATAATTTAATTTAAAAGTCTCCTTCAATGATAAGAGTTCAGCAATTAAGTGGGTTCGATGTGTATTTATACAAAACTTCCCAACCAAGTGTACCATTCAAATGCGTAGGGCATCATTTAAATTTATTGTAGCTGCACCAAAGTATCTCACACGGAACTCACTTAAAATAAGACATCTGACAATAAAATGGTAAACATCCTTCCTTTCTTGTAGGATACATAGGCCGCATAGAATTGGTCAGTCAGGTCGATGTGGTATGTAATCTAAATTGATTATTTCCCCTCTTACTTTAAATATTAAATTAATCAACTTCAGTGGAAAGCGATTAAGGAAGTATGTGTCTTCTTGCAGATTATAATTTGCCTGACTGTAAAGCATTCTATGCTGTGAAGTTTCTGCTTTCGTTTTACAATGGTGGTAGGAAATGCAGCTTGCTCTCTCTAATAGTTTTGTAAAAACCTTCCTTAAGCCAGCCATGTTAATGTCCGACGCAATGTGCACATTTGCAACAGAACTCCAGCTCCAGCTCCTCCTACTGTTTGATGAGATTTCCCCTGGTGGATATAGCTCTCTTGGGCACTAGTTGGGGCAACCGTCCCTCTTCCATCTCCAGCACTTTCATGACATAACCAAAGTGCAGTTTGAGCGACCCTAAAAATAGAGGTGGCACTGTTGTTTCCAAATGCTGCATTTAATTTGGGGTGCCGTTTGGTAATATCTTCGATTAGTCGGCTCCTGACTTAAGTTATTTTGATATAAAGGTTGGAAACTATCTCTCCATATCAACTTTGGAAGTAGTCTCAGTTGCCTCGTGCTGAGCATTTCCTCAGTTACTGAAGATGTACGACTTATTTCCGAAGGCATGTGGTCTGAGAAAGTTTGTGCAGCTATCCTTAAGTTGCTCAGAAAGGAGTAACGCTTCCTTAACACAAGGCCGTAATCAATGACTGAGCACGCCGTTTCTAGGATAAGCGTATAATCGCCATTCGGGTCTCTTTTACAGCTTCCAAAGCTTCCAAATTATTTTGCGACAATCCCTTGACCCTAGGTCCTGTAGTGTGTCGCAAGGTTTGTCGTAATCCTACTCCAGTGATTATAATTCACGTAAATTGGTATGACTAAAAGGGCAACATCCTTCAATTTAACTTCCAAGATATTTCTTCAGCTCGATTATAATTCAGAACAACTCCTTTAAGGGACTTTCGATACCTAGTAATTCAGTTCCACTTCCTCTTCCAAATGTAGATATTTGTTTTTATTGCTGAAATTCATTTCAGTTCATAGTTCCTACATATTCCTTTGAATTTCAATATCTCATCCTCTAAGACATGAGTTTCAAAAAGTACAAATAAATCAATGAAAAATCTTCATTTCAAAGAACTTATTTTTGAGTCCTGCGACATTGTACCCTAATATTTTTAAATTATTACATTTTATTTGTTTCTGGTAGACGGGAAGAGGAACTCAATTCTTTCTATCGTGTAAGCGCACACAAATTTATTGTTTATATTAGTCCGATTAAACTCATGCAAAGAAAGAAAATATTGATTGGTATGAATACACAACAAGCATAACATGAACAGAATGTGTAGACAAAAAAACAATAGTCAAATTGTATTTACC
The DNA here is from genome assembly GCA_928272305.1 of Volucella inflata. Taxonomy (NCBI): domain Eukaryota; kingdom Metazoa; phylum Arthropoda; class Insecta; order Diptera; family Syrphidae; genus Volucella; species Volucella inflata. The sequence continues at coordinate 69,595,302 of OV743716.1, forward strand.
CTATCGTTGTCCTTGCTACACTATTACCAGTTTTTCGTGCGTAGATATCTTATTCCCCTACTCCTGTTGCTGTAATTCTCTTTAGTTGTAATTTGACTCTATTGATCATGAGTTTAGTTAAGCTATGTTGCGAGTTGTCTATTATATATTTTTAATTATTATTATTATAATTATTGGTTTTATCACTGGAATGTAAATTTGTATAATTATTGATCAGTGGTTTGTTATATATTGCGAGTTGTGTAGTATGAGTGATGTCCTTAAATGAACACCAATTCCGAAATGCCGAATATTCGACAAATTAACCCTTCTTCGCTAATAGCTTTTCTCTATCGTTTTTTTTTGTAATTTTTAACATATTTATGCAGTAATTTTTGTTGCACAATATTGTAATGTTAGCTTTTGCTCTCTTTTAACCATAGATTGCCGCTTCACGGCATTCGTGATGCCTGATTCACAATGCCGGGAGAGAGCGAGGCGAGAGCGATAACGAGTGTAGCGCGAGCTGTCAAATAATTTCCAAACAAAGGAAATGTATGAAGTAAAACACAATAGCGCGAGACTCGTCGCCACGCAATGCTGTAATTTTGAAAAACTGAAAAACTCTCAATGCGTAACAACGCGAATTTGGAGTTTGACACTTCTAGAGAGCGGCTGTTTGAGTTTTATGAAAAAAAAACTTTTTTGTGAGTTAATAAAACCTTGTGAATTAAAACAAACCAAACTCACTCCTTTATTGGTAACTTGGTCTAATCCACCACCTTTTTTATTGACTTTTTTGTTCTGTTTTAGCTTTTCAAAAGCTATAGTACCCACGACTGTTAATAATATTGTTTTCTTCAAAATATTTTTCCTCATTTTTTAGTAGTTACATACACTTTAACTCACAATATTTAAAATACAACTGACACTCGCTGTCAAAAAAATAGCCAACGAATATCATTCAATTGTGATCACATACGGCACACCACCCGCAACCATCAACCCCCAATGGAAATTGAACGTAGTCAACGTCAGGTCATGTATGATATATGTACACATACATATATATAATTATATTTTTACGCATATCACATCTTTTCGCCGTTAGTATCGTAGTTCACACCAAATAACAGTGATCTCGCAAACTATATCATACATATACTTAAAACGAGAAACATAGACACATACATATAAACATTGTTTCGCATGCTCCATCGGAAAATTATCAAAACAGTAAAAATCTGAACTTTTTAAAAATATTCAATTCTGTTAAAATCACGTGGTATGTATGTAATATAGGTATGTATGTATTCGTTAATTCGTAATAAAAGTGAATAAGGTAATTGCGGCCGATTAATGAAAATACGTCCCTATCAACCCTTGAAATTCGTATCAAAAGGCTTGATGAAAACATTTCAAGAATTTTTTACACTGCAAAATGAACTGCTGAGCTTTATTGAAAACCCAGATCAAAGTATAGATCGTGAACCCGAGTTTCCTAAATATGAAGAAAATTATTTTCATGCTCATTCGGTATTTTTCGACTCGATAAAACGATTAAAGGCTGAACCACAATCCGAAAAACAACAACTCGAAAATCTTGGCGACACGGAAAGTTCTTCATTAATTAGTCCGTATACCATATTTGCCTAAATTAACTATTCATAATTTTACCGGAGACTAGATTGGCCTGCCTTCCGCGAACTGCTGACCGTTATAAGAGAATCCAATACAACCATTACGTGCACCCAAAAGATGCACTATCTTAAATCTTTTTTACGTGGTGATGCAGAAAACTTAATAAAACATATATCGTGTTCTGAACCGATATTATATTGATGCCTGGGAACGATTAGAAAAACAATGCGATCAGAAATTTCTAATTGTTCAATCATTCATAATATCTTTCTCATCGCTGCCAACCTGCACAACACCAAATATCCGCATGCTCGAAAAATTTCTGACGGGGCAAACGAAACAGTGCGTGGACTCGATGCATTAGATTCAAACGGCAGCGACCCATGGCTTTTCTATTTTCTAATCCAAGAACTAGACAAATAAACTTGGCCAGAAGAAGTGGGGTCAAGCCGACTGTGAACTTGACGAGCTTTTAACGTTTTTGCAAAAACGGTGCACCTGTCTTGAGTCGTGTATTCCGAATTCCCGATCCCAATCCCGATCGAATCCGAAACATAAGTTCTGGTCCCTTTCATTTACACTAAGTACAGCCTTTGCACCCTAGTCCGAATTGTAAAGGTGATCATACCCTTTCTCTCAGCGAAGAATTTAAATCGTTTTCTACATCAGATCGTCGATAATTTGTAAAGCAGAAATCCCTTTGCTTTAATTGCTTAAGGCAAGGCCATGCATGAAATAAATTCAATCGAACTTGTCGTCAGTGTAATTCGCATCATCATACGTCGATTCATCCTTTCAATCCACCAATGCATGCGCAAATCAATTTCAATTCAAGTAAACAATATCGTCGTTAGAATTTTGCTCGATTCGGGATGCCAAGTATCTTTTGTCACCGAGCAAATGACTCAACGCTTGGGATTGCTTTAAAAGCGATATCGCGATCCAATTCTGGGAATCGCGTCCAGATCAGCTGGAGTAACCAAAGGATTAATGAGATCTTCCGCCTTCAAGCATTGACATAACTTCTTTAAGCAAATTTCCAAACGACCTCGCTGACCCTCAATTTTACACACCTGGTCTAATGATATTTTGTTAGGAGCTCATAAGTTCTTCAGTATTGTTACACTATGTCTTATACTGTATGCCAATTGTTCCATAGTTGTTAAAAGAATTATTTTTATTTTTATTGTCATAATAAAAGCCAGTCATCAATTATCATTCAAGACTTTCACTTTAGAGTACATTGTGTCAGGTGTAAAAAAAAAAGTAAAAGTATTTATAACATTATTATTACTTTATGGATTCCGAAAAATAGAAATTACAAATAATAAATAATAATTATAAGCAAGTGGCCATATAGGTTACATACCCTATGAAGAACAAGAGTATTTTTTCATAAGAGTATTTTTCTTCATCTTCAATTTAATATTCCCACACCTTTCCAAGGCAAACAAACATGATCCGACATGTGTAACGATTTTGATTTTCCCAGACCTCTTCAAGGTAAGCGAACATGAAGCGACAATATGCAACGATATCAATTATTGCATAGCGAGTCGCCACGCGCAATTCCGAAACTAGCTGAGTTAGCAACGTAAGAATAGATATAAGGGGGTGACAGATTGTCACCCAGTTAGTTTATAAGTTGCACAAGTGTAATAAAGATAATAAATAAAAAATCTTTTTTTTCGAGCGCGGCGAAATTGATTGTTAAATAGGCGCCGTCGGATTTGTTTGAAAAGATATGAGAACGTTCGTTGAAAACGCTCAAAACAAAAAGATCAAATATTTTAAAGTGAATTAAAACGGTGTACCAAGTAGAGCCTCTACAGATCAGAGAAAACGCACTACCTCTGGACCCTTTCAATTTTTAATCAAAAGTGTATCTTTATTCTAAGAGTGTATCGCGTACCGAATGTGGAAGTGTTTAAAAGTTAGAATTTAAAAAAATCCACATCGGATTTATTAGAAGTGAAAACAATTACAAGTGCAGCTAAATTAAAAAAAAAATGCTATTCCAGTGACAATAATTACTAACTCAATAAAAAAAAAAAAAAAAACAAAAATCCAAAACTACCACCATTCAAAAAAGAGACAGGATAACTAAGTTTTTCGGAGAAACTATCCGAAGGGAAATGGATGCAGCACTTATGGAGCGGCTCACAGCGGCGCTAGAGGCATTGGCTAGCCGCAGTCCCGCACAAAGTCAAGCAGCAACAGTGATGAAGGAAATTGGATACATCAAGGACTTCTATGGCAACCGAGAACAGTTAACGCAATTTATAAATGTGGTCCAAAACCATATGGATGCAGTGACCGCCATTAGAGCACACGAACTACGGCAAGCAATATACAACAGCAAAATAGGCGGACCAGCGAAAGAACTTTTACTCAACAACCAACCTACAAATTGGAAAGAGGCGATGCAGCTCCTGCAATAACACTTTAGACCAACAGTTAATTACAAAGATATAGTTCCATTTCTGATTTAAACTATCAAATTGAAAATATTATAGAAAAAAATTAATACCTTTGCAACGTATGAAAAGAAAACTACAGAAACTGAAAAAGCATTATACACCGTGTTAGTTGATAAGATTAAACAAAGCGTAGCGGGAAGTTTATCCCGAGAGATAAAAAATATTTTTGAATTGCACGTAATAAAAGAAATATTATATACTTATGTAGGGTTTGATTATAATAATTTAGATAGGAATTTCCTAACACCAGACCGACAATCTACGTCAAACAATAAAACTAGAAACAAACATGCCAATAGTCCCCGAACCCAAAATAACCAGAAACGGATAATGATCAGAATATATAAACGCGAATAGGCCGTATACTGTTTGGCAAATTATCTTTTTCCTTTTTTTATCTTTTGGAAGGACTGGGGTTGCATTGCGACTGAATGCAACCCCAATGATTGATCGTAAGGGAAATATTAGCTCGGACCAAAGGGAAATCCCAATCTTGGGGAAATTTTCCCCAGATGTGGGAAATAAGAATGAGACCTTCAGGGGTGTGTGTGAGTGAGAATGGAAGCAACGGAGGTCCAAGGCATGGTGGCACACTCCAGCGAAATTGCGGAGTGTTGCACACAAAGACCAAAAAATTGGCCCGTTGCATCCGTATGAACGGTTGTACGAATGGACGTATGTGTGAGACCTACGGTCCGAGCCAATATCGATGGTATAGGGTTAACCACTTCTTGGTTGACCATCAAAGTGTTTAAAAAAAGTTTGGCAAAAAAAAAAAAAAACAAAAAAAAGGAAAAAGTTTAATCGTTTTTTTATAAAAAAAGAGAAAAAAAAGGAAAAAGTTTAATCGTTTTTCTCATAAAAAAAAGAGAAAAAAAAAAAGGAAGGAAGAAGCCTAGAGAGGAAAAGGGAAGAAACAGTGAGGAGGAAACAAGGAAGAACTCAGGACTAGAAAGAGGAAGACTAGGAGGTAGTTCTACAGGCAAGGATCTTTCTGGAAGATTAGGAAAGAAAGATAAGTACCCTTTTTGTGTTAGAACAAGTTGTGTATATCGTGTTCCCAGGGGTGAATCCTTCCAAAAAAAAAAAAATATCGCGTGTTAGTGTCGGGCTCCGCAAGTAGCGGTTCAGGCTATTGAGTGGTACCGTCAGTACCATCTTTAAAAAAAAAAAAAAAACATTTTGATGTCGCCGCCTTTCGGCTGTTAGCTTATCAACCAATCCTCGATTAATAAAAAGATCCATTTTATAACGTATACCAAAACGATTCTTTTTCTTTCTGGTGTGGTTTTCGGCTTAATTCTTTGCAGCATACGGTTTTGCACTTCCGATCGGAAAAAGTGCATGGCGCCTACTTTAAACCGCGACAATTCATTTAAATTGAAATTTTAAATTTTCGCGAATCTTGTCCTGAATCCAGCCCAGCTGAGCAGCCATCAGGTTCAGCAAACAATTGCTGCCATTGCAAATTTCCCAAGGGCATTTTATTTTTCCCCTAAATCTCAAGTGACAGATCGCCACTTGGAGCTTTAACCACCAACCGCGTGGTTCGGTTTTTTTTTTATAAGATTCTGGTGTTTGGTTATATTTTAAGTAGTTTTTTGTTTTGCCGGCAACCCGGCCATCGTAAATATTGATAACTGCCGATAGAATTAACATCCATTCGGGAAAATTTTGCAACAACTGGCGCCCAACGTGGGGCTAGCGGAAAACGCTATTATCAGGGAAATGTGTCGTTCTTTGTGTCTTTTACTCTGTTTGGTGCTCTTTTACTTTCGGTTTCATATTTGCAGGGACAGTGGGTCAGCTTGGAAATAAAATAACACAGCAAACAACGAGATCCGTTGTGGAAAATTTCTCAAGTATCGACAAAGTCAAATTGCAGATCGACGAGGGAAGTAATTGGATTTAACCAGGTCGTAGGTACCCTGGGTTGCAAGTAGGTTTCATTTCACTGTGTTTTCGTTTCCTTTGTTTGACGACCCACCAATTCACTTAAAAAAAAAAATAAAAAAAAAAAAAAAATTGAAATTTAAAAGAAAAAAAAAACAAACAAATCAAGTAAATTTTTGCACATTTGTACTTTTTCAACAACTACATATACCTAACACATTTATTCATACATGTTTAGTACTCATATACATATTTGTTTTGCCATATATTTTTACATATATTCATAATCGCATTTAATATAGTTTGTTCTGACATTTGTTTGGGTTCGTTTCGTTCCTTTTATATTTACATATATATATATTTACACATATATTTACACACATTCATAACCCGCAATTACATAGTTTGTTCTGACATTTTTTTTGGGGTTCGTTTTCGTTCTTTTTTTCTAAGATCCTTGAACTTTCAGGCAAACAGCTGTTTAAGAACTTCGGTGGATTCTGATTTTGATTTCTCGGTAGTCTTGTTTTGATTTAATCAGTTTGGTGTGGTTACATTTCTTGTTCGGAGTGATTTGTGTGATCAACTTATCAATATATTTAGCATGTCGAAATTAAAGATTAATCGTTTGTCGGCAGAGGAGTTAACCTACGAAATCCGAGCTCGAGGTCTCTCCGCACCATCAAAAGGGGGTGTGGACGCAATGCGGAAATCACTTCGGGCTGCTAGGTTGCTAGAGCGTAGGGGCTCAATGGGGTCAACGGATTTAAACTATCCGTTTACTTTTGAGGAAGATTTTGACGCCGTCAAATCCAAGATCAGCGAGATCGAAGACCTTCTAAAGGATCGGCCAACTGATCCGAAGTCGACGGATTATTTGAAGATCCTGACAAAAGTTGAATGGTCTTTGGGTCGTTTAGATAGGGCCAGGGCAGAATCAAAGGAGGAAGTAGCAGGTCGACTCACCCTTAGAAATGCCCTAATTTTGTTGCTTGGGGAATTGATGGACGAAGAGAGTGAGAACGAAGAAGAAGAGGAAGACAGAAGTACACCACAAGCAAGTGGTTCATCGAGGGTTCAACGGTCGCCGGAACGAGTCGAATCCAGACCCGTAGATCAACTTGTAATTCCTCCCACACTGGAGCGGTGTTCTGAAAGAATCGAGAAATGGAACGTAAAGTTTACGGGTGAACGGTGTGGTTCATCGGTAAACGCTTTTCTCGAACGAGTAGAAGAACTTAGGGAAGCACGGGGTGTCTCGGAAGAACACCTCTTCAAATCAGCTGTCGATCTGTTTGTTGGGAAGGCGCTCATTTGGTTTAGGGCGGTTAGGGAAAATGTAGGAAACTGGGACCAGTTGATTAGGGAACTCAAACTCGAATTTCTACCCCCAAATTACGATGACCTACTACTAGACGAAATACGCAGACGGACTCAAGGAAAAGACGAGACAATAGGGGTTTACGTAGCGACAATGACGAACTTGTTTCGGAGGTTGTCGGAACCCTTGACGGAAAGGAGGAAGCTAGGTATTTTACAAAGGAACCTGGCTCCCTTCTATCAAACGCAACTAGGCCTAGCTGATCCAAAATCAGTGAACGAGTTGGTGGCATTAGGTCGACGACTCGAGACTGTACGGGCAAATGTGGAGACCTTCGCTCCTCCTCCAAACAGTAGGAGCCGAAACCTATTGGAGCCAGATTTAGCGTACGTTACAACAGAAGAACCACCTAGAGTTGCGACAATCAGCAGGACTCTCCCACCAAGTAGACAAGACCGGACAACAAGAAACAAACAACTTCGTTGTTACAACTGTGGTGACCCTGGACATTTCGCTAACACCTGTTCCGCTCCTAGTCGTTGCTATGGTTGTGGGGAAATCGGGGTACGACGCAAGGATTGTCGGAAGTGTTCGGAAAACGCAAGGTGGACTCCTGGGTCAGCAGGACAGGAGCCTCGCAGACATTAGAGGATAAGTCGCCTGCTGGCGACCAGTCGCCTGAAGTCGTTCAGCTTAGTTTCACTTTGGAGGCAAACGAAAGGGATAGCCGTCCCTACTTAGGAATTAGTATATATGGAATTAGGTTGTTAGGGTTATTAGACTCAGGAGCGTCAAGAATGATAATTTGCAGGGACGGCTGGAAGGTTCTTCAGGATTTAGGTTTAGCGTTAGGAGAAAGTAGGATAAAATCTGTGTCTTTAGCTGATGGTGTAGGAATAGGAGTTTAAGGAGTTGTAACTTTACCAATCGAGGTGGAAGATAAGTCCGTTCTTCTGGAATGTCTCGTTATCCCAACCCTCCCCCATGTCATGATCCTTGCTGCGGATTTTTGGGCACTCTCGGGCATCGTCCCGGATCTGAGGTCGGGCAGGTGGAGATTTTCGGATCAGGACGATCCGTTTCCATTCGGGAAAAGGCAGACCTGGAAGAGTCGGAGGAAAAGCAGCTGGAGGCTACACTAAGCGATGCGTTCAAAGCAATGCCAAACGGCTTAGGGTGCACACGATTGGTAGAGCATAAAATTAGGACGTCGGCAGAACCTATAAAGCAAAGGTACTACCCGGTTTCGCCTGCCATGCAGGTTCATATTAATAAAGAGCTACAGGAGATGATGGACGCGGGGGTTATTGAAAAATCTAGCAGTCCATGGGCATCCCCTATAGTTCTTATTAAGAAGAAGGATGGGTCGTATAGGCTCTGTGTCGACTATAGGAAGCTCAATAAAGTCACTGATAGGGACGCGTATCCACTCCCTTTCATTTCGGCAACGTTGGATAAACTTCGGGTCGCAAAATATCTGTCCTCCCTGGACATAAAGTCAGCTTACTGGCAGATCCCGATGGAAGAAAAATCAAGACCCTTCACCGCTTTCACAGTGCCGAACAGAGGTCTCTTTCAGTTCAAGAGAATGCCATTCGGCTTACACAATGCACCAGCGACTTGGCAGAGGTTCATCGACAGCGTGTTGGGTGCCGATCTCGAGCCGTTCGTGTTTGTGTATTTAGACGACATTATCATCGTCACAAACTCATTCCAAAAACACCTGGAAATAGTGAAAGAGGTCCTCAGACGGCTGATGGAGGCAGGTTTGAAAGTCGGTCGGGATAAGTGCCAATTTTGTAAACCGTCTTTAAAGTTCCTGGGATATATGGTTGACCGAAATGGGTTGCATGTGGATCCGGAAAAGGTGGAGAGTATGGTAAAGATACCAGCACCCAAAAATACAAAAGGAGCTTTATAGGAACCGTGTCTTGGTACAGACGCTTCGTACCGAATTTCGCTGTATTGATTAGGCCCCTTTCAGATTTACTGAAAAAGAATAGGAAATTCATTTGGACTAGTGAATGTGATGATAGTTTTAGAAAAGCCAATTAATTCTTAGTGACAGCACCCATTCTGACGTGCCCGGATTTTAATCGCCCCTTTATAGTCCAAACCGATGCGTCAGATTATGGGATTGGAGCTGTTCTCTCCCAGAGTTTTGAGGATGGGGAGAAGGTCATTTGTTACCTCAGTAGGTCTCTTAACAGGTGTGAGCGCAACTACTCAACTACGGAATAGGAGTGCTTAGCCGTGCTATGGGCGATTGAGAAGTTACGAGCGTATATCGAAGGTAGTCGATTTACGGTCGTAACCGATCATTATTCGCTGGTATGCTTGAGTAATATGAATGATCCGCAAGGAAGAGTAGCGCGTTGGGCAGTTCGGCTCCAACAATTCGACTTCGAGATCATTCACCGGAAGGGGAAAGAGCATGTGGTTCCTGACATGCTTTCGCGGGGAGTCCCGGCAGTGGCCGAGATTTCGGATGCGGATTTGGACCCTTGGGTTTTGAAGATGATCTCGCTAGTCAAGACAAACCCCCTTGCGTATCCAACGTGGAGAGTAGAGAGCGGTCGTTTGTTTAAATTCGTGAAAACCAGAAGGGTGATTGTGCACGAGAACAACGACGAGTGGAAGCTAGTAGTAGGGAAAACAGATAGGCTTAATATTTTAAAACAATGCCATGATAGTCCATTAGCAGGACACATGGGAATTAGAAAGACTTTCGCTAGGATAGGGGCCAAGTATTATTGGCCAAAAATGAGAGGGGATATTACGAGATATGTTAGGAGCTGCAAAGTTTGCCAACAGGTGAAACCGGTTAACGAAAAGCCGGCTGGTCTTATGACGGAGAGAGTAGGGACTACATCACCGTGGGAAACGGTGTGTGTAGATTTGGTAGGTCCGCTCCCAAGGCCGTTTAGGGGCTTCACTTATATACTCACGGTCGTAGACTATTTTACCAAGTTCCCTCTTCTTTTCCCTCTGCGGTCTGCAACAGCGAAATCTGTATGCAGAGAACTAGAGGACAATGTCTTTCTTCTATTTGGCGTCCCATCGGTAACCGTCTGTGACAATGGTCCCCAGTTCCGTAGCAAGGAACTGTCCGCTCTATGCAAGTCTTATGGATCGCGCCTGCAATATACGGCGCGTTATCATCCCCAAGCCAACCCTGCGGAACGCATTAACCAGATAATAAAAACCACACTTAGGGCTTATATCTCAGAGAACCATCGGGAATGGGATACCCACCTCTCGAAAGTAGCTTGCGCCATACGTACGGCTCAGCATGAGGTGTTAGGAGTCTCGCCGTACTATGCAAACTTTGGGAAGGATATGGTTACTCACGGACGGGAGATACCAACCGTGGGCGACCATGTTAGCGATAGGGATGTAGATGTTGAAGCGTTAGGTGATAAATTTAGGAGGTTGAGGATAGATATAGGAAAAAAACTAGAGGTGGCAACCAAGAAGTCCGCGAAGGCCTACAATCTTCGACGGAGAGATACCCAGTATCTCCCGAACGAGCTTGTGTGGCGAAGAAATTTTGTTCTATCGGATGCCGCGAAATTTTATGCCGCTAAGCTGGCCCCTAAATTTATCGGTCCTTACAGAATTCGGAAAAGAGTGTCCCCGTGGACCTACATACTAGAAGACGATGACGGTAAAGAACGCGGTACATGGCACTGTAAGGACCTTAAGCCATATAACGATTGAACCAATCGAACAATAACCAGTCTGAAGTCCCAAAACGAAAATCAATTCAATAGTTAAGGTAGTTTATAGTATCGGTTGTGTTAAATTTGTAATATAGGATTCGAGTTTACACTTGTAATTTGTTTTTTTGGATTTTTGTTGCATATTTGCTTGTTCCTTTAATTCTTGATACGGATATTGTCTCACTCCGGCGGTAACATCTAATCGAAATCTTTGCTTCCACTTTTTTCATTCGCGTGTAGAGACTGGCAGGTTGGCCACTGATGCCTTCCAAATACCCGAGCCTACAAAGCCTCAGGAAATGGCTTCTTTGCCTAGCATAATAAGCACATTTCCTCGGAGGTAAGGGTGGGGTTTGTTGCGGTAAAATTTACCACAACAAGTTCTACTCTTTCCCTTCCTTCGTCTTTCCACTTACATTCTTTTCCGTTGGTTCTTCAAAATCCGAGAAGGGTGGTGGGCAGCCATGGGTTCATCAGCCATTGGTGTACCCTCTTAGTATCTTGAAGGATCAACCATCGCAGGTAGAACGGACGGTCCATTATAGAAGCGACCAGAGGAAAGGCGCAGGAACCGCGCCCAACGAATTAATGTTTAGGAGCCTTTACCGAAGTTGTCGGCTCTTGCCCTTGTGTGGTGTCGTCTTCCCCATCGGGTAGTCTCCTTTGCCTTAGAAGGCATCTCCGCTCCACCCATTTCTTTCCTGCCCAATCCGTTGTTTTGGCCCACCCCTTCATTTTATGTCCGTTGTCTCCTTGGAGAAGCATATTGGCGGGAAGAATTGGTGGGTTCTTGAACTCTGTCTTTCTGCTTCTATGCTTGTCGGAAGGAACAACCACTAGGTCTGCGAGAAGGCAGAGACAGGAGTCTCTTTAGTAGTGACGGACGGTCACTTTAGTAAAAGCGCGTTACGTCTAGAGCCAGATGAACAGTCTGGAACCCTCTGCGTGCCATAAACCCCAGAAGATTCAAAACTACTGACGCCCTATTCGGTGACGGACGGTCGCCCATCGAACCCCAAATAAAAAAAAATATAATTGTAAAGACTGGATCCCCATTTGCGTGCCCCGCACTTACGAAGTTTAAGACAAAAGGATTGACCGGGATGTCGTTGGTTAGTTTACATTAGGTAGCGCTCAGAGGTAGAACTCCTTCCAATAGTCTCGTCACATGAGTAGTTCCTTGTTTCGCCCCCACGATACCTCATCCGATCATTATCAGAAACGGATAATGATCAGGACATATAAGCGCGAATAGGCCGTATACTGTTTGGCAAATTATCTTTTTCCTTTTTTTTATCTTTTGGAAGGACTGGGGTTGCATTGCGACTGAATGCAACCCCAATGATTGATCGTAAGGGAAATATTAGCTCGGACCAAAGGGAAATCCCAATCTTGGGGAAATTTTCCCCAGATGTGGGAAATAAGAATGAGACCTTCAGGGGTGTGTGTGAGTGAGAATGGAAGCAACGGAGGTCCAAGGCATGGTGGCACACTCCAGCAAAATTGCGGAGTGTTGCACACAAAGACCAAAAAATTGGCCCGTTGCATCCGAATGAACGGTTGTACGAATGGACGTATGTGTGAGACCTACGGTCCGAGCCAATATCGATGGTATAGGGTTAACCACTTCTTGGTTGACCATCAAAGTGTTTAAAAGAAGCTTGGAAAAAAAAAAACAGGAAAAAAAAAAGGAAAAAGTTTAATCGTTTTTTTATAAAAAAAAAAGAGAAAAAAAAAGGAAAAAGTTTAATCGTTTTTCTCATAAAAAAAAGAGAAAAAAAAAAAGGAAGGAAGAAGCCTAGAGAGGAAAAGGGAAGAAACAGTGAGGAGGAAACAAGGAAGAACTCAGGACTAGAAAGAGGAAGACTAGGAGGTAGTTCTACAGGCAAGGATCTTTCTGGAAGATTAGGAAAGAAAGATAAGTACCCTTTTTGTGTTAGAACAAGTTGTGTATATCGTGTTCCCAGGGGTGAATCCTTTCAAAAAAAAAAACATATCGCGTGTTAGTGTCGGGCTCCGCAAGTAGCGGTTCAGGCTATTGAGTGGTACCGTCAGTACCATCTTTAAAAAAAAAAAAAAACATTTTGATGTCGCCGCCTTTCGGCTGTTAGCTTATCAACCAATCCTCGATTAATAAAAAGATCCATTTTATAACGTATACCAAAACGATTCTTTTTCTTTCTGGTGTGGTTTTCGGTTTAATTCTTTGCAGCATACGGTTTTGCACTTCCGATCGGAAAAAGTGCATGGCGCCTACTTTAAACCGCGACAATTCATTTAAATTGAAATTTTAAATTTTCGCGAATCTTGTCCTGAACCCAGCCCAGCTGAGCAGCCATCAGGTTCAGCAAACAATTTGCTGCCATTGCAAATTTCCCAAGGGCATTTTATTTTCCCCTAAATCTCAAGTGACAGATCGCCACTTGGAGCTTTAACCACCAACCGCGTGGTTCGGTTTTTTTTTATAAGATTCTGGTGTTTGGTTATATTTTAAGTAGTTTTTTTTGTTTTGCCGGCAACCCGGCCATCGTAGATATTGATAACTGCCGATAGAATTAACATCCATTCGGGAAAATTTTGCAATAGAAAACAAATACAAGACCCAGTTGATTCTGACAAACGACACTGATAAAGAAGGAAAAGTAACACAACAGACGTATTAAATCTATCAATATGACGAAAGAAAAAAACTATTAGACGGACGTTTTAAGAAAATTTATAAAACTAGGCCTCATAGGAATTTATACCGAACTTTCTTAACACGAATTCAATAAAATACAGCAACTACTTATAGAACTTTTTGAACATGATAAACATATCAATTTTGTGAAAGCAACACTAAGAGCAAGGGAACTTAAAACCGTAGAAGAAACACATAAACAAATCTCTTTATACTCTACTCAGGAAAGTGCCCACAGTGGGATAGTAGAAACCTATCACAGCCAACAAAACCCTCATCTCATCAAAGAAATCACTAGAACAATTAATAATTGCAAGACAAGCTTAGAGACCAAATACGAACTCAAGCCCCTAAAACCGAAATATTAAATTAGTGAAACGCCTAGTAGGCCTAACGAAGTTATTCATATGGATATATTTTATTTTAAGAAACACCCATTTCTAACAATGGTTGACAAACTGACTAAAAAAGCATACGCTTATTCGTTACCCATTAGGAATTGGATAAAGAATTTAGAAACCTTAGACGAGCATTTCTCTAAATTTGGAAAAGTACTTAAAGTTATAACAGATAATGAACTTAAGTGGGAACATGTGAAAGAGTTTTTTAGAGAGCAAGAAATAGAACTTCATCTTACCAAATCTAACACCCATACAGGCAATAGTGTTATAGAAAGATTCCATTTAACCTTACAGGAAATATTAGTAGTCATGAGAGATTTAGACCTAACACTTATTCAAAAGGTACATAGGGCATTCCAAATATATAATAATAGATTTCATTCCACCACTAAAAGAACTCCCGAAGAAGCAGTGTATGCAGATTTAAATATTATAAATATTTTGTGAAGAAAATACAAATAAGGCATTTTAAGCGCAATCTAACGGGCCTAAATTGGTTCCAATGAGCAATTGTTTTTCTATTTAACCTTTTTCAATGAAAAAATCTATTTAATTTAACAAATATGTTCAAAGTATTTTTAATAAATGCGTAAATAATATATTTCTGTGCGTTTTTATTATGTAAATTTTAATTAGAGTCATCTAAGTCGGGTAGTCCATCATCACTCTCGAAATTTAATTCGAAATATGATGGATCAGCTGAAAATAATTCAACATTTTCCGGTGATCGTGTAGAAATATTGACTTTTGGAAGTCAATACGAGAAAGAAACGAGAAAGTGCAGGATTAGATCTAAACAACAGAACCGTCATTAAATCGTCATTAGTATATATCCTTGACGTTTTTCTTGTGTGGGTATGACGAAGCCTTCTAAATTCTTTGTGACATAAGTCAAAATATGAAATAATAGCCGGACTATGAATGAGTAGTTTTTGCACTCTACTAGGCATATAATTAGAACCAACTGTGTTGTTGTAAGTAAGTCTACCTTGTTTCCTGCAAGAGCTTACTAAACTTAGGTATATTTATATGTTTCGCACATACTTTCAGCCGTAAAATAGCTTAGAAATTCTCATTTAGTTTTTCGTCGATTTCGGTAATTTCTGCAAATTTTGAATTTGCAAAAAGTCTTCTAGCTGTATTCCCATCAATAGTTGATCCAAATCATGGTTTGGGTTTATCAACTTAGAGACCCATTCTGGTTTTAAAGAAGTTCTGAATTTCCTTCTTTCTCTTTTCGAAAATAATTTTGTTTGCGGTTGCAAGGGTCCTAAAGGGTAGTCTGTATGAAATGTGGAGCAAGCATTCAAAACACCTTATCCAAGAAAAAAGGGTGAAAAGTCCAAAACGGTAATTTTCTTGGCTGGGTACTTTTTGACTGATTGATTCCTTTTTCATCTCCTTAGGAGTTGCCCCACATATGTAACATTTTGCTGCGGCATTCGTTCTTGATAAAATGTAACTTACACTGCCATCGATAATAGTGAACAGTATTTTATATGAAACTTCAATAACTGCACCACTTTTCGAATAAGAGTAATTTGAAAGTTCATTGATCAATTTATTAATTTCAGCTTTTTCGTCCTAAACAATTTTGCGCTTTCCTAAATTAAAGAGAATTTTATAGGCCTGCAGTGCAGCGTTGATGAGAAATGAGGATTCGTCCAAATTTCAGTACCAGTGAAGTTGTCTACCAGTTTAAGAGGACAAAACCCAATGAAAAATAAAAACTCATCAGTATTTTCGTTGTTAGTAAATGTATGTTTGTATATGCAATGTCCAGAGAAGTAGTTGTTTTTTTTTAATTTTTTTAAAACGTACAGACTAGGGAAGACATTTTTATGGAACGTGTTCGTGTGTTCGTGTTAACAATGCTGCATTTTTGGATCAAATCCCATTTAAAAAAATTTGTACAATCAAAGATACGGGGCGATCTAACACATATTGCTGTATATCATCAATTTTGGAATTTTGTTTTGCTGAGATCCGCTTTTTGCTCATTTTTAATAGCTTAACATTTCCCTATAAAAAGTAAAGTATTTTCAAAAGTCGCAAAAAGCAGAAGAAACACTTAAAGTTCTCACTAAGTACAAAGGAGCACGAACTGAACACGAAACAAATTTTAGGTCTATTCGATTAAAACTTTTATATTGGTACTCACAGGTGGACAACCATAAATTAACAGTTCAAAACTGGTTATAACACATAATGTTATTTTAAAATAAACATACCAATAGTAGTAATTAATAAACAGCATCAAAAACCATTATTTTCTCGGTGTACAACACAACCAAGGCAATAAATCGACTAAACTCTTATGGCAAAAAGCGCTACTCTCGCTACAAAAACAATATAATCAATAAACAAATGAAACCGTACGGTGGCTAAATATCTGTCAATCAATTATAAAATATTTGTATTATTGTATAAAACATTAACTTTTTTTATTTTTGTGCACTGGTCAACGCACTGTGCGACGGGACAAACAATAACAACACTAACGATTGACAAAATAACAGCAGAAAATGGATGCACTTCAATTAACATGAGATAAACGGAAATAGTACAGAACACTAGGAAAATTTGTTATAAACCGACAAACCGTTAACTCTATTAAGGACAATATACAAACCTTACAGGTAGGGAACGACCCAACGATTAGGAAAGAGTTAGAGACAATTTATGCAAAATTAGCAGCAATAGAACCAAGTAAAAACTTAAGACAAAAGGGAGGACTGGAGGACAATACCAAAAATGGGTATTTGGTTACATGGACGACAATGACCGACTAGAAATAACAGACCGTATGAAAGTTATTGTAGAAAATAATCGCAACGCAATCAACAATTTATATAAACAGATGAAATTAACACCCATTTCAATGAAACAATAGCCAATTTCAAAAACATAATAGAAAAAGATTGAATGCAATTAGGGCAAACATACGAAGAATTAACAAATAATGAAAAACAACTAATAACGCAACAGCTCAGATACTAAAATTGAAAATATTAGAAGAAAGTCTTGACCACCTAGACAGCGTAGCGTTAGTTAAACAAGGATTAATACATCCAAGTATGCTAACAGCAACGGAAATTAGGGAGACAGAACTCGACGTTTATAAATTAAAAAAAATCAAGAGTAGGACTACTAAAGTACGACAAAGATAGACTTATTTTAGCATTAAAAATTCCGAACTCTTATAAATTAGTTGACTATAAATTAATAACAGCCATGCCATAATGAAAATAATCTAGAAGTAATAATGAATGATCAATTTGTAATAGAATTTAATGGAACAAAATACGAGTATGACAATAAGATTCAATACATAGACGAATTAAAACCACTAAGTAATTGCATTACAAGAAATAATTGTTAACTAAGAGAAAATCATGTAATAGAAGTTAAGAAATTAGGTGATAGTACTATAATATGCGAAATGTATCGATAATAAATCAATATGACGATAGGAAAATAAAATTAACTGGAGATAACACGATTACCATAAATAACTGTACAATTTAAATATTTAATGAAAAATTCAATAATTTCGAATTTACAGATATATTCTTTTATACCGAAGAAGCAACATACAATTTCAGCAAACAATTAAATTTTGAGGACATAGCTACTAAAAACTTTGTAAACTTAAGTTACTTTCATTTTCATATTTTTCTTCATCTTCAATTTAATATTCCCACACCTTTTCAAGGCAAACAAACATGACCCGACATGTGTAACGATTTTGATTTTCCCAGACCTCTTCAATGTAAGCGAACATGAAGCGACAATATGCAACGATATCAATTATTGCATAGCGAGTCGCACAAGGGGGTGACAGATTGTCACCCAGTTAGTTAGTAAGTTGCACAAGTGTAATTAAGATAATAAATAAAAAATTTTTTTTTGCGAGTGCGGCGAAATTGATTGTTTAATTTATATAGCGGATATTTGCTTCCCCTCAATTTGAAATCGACAAACTCAGCAGCCACCTGGAAGGTATGGAAAAAACAGTTTAAGGCTTTTTTAGCAGCCAGCGATCTATTGGGTGGGACGGACACAAAAAAAATCACTATTACTTCGTCACCTAGGGGCGGACTGCTGCAAAATTGTTGATTCCTTCAATATGTGTGACGAGACCATAAAACACGAAGAACTGCAACAAAAATTCGATGAAATATTCATTCCAATAAATAGTATTATAATGGAGCTTCTTAATTCCTTTTCTCGACGCCAAAGCCACAATTGATGGACAAATTTTTAACAACACTCAAGAATTTAAGAAAGACTTGCGACTTCAGCAATCTAGCAGATGAATTACTGCGAGATTTATTTATGTGTGGATTACGGGAAACAGAACCAACACCGTCGGTGAATTCCATTGTATGGGTGAGGAAATCGAATGGTAGTTTAAGGCCTTGTTTTCACCCCAGGTATTTATATAAGGTAATAATGCGACCCCATTTTCCTTTTCTCGATGTTGATGAAGTCAATTGTCGACTATCAAAAGCAAAATATTTTAGCAGCTTAGATGCCAATAGTGATTTTTTGATGAACCATCATCAAAACTACGAGTATGTATGAACATTCAATATGCCTTTTGGTAGATATCGGTTCTAACGCCTTCCTTTTGGTATCAACGCGGTACCCGAAATGTTTCATTCTGAGATGGTAAGAAATTTTTCTCATATTCCAAACATGATTATTTATATAGCCGATTTTTTGATATAAGTATGTTTGTTCCAAAGAAGGACATGAAAAATATTTAAAAATGGTTTTAAACATAGAACAAGAAATCGGTCTAAGATTCAATAAAACTAAATAGCGCATATTTTTAATGATATATTTTTAGTGTTCGTGCAGATGAAACTACAATTGAGGCTGTTACAAAAATGCTACGTTCGAATAGTATCAAAGAGGTCTAGCGTTTCTTGATGATGGTGAATTATCTAGGATCTTTCATTAAGGGGCTGGCAGTAGAAAATGAAAATCTCACAAATGGCATTGGAATGAGAGACACGAAAAATAGTTCTTAAACCTGATTTCGAAATTTCCAGTTTTAGCTTATTTTGACAATAGTAAGGCTATTAAACTTTCCGTTGATGTTTCTCAGGCAGCGGTTGGGGCTGTTATTCAACATGAAAAAACAACCATAGCCTATGCATTAGCCACTTTAAGAGTGTGCCAAAGAAATTATGCGCAGACGAAAAGGAATTATTTGCAATCCTTTTTGGATGTAGTCGTTTTCATCAGTTTCTATTTGGAAAGGAAGTTTTGGTTGAAACAGAAAACAAACCATTAATATCATTTTTTGAAAAGCCTTTATATAAAGGTTCGATGCGTCTCCAAAGGTTTATGTTAAAGTTACAGTCTTACAATTTTAAGATTTAAATTTAAGCCAGGAAAAGAAATGTTAATTGCCGATACATTGTTGCGGTAAATTTTCCCGCAACAAGGTTTACCCTCTCCCTTGTGCTTCTCCCTTCGTTCCCTCTTTTCTTTGAGTGGGAAGACCGAGCTCTGGCGGAGGTGGAGGGCAGCCATGGTCCCATCAGCCATTGGCCCACCGACCACAGACCTCGGAAAGGACCCACATAGGTTCACGGGCGGTTATCTCCGCAGAGGAGGACGAGGTGGTTCGGTCGGTGAAGCCCTAAGGACGGTAGGGAAACTCACGACGAACCAGGAACCCAGGGTGCGACAGGAGGTCCACCAAGGTCACCGTTGTCGGAGCCCGTAGGCTAGACGGGAGACTCGCAACGGGCAGCATCAGACAGGACGTCTGAAAGTCATCGACGGGTGGGGACGGACGGTCCTTGTAAGCCAGACACCCCAACACGATGATGATGGGTGGGGGAGGACGATCCCTGGAGCTTACACCCCAACGACAGCCTTAGACACAAAGGCTCCAGGAGTTCCACATCCTACAATCGATGTGGAGACAAACGGCATCGCATCTCGAAATCGATGTGGATGCAGAAAATGCTTAAGGGGGAAGAGATGACGATCTCTTTTGAAGCTACACCCCCAACGTGGGAGCTACGGAGGAGCGACGGTGGTGTGTAGGCGGACAGTCAGCATAATCGAACACATCCCAACGACGCACCAGCTGTAAAAGTCAGGTTCGATGGGTGAAGGGACGACGACCCCTTTAGAACCAGCACCCCACCGATGGAGCACCAAGGGAGCAGCAGAGGCTGTAGGCGGACGGCCAAGTTACGAGACAGCCTCCAACGTGGGAACATAAAAACATTAATAAAAATAACAGAATCAAAAACAATAAACCACCTCAAATATAAACAATGACAACAACTATAAACAATAACAACAACAACAATAACATAAACAAAAACTACACAATAATATCAAAATAAAAATCACAACAAAATACCAGGCGGGCAGAAGGGCCCACAACATAAACAAACAAACGAAACGAAAACAAAGCAAAAATAAAATAAAATACGTAATTATGTAAGGAATGACCCGCTATTGGTCAGTCCCCCCATTCCCCCCAAATCTGAACGCCGATCCACCGGAGTAAGTAGGGAACCGGGGTAATATATCACAGAGACACATATACTTAGCTTTGGTTGGGGCGGCGGTTTAGAGAATGGCTAAACCGGGGTATAATCAGATTATGGATTATACCCACACAACCTTCCTCCTTCGTCCCAACACTCCATTGACCTTCGATCATACTTTCTTTCTCCTTCGCGTTTGTTGTTGTTTTGCAATTTTGTTTAGTTCGATGGGGGAAAATTAACCGGGGATCAGCAATGAGAGAAACATTGCTTCTCGCAATTTTTATCGACTTCCAATGTCTAGGGCAATAGCTAGGCATAGCTAGGATCCACAAGCTCTCATAAACTCGCTCAGTGGAGTTCCCAGTTATCACTGGAAGCGGGAGAGAACTCAGTGTCTGAGGAGTTTAGAATGAGAGTGTGAAATTGGAAACAATTGGAATGTGTGAGAGGCCTAGTTGGACACGGGAGCACACACTAGCAAAGTTTGCTAGTTGTGTAGCTGGAAACCCCGTTGTTGGGTTCACTAGAGTCAAATGAATGTGTGTGTGAGTGAGTGTGAGAGTGCGTGTGAGAATCTGTCGAGAGCTTGTGGAAAGGAAAAGATCTGGAAGTCACTTTGGTGACGACCAGCACAGATAGAGGGTCAATCCAGGTTTTTTTTTGGAGTGCGAATTTTCTTTGCTTTGGTAGATTGCGGAAAGCAATTTTTTTCTCTGAATAAAAAAAAAAAAAAAAAAAAAAAAAAGCAAAGTAGATTTTTTTTTTTGTGAATAAAATCGCGGAGTGTTCTTTCAAGAACGGCCGGGAAAGTGGGATAAGGAGAAGGAACCAGGATCTGGACAGGGAAAAAGGAATAGCAGGACGAAGGGATTAATAGGACTGTGCCAGCAAGGGGCACAGAACCGCCATAAAGCTAAGTATAGTGTACATAGTGCAGTGTAGTATAGGAGAAAAAAAAAATCGTTTTTTTTATCTTGAGAAATTAAGACTCCGGTAGGCCGCGCGTGCGAAGTAATCTCGAGAAAAAACGAGACACGCGACCCGTTAACTAGTTTTTTTTTATTCGGGACTTTTAAAATAGCGGGTCACTCTAGTGACGAGTGTACCGCTACGTAAATTATAATAAATCGTCGTGCTCCAACGGAGCATTTATAACGTTGTGGAAAACCCCATCTTTTCTTTTGTTGTTTCCGTTTTTTTTTCTTTCTCGGGAAGTATTTTCTTTTTTTTTCCTTTCTTTGTCGGTTTCGTGATTTTCCCCAAAATCACGTGGCGCTCAACGGTTTTTTTGTGATTTTCTTTCCCAGGTTTAGCTGCCATCAAAGCGCTACCTGGAGGTGATTCGAACCCGGGTTGGAACAGTTGGTTCCAAAGTTATTTTTGATTCGGGGCAACGGTGATTGTTGCCGGGAATCAATCTTAACAATTGGCGCCCAACGTGGGGCTCGAACCCACGACCCTGAGATTAAGAGTCTCATGCTCTACCGACTGAGCTAGCCGGAGCGGGTGGAGGAGCTCAGTCAAGCGCGAGGGGTGACTGAAGCTCAACTGTTTAGGTCGGCGGTCGAACTTTTTACAGGGAAGGCGCTTATTTGGTATAGGGCGATTAGGTTGTCGGTCTGTTCGTGGCAAGAGTTGGTGGCGGAACTGAAACTGGAGTTTCTTCCCCCCAACTATGATGATCTCCTGCTGGAGGAAATCAGACATCGTACCCAGGGAAGTAGTGAATCCATAGGGGTATTCGTGGCGGTTATACAAAATATGTTCGGCAGGCTTTCGGAACCGCTAACGGAGCGGCGAAAGCTTGCCATAATTCAAAGGAACCTGGCCCCCTTTTACCAGCAACAACTTGGGCTGGCAGACCCGAAGTGTGTTGCAGATTTGGTGAGATTGGGTCGAAGGTTGGAGACGGTGCGGGCCAACGTAGAAACGTTTGCTCCGCCACCGAATCCGAGGTCGCGTCGGTTGATGGAGCCAGATCTGGCTTACATCAACGTGGAGGAACCACAAGTTTCAGTTGTCAGGGAGGACAACCAACCGCGTGCACCCATCCGGTGCTTCAACTGTAATGGGGAAGGTCATTTTGCTACGACGTGTTCAGCTCCTAGGCGCTGCTACGGGTGTGGAGCGCAAGGAGTGACACGGCGCCAATGTCGACGTTGCAATAACACGTCGGGAAACGCGCAACGGACTTCCGGGTCAGCAGGACGGGAGCGCCGGCGCAAGTAGGGAGTAGGTCGCCTGCTGGAGATCGGTTGGGAAGCTCGATAGTTCATTTAGGTTTTAGCTTGGAGGCAAACGGGAGGGATAGGCGTCCATATGTAGGAGTTAGCATTTATGGTATAGGAATGTTAGGTCTTTTAGATAGTGGCGCTTCTCGCACTATAATAGGGGGTGAGGGATGGAAAATTATTAAGGATTTAGGGCTTAGTTTAGGTAAAAACGAGGTCAGGTCCGTCGCTTTAGCTGACGGAAAAAGTATAGATGTCGTGGGGGTTGTGTCTCTACCAATTGAGGTACAAAGTCGGTCCGTTTACATAGAATGTCTCGTTATCCCAGCGATACCACACACCGTGATCCTTGGTGCAGATTTTTGGGCACTATCGGGAATCGTCCCGGATCTAAGATCACGAGTGTGGAGCTTCTCGAGCCAACAGTCGGTTGCCTCGATTACCGCTATTCGCGAGATCTCTGAGCTGGACGTCGCCGAAGCTGGGCAGTTGGAAGCTTTGGTCGACGGTGTTTTTAAGTCGATGCCCGAGGGATTGGGGTGTACTCATTTGGTAGAACACAAGATTAGGACGTCGGCAGAACCTATAAAACAACGCTATTACCCTGTATCGCTTGCGATGCAAAAGCATATTGATAAGGAGCTAAACGAGATGCTGGAGGCGGGTGTTGTCGAGAAATCGAACAGTCCGTGGGCATCTCCAATAGTCCTTATCAAGAAGAAAGATGGGTCATTTAGGTTCTGCGTCGACTTTAGGAAATTGAATAGGGTCACAGATAGGGATGCTTATCCATTGCCATTTATATCAACGACATTGGATAAGCTTAGGGACGCCAAGTATTTGACGTCATTAGATATTAAGTCGGCCTACTGGCAGATCCCCATGGAGGAGAGATCGCGCCCACTCACAGCCTTCACGGTTCCGAATAGAGGCCTTTTCCAGTTTAAGAGAATGCCTTTCGGGTTACACAATGCGCCTGCTACGTGGCAGAGATTTATAGACAGCATCTTAGGTGCTGATCTAGAGCCACACGTATTTGTGTACCTGGACGATATTATTATCGTCACAAATACATTCGACCAACACCTTAAGATACTGGAGGAGGTCTTTAAACGATTGAATGAGGCAGGGTTAAAAGTTAGTCGGGAAAAATGTAACTTTTGTAGGCCGTCTTTAAAATATTTAGGTTATGTAGTAGATAGGAATGGACTTCACGTCGATCCAGAGAAAGTAGACAGCATGGTTAGGATTCCCGCACCTAAAAGTGTGAAGGAAATTAGGAGCTTTATAGGGACAGTCTCGTGGTACAGACGTTTCGTGCCAAACTTCGCCGCTTTAGTTAGGCCTTTAACAGACTTGTTAAAGAAAAATAGGAAATTTATATGGACGGATGAGTGTGAGGAAAGTTTTAGGAAGGCGAAGGAATGTCTAGTTACGGCGCCCATTTTGACATGCCCAGACTTCGATAGGCCGTTCGTAGTTCAGACGGACGCCTCGAATTATGGAATAGGGGCCGTATTATCGCAGGAGTTTGATGATGGTGAGAAGGTTATCTGTTATCTTAGTAGGTCTCTTCAGAGAAGCGAGAGGAACTACTCTACCACAGAGAAGGAATGCTTGGCTGTCCTGTGGGCGATTGAGAAGTTACGACCATACATCGAAGGGGTTCGGTTTACGGTCGTAACTGATCATTATTCGCTGGTGTGGCTGAGCAACCTTAAGGAACCTCAAGGGAGACTAGGTCGATGGGCAGTGAGGTTGCAGCAATTCGACTTCCAGATAATCCACCGAAAGGGGAAGGAGCATGTGGTTCCCGACATGCTTTCGCGAGGAGTCCCGGAGTTGGCTGGGATCTCAGAAGCGGATCAGGACCCCTGGATTAGGAAGATGATCGCGGCAATAGAAGCTAACCCGTTAGCCTACCCCTTGTGGAGAGTAGAGGGGGGCAAACTCTTCAAGTTTGTTAAAGCTAGAAACGTAGTAGTTTATGATGATAACGATAACGAGTGGAAACAAGTAGTAGGAAAGCAAGGTAGATTAGGGATTTTACAGGCGTGCCATGATAACCCATTAGCGGGTCACATGGGCGTCCGCAAAACGTTTGCGAGAATAGGAGCTAGGTACTACTGGCCGAAGATGCGGTCAGAAGTAACAAAATATGTAAAGAACTGTAGAGTTTGCCAACAAGTTAAGCCGGTGAATGAGCGACCCGCTGGTCTGATGGTCGAGAGGGTAGGTGTGTCAAGGTGTTGGGAAATGGTTTGTGTAGATCTGGTAGGCCCACTTCCCAAGTCCACTCGGGGTTACGCGTATATTTTAACTGTCGTCGATTATTTTTCAAAATTCCCTTTGTTGTTTCCTCTACGTTCGGCAACTGCGAAATCAGTTTGTAGGGAACTAGAGGAAAATGTCTTTCTATTGTTCGGCGTACCCAAGGTTGTCGTTTGTGACAACGGTCCTCAGTTTAGGGGGAAGGAACTTAAGGCGCTTTGTGACTCTTATGAGGCACAAATTAGGTTCACGGCGCATTATCATCCGCAGGCGAATCCTGCGGAAAGAATAAATCAAATAATTAAGACAACGCTCAGAGCGTATGTCTCGGAAAATCACCGTGTTTGGGATTCGCAGTTGGCGAAAGTAGGGTGCGCGATTCGCACAGCCCAACACGAGGTGCTAGGGGTATCCCCGTTTTATGTTAATTTTGGGAGGGAGATGGTGCCTCGGGGCACGGAGTTTGATGCCACGAGGAATTATCTCCAGAGTAGGTTAGGTAGCAAGGATAGCGTGATAGGTAGTAGGGACATAGTACCAGGTAGAGAGACCACAGGTACTATAGGTAGGGACTTAGAGATCGAAAGTAGGGAAAACGATAGGGTTGTTAGGGAATCAGATATACCGGAGTTAGGTAGGAGGTTTGAGATTTTGAGGAAGGATATACGTAGCAAATTGGCGGCGGCAGCAAAGAAGTCTGCGAAAGCCTACAACCTCCGACGGCGAGATGTCCAATACCTCCCGAACGAGTTAGTATGGCGACGAAACTTCGTGTTGTCTGACGCAGCTAATTACTACGCGGCCAAGCTAGCGCCGAAATTTGTGGGACCATTCAGGATCCACAAACGTGTGACAGCGTGGACATACAGTTTGGTGGATTCGACTGGTCAGAATAAAGGTACCTGGCACGCTAAGGACCTTAAGCCTTATAGCGATGAGCCAGAAGAGTCCTAAGTCCCAGTAATAGTAAAGTAGGATAAAGGACCGTTTGGGTCAGAGTTTGATTTGAGTTTTATAGGACTGGCAGTATTGCCGACAAGTCACCGTTGTCGGAGCCCGTAGGCTAGACGGGAGACTCGCAACGGGCAGCATCAGACAGGACGTCTGAAAGTCATCGACGGGTGGGGACGGACGGTCCTTGTAAGCCAGACACCCCAACACGATGATGATGGGTGGGGGAGGACGATCCCTGGAGCTTACACCCCAACGACAGCCTTAGACACAAAGGCTCCAGGAGTTCCACATCCTACAATCGATGTGGAGACAAACGGCATCGCATCTCGAAATCGATGTGGATGCAGAAAATGCTTAAGGGGGAAGAGATGACGATCTCTTTTGAAGCTACACCCCCAACGTGGGAGCTACGGAGGAGCGACGGTGGTGTGTAGGCGGACAGCCAGCATAATCGAACACATCCCAACGACGCACCAGCTGTAAAAGTCAGGTTCGATGGGTGAAGGGACGACGACCCCTTTAGAACCAGCACCCCACCGATGGAGCACCAAGGGAGCAGCAGAGGCTGTAGGCGGACGGCCAAGTTACGAGACAGCCTCCAACGTGGGAACATAAAAATATTAATAAAAATAACAGAACCAAAAACAATAAACCACCTCAAATATAAACAATGACAACAACTATAAACAATAACAACAACAAAAAAAAATAACAACAACTATAAACAATAACAACAACAACAATAACATAAACAAAAACTACACAATAATATCAATATAAAAATCACAACAAAATACCAGGCGGGCAGAAGGGCCCACAACATAAACAAACAAACGAAACGAAAACAAAGCAAAAATAAAATAAAATACGTAATTATGTAAGGAATGACCCGCTATTGGTCAGTCCCCCCATTCCCCCCAAATCTGAACGCCGATCCACCGGAGTAAGTAGGGAACCGGGGTAATATATCACAGAGACACATATACTTAGCTTTGGTTGGGGCGGCGGTTTAGAGAATGGCTAAACCGGGGTATAATCAGATTATGGATTATACCCACACAACCTTCCTCCTTCGTCCCAACACTCCATTGACCTTCGATCATACTTTCTTTCTCCTTCGCGTTTGTTGTTGTTTTGCAATTTTGTTTAGTTCGATGGGGGAAAATTAACCGGGGATCAGCAATGAGAGAAACATTGCTTCTCGCAATTTTTATCGACTTCCAATGTCTAGGGCAATAGCTAGGCATAGCTAGGATCCACAAGCTCTCATAAACTCGCTCAGTGGAGTTCCCAGTTATCACTGGAAGCGGGAGAGAACTCAGTGTCTGAGGAGTTTAGAATGAGAGTGTGAAATTGGAAACAATTGGAATGTGTGAGAGGCCTAGTTGGACACGGGAGCACACACTAGCAAAGTTTGCTAGTTGTGTAGCTGGAAACCCCGTTGTTGGGTTCACTAGAGTCAAATGAATGTGTGTGTGAGTGAGTGTGAGAGTGCGTGTGAGAATCTGTCGAGAGCTTGTGGAAAGGAAAAGATCTGGAAGTCACTTTGGTGACGACCAGCACAGATAGAGGGTCAATCCAGGTTTTTTTTTTGAGTGCGAATTTTCTTTGCTTTGGTAGATTGCGGAAAGCAATTTTTTTCTCTGAATAAAAAAAAAAAAAAAAAAAAAAAAAAAGTAAAGTAGATTTTTTTTTTGTGAATAAAATCGCGGAGTGTTCTTTCAAGAACGGCCGGGAAAGTGGGATAAGGAGAAGGAACCAGGATCTGGACAGGGAAAAAGGAATAGCAGGACGAAGGGATTAATAGGACTGTGCCAGCAAGGGGCACAGAACCGCCATAAAGCTAAGTATAGTGTACATAGTGCAGTGTAGTATAGGAGAAAAAAAAAAAATCGTTTTTTTTATCTTGAGAAATTAAGACTCCGGTAGGCCGCGCGTGCGAAGTAATCTCGAGAAAAGACGAGACACGCGACCCGTTAACTAGTTTTTTTTTATTCGGGACTTTTAAAATAGCGGGTCACTCTAGTGACGAGTGTACCGCTACGTAAATTTTAATAAATCGTCGTGCTCCAACGGAGCATTTATAACGTTGTGGAAAATCCCATCTTTTCTTTTGTTGTTTCCGTTTTTTTTTCTTTCTCGGGAAGTATTTTCTTTTTTTTTCCTTTCTTTGTCGGTTTCGTGATTTTCCCCAAAATCACGTGGCGCTCAACGGTTTTTTTGTGATTTTCTTTCCCAGGTTTAGCTGCCATCAAAGCGCTACCTGGAGGTGATTCGAACCCGGGTTGGAACAGTTGGTTCCAAAGTTATTTTTGATTCGGGGCAACGGTGATTGTTGCCGGGAATCAATCTTAACAACATTATATAGGGTATCTTTATTTACAGAACAATTGGCAGAGTTTGACCATAAAATTGAATTATATTGTTACCTCATAACTTCAAGTTTAGCAGTCAGTGATACAAAACTTTATCGCATACCTAAAGAATTTCTTATTGACAAAGTTTTGCTTAAGTTAAACCATTATTATATAAAAGGTTTGCCAGAGAATAAAAAAAATATTTATCATTTGGTTATGCCCTATGTCCGCTATTTCACGGCGCATGTTTTACGAGATTCAAATGAGTGCAAAAGGGGGGGATAATGAAACAAAATGAAACAAAAAAACATTTACCCACTAGATGTGGGTAAGATTTTCCTAGCATCTTTTTGACGTTTCTTTGTCTCCTTATTCTCTGTTTTTCGAATTTGCTTCATTACCTCTTCGTCTGGCGTTGTGAGCAAAGTGTTTTCAGTATGGCGAAGGAAATGAAGCGGACGAATGGGCTCACCAGATTTGAGCTACGAAATCCTTACGAAAGATGAAATAAAACATAGACGTTAAATAACATGCAACACTTAAGAATGAGAAAAAGGCTTCGTGTGATGATGCGCGAGTTATTTGGGCGGCAATGCTAAACAATTTTAACACGGCAATTTCTTTAAATCAAAACACTTTCGAATTCTCATTATGATTTTTATTTATATCACTTATCACTAGTTTGGACGTTATTCTAAGACTAACTCTGTCGTCTTCTGTTTGTTCCATGGAAACCTAGCTTATCATTAACCGCTTAAGAGATAAGAAGTGGGACTTGTCGAACTTGGACAAACAAATAATCCGGGAAAAGAGAATACAAAAAGCAACTTCGGTCCATATGGACAAAACGTGTAAACAAATAGGGGAATAAACAATTAGGAAAAGACACTTTAGGTTATTGCAGTAGACAATAGGTAGGTGCATTTATATAAGTGGAAAAGGGTGATACAATTGATGCTCAGCATTGACGAATGACAAATTTTTTCAAGTACATTTTACCTGGCAAGGTTTTGTTTGATAATGATTTGGTGAGAAAATTCGTTAAGACATCTTTCCAATATTGGGATTCCATCCCCTAAATTTTCCGCAGATGAATGTACTCGTATGGTTGAACGAATCTCTTACGCGTCAAAATTACCACAGACAAATGCATTCTCTAAGAGTTTGCTTGGGAGGTTTTCACTGACATTAAACTCAATAAGAGATAGAGCATCGGCATTAGAATTTTGTTTACTCTTCTTATACTCTATCTCATAGTCAAACTCCTCTAGTCTAAGCCTCCACCTGACAAACTTAGAGTTTGGCTCCTTTAGCGAGAAAAGCCATGTTAAGGGCTTATGGTCCGTAACTATCTTAAACTTTCGTCCGAAAACGTATGGACGAAAGTATTTGGTGGCTCATACGATTGCCAGGAGCTCTTTCTCAATGCTGCTGTAGTTTTCTTCTGATTTGGATAATGTCCGACTTGCGTAGCAAACCGGCTTCATATTGGCCCTTGCCACAAAACGGCACCTAAAGCAACATTACTTACATCAGTAGTGATGTTAAATGGTTTTGCGAAATCCGGGTATAAAAGAATCGGATCATTGGTGAGAAGAGCCCTACAGTGCAAAAAACATTCAATGTACTTTCAATCGAGCTTAATGCTTTTCCCTTTCGAAGGCATTCTGTCATTGGCTTTGTTAAATACGAAAAGTCCTTAATAAATTTCCTATTATACCCAAGGAGTTCTAAAAAGGCTTCAATCTGCCTTTGAGTCTTAGGTAATGGAAACCGTTGCACCGCAATTATCTTGTCGGGATTTGGTTTTACTCCCTCTGGTGTAATTATATGGCTGAGAAAGGCTACTTCTTTTTGCAGGAACTGCGACTTTTGCATTTCAACTTTTAGATTTCTGTCTCTGAGCCTACGAAAAACGGTTTCGAGGTTTTCTATATGCTCTTGCAATGATGTCAAATAGACGATTATGTCGTCCATATACACCAAGCATATTTTCCCTTGTAAGTCCCTGAGAACATTGTCCATTACCTTCTGGAAGGTCGATGGAGCATTCTTTAAGCCGAATGGCATACGGACGAATTCGAAATGACCATTGTCTACTGAGAATGCCGTCTTTGATACATCTTCTAATTTGATCTCGATCTGATGGAATCCTGAAGCAAGGTCGAGGGTGCTGAAGTACAAGCTTTTCCCTAGTTTGTCTAGTATATCGGTGATGTACTAGGTGATAGGATATTTATCGTCGATGGTTTTCTCATTTTGTTTCCTATAATCGACTACTAGCCTCCATTTCTCTTTTCTACTTGCACCTTTTTTTTTAGGGACAATCCAAATTGGTTAAGACCTTAGTGAAAAGCTTGATCGAAATATTCCCTGGCTAAGCAAGTCATTTATTTGGCTACGTATTTCGTACTTGTGAATATAGGGGTACCTGTAGAACTTGGTGTAAATCGGTATTTCGTCCTTAGTTTTAATTTGGTGTTTAATGCTATTTGAGAACGTTAAGTTCTCACTTTCCTTAAAAAATTTGTAGTTATCTTTGGAACAAAGGCTAAGTATTTTCCTCTTTTTCTCTATGTTTAAGTGATCGGTACTAACAACCTCTGTTTTTTCGGATTCTCTTTTAGATACATGGCTGTTTTTAATACAAAAATTAAAGATTTCGAAACATCTCCTTGCTACCCCTGCTTTAATCGGTTGTTCTACAATGAAAACGTCCAAGTAAAAATACCACTCTTTGGCGGTATGTAACCTCTCTGAGAGCAATAATTGCGGGTTTATATGGGTAGGTTTTATATATATACTGCCTGTTTCCACATCCGCAGGTAGGTGAAAAATTGATTTACAGAGAGGCGGTATGACGTTTGCTTTTGAAATTAAATTTGGTTTGAATTGAAGATCTATTTTGAGAGTTCCTTTTATCATTATTGAATTTTTTATATCTATTATTATACCAAGCGAATTGATAAACCATCGAAATATTTATGGAAATCAAATACTAAGAATGGGAGGTTTTGATTGCAACTCAGGTAGTTCTAAGCTAATGATTTCTTCTTTTATTACTTTTTTGCTAAATACTGTTTTGATTTCGACCGGTTCGATTTGAATTCTATTAAAATTGTTTGCAACACTACTTTTAACAAAAGATCGATTACTACCCGTGTCGATAAGGAACTTTAGGTTCTTATTAGTACCTAGGCTATAGATGTTTATAAGGCAAAAGGTTGGAATTTAAGTTGGTAATGTCTAAGTACCCCATTTGTTTATCGAGGCATGTAATTGAAAATTTGTGTCGTTAATTTCGGGTTCGTAGTTATCGTAAGTTCGTGGCTGTAAAAAATCTAATTGATCATGTTTGGGAGGTAAAGAAGATGTTTCGGGATAGCTAAGTTCTAAAACCTAATTTGAGGTTGCGGAATTGAGTGTGAATTATTGCTATTTTCTGTGTTGTAAGATTCTGAAGCTGGATGCGGGTGACTTATTTCGCTATTATGAAATTTTTGTTGTTGTGGCCTATTGTATTTGTTATTAGTATTAGAGGTGCTCATTGCTTTGCCCGATTAAGGGTGAATCTACTAGTGACATTTGTAGATGTACTCATGCCTTCAACTTGTTGAGGAGATCTAAAATTGGGAATTTGCCTAATAGGGTTCGTACAACAATTACCTGCGTAGCTATGTTGGGAGTTGTTTACCAATGGTCGAAAGGTGTTGTTTTGCACCGGATTTTTATTTTATGAAAAAGGTGCATTCCTATTTGTTCTCAAGTCATATAGTGCGGGAACACGTGGGTTAGAGCTAAATGGTATGAAACGATAAGTATTGAAGGGCTTCGATGTAGATTGGTAAGGTGCTCGAGCAGGAGTTGTAGGGAAAAATGTAGTAGGGGGAAAGAGCGTGGAGTGCTGTAAATTTGAGGAGCGATGCTGGAAATGTGACATTTTAAAATCGAATCGATTTTGCTTCCGTTAGCTTTGATGGTTTCATAGATCTAGCTGTTGACCCTAAAGGTTCAGTTAAGCCAGACAAGAATGTGTTTAGACACATCTCTTCGTACAGCGTTTTCTTAGCTTCATCTACATTGTTGTGCCTTTCGTGTATTTAAATGTGATTCATCATCGTCGAAAGTATATTACAATAACAACCCTATATAGTCTCCATCTTGCCGAATTATATGTAGGTCTTATAAGGACTTGTCTCATTACACTTGTCCGCGTAGTGAATAATGAGAGACTGCTTAATTTCGTTCCATTCCATAAGTGTACCATATATATCTAAAATTTCGTTAGCCTGACCTATGATTTTATTGCAAATGACCCTCAAAATTAACTTGGCATAATTTGCAGGAGTTGTATTATCTCCTCTACATTATTTATGAGCTCAAATAAGAGGCAAGGATTTCCATCAAAAGGCGGTATATCTTTCACGGCGTCGGGAACTCTTAGAGAGTTAAATGCAATTGAAATTCGGCCATTTTTGGATTTTGGATTTATTTTGCTAAGTTGGTTTTTTTCTGGCAATACTAGGTATGCGCGTTTTAGATTATTAGCCTATGCATGTAATGCCCATGCAGAATTATATATACATAAATACATATATGTACACTTGATAAATGTCTGTAATATAACGGCTATGTATTTTACGTGTTTAATCATTTAATAACTACGAGTATATATGCATGTGATCTTTGTATTTTATTTGAATATAGTATTTTTGTAGGCAAATTGTATTAAAAATTTTTTCGAAACGTATCTTCTGCTATTTTATTTTCGTTGATTAATTTAATAATTATGTGGGTATAAAGAGATTTTGATGAAATACTTAACAACTATATAAATTTGAAAGCAAAATATAATTTTTTACTTCTTGTTTCTTCCATTTACGAGTAGATTCGTCTTTTGCTTTCATCGCCGTTTCATGAAGGTAGTGCGTCTGATTATAAATTGTGGTTACCTGGTTAGAGTATCGGGTCACGTTCTTCTCCAACTTTTTCCTGGGCACATGTAGATAGTTCATATTCTATTTTATTCACTTCCAGTTTTTATTCTATGTTAATTTTTTTTGTTTTTTTAACTAACGCACTTGTTTATTATGGTTGTGCAGCGCATATTTCGCTCTCTTCTTTCACTTTTTATTTGAATTATTATATATATGTATATATATATATATATATATCATATATACTAAATGTTAAGATGTATAGGATGGTACGCGTTTTAATTTTCGTTTGGCAAATATATACTTTTTTTTTGTTTTTTTACTTGACAGATTTCGTTTTAGTTGAGGTAGATTTTTGTGATTGTATATTAATTAAAACCCAACATTTTATTATTTTGTTACTATTCCTTTTAGTTCACATCACATTTCTTTTCCTGATTTACCGACTGCACCAGTTATTTGTGCGGCAATGCTAAACAATTTTAACGCGACAATTTCTTTAAATTAAAACACTTTCGAATTCTGATTATGATTTTTATTTATATCACTTATCACTAGTTTGGACGTTATTCTAAGACTAACTCTGTCGTCTTCTATTTGTTCCATGGAAACCTAGGTTATCATTAAACGCATACAAGATAAAAAGCGGGACTTGCCGAACTTGGACAAGCAAAAAATCCGGGAAAAGGGAATACAAAAAGACGCTCCGGTCCATATTGACAAAACGAGTAAACAAATAGGGGAAAAGATAATTAGGAAAAGACACTTTAGAAACACTATTATTTGATGTATACACAGAACAAAACGTAAATTCTTAATATATATCGGGAGTAATATGTCATCCTTAAGCCCTGATGTGCTAAACGCATAACGGTCCACATAATAAAACCTGTAGAAATTAAAACAGTCCTTAATAAACACCTTATTAAAAAACAAAGTAGCTTCTGAGGGTCTTACTGAATTCAAGACAAATAAACAAATATTGTGTCTCATTTTAAAGTTCCATGATTATTTTGATGGACTATTAGGGACAGACTTTATGAAAAAACTACAAATGAACATTGATTTCAAAAATTCGTGCCTTAAAAAACTCTAGCTTCTCGATTACACTCATGTTTAAGCCTAACTTTATGTCTAAATTGCTTACTGTCCCTGGGGGAAGTCAAGTTATTTGTCATTTGCCTGTAAATAACGAATTCTGAAGTATTTACATAAAATCCACGGCTTTAAAAAGGGCTTGAAATAGATATATATCAAAATAAAAAGTTCCGAACGGATTGGTTTTTGTGGATATTTATATTAATTGATTGCATAAAACTATTATACGGAGAGGAAAATAATTTTGCTCCCAATAATTTCTATCGTTCTTTATATTTATCTGAACGGAACAATTCATTTACTCCGAGTAAGAAACTGCTCCGCTCCGGAACAAAAAATATTTCTCGCAAAATTGTTCGCTCCTTTCAATTTTTTGTACGAAAATGAGCTATTAATGAAAACAAAGGCCACCAAGATTGATCTAAAATAGTACAATTTTCTTATTCAACTTATCAGAAATTATAAAACAACGTTAAATTCTTTCTAAGCAACAATTAGTAGGAGTCAGAAATGAAAATAGAGTACATGTCATTCAATATATTATAACAAAAAAAACTTTATTGATGCTTCAGCCCGGTGCAAACCGGGGTCTAGCTTCACGCACCCATTTGTGCTGCTCGCGTTATTATTTTTTTCACTCTTGTGCAGGGTGTTTTGTTTTTTGTCGAATTCAATTCCAACGGCTGAGAGGCTTTTATAGAGGCAAAAATGAATCTGAATTCTAAGGTTATTAAATTTTTTTTTAAATTTTACTAGTTTTGTTGACAAATTATAAAATAGTAAAATGTCAATATTAGCGAAACAGGTATATTGAGAGTGCAGAGGTTCGCTTTATTTCATTTCTATTTACGAGTATAGTTATAAATACTCACTTCTTTTTAATTGGAAAAATATTTTCAAAATAAATTTTTTTTTGCTCCGAATCGGATCAATTAACAAAGATGGAAAAATATATTGATCCTAGGGATTTACTCCGATCGGAACTTTTCATAAGAGATCATTAAATTGTTGTTCCTGCCAAGTAAAATTGTTTGCTCTCATTTTTTTCTATTATATCCATATTGATTGAAAAGTGAACAAAATGGAGTGGTACTTCGGATAGATATCTTCAAGCCCTGCTTTAAAACAAGGACTATCAATTTCTGAAGGTATTTACCAGGCAAATAATTGGCTTTCGTTTCTTGAAATCGTCAACACTCTGGAACTGGATCAAATGTTTTCCTTAGAACAACCTAATAATACACTGGTACTGCACCCTGAAAGTTTAGTAGAAATCTATAATTTATCAATCAATAGCCCTTACAGCAGCAATAACGATGACATTTCTAGCTTACTTCGTCTTAGCCATCGCAATATAGAAGAAAGAAAGGCCGTTTTAGCCATACTATCTTGATCAAAAAGTTCCACTGTGTGGTGGTCCCATTGTTCCGATTTCAGTTCTGTTTTTTTGTTAAGTTGGTACATCTGTTGTTGATATTCCCTCTAAATGTTAGCGTCATAGCTTGATATTTGCGAAAGTTACGTAGCCATGAGAACATCTGTTTCTGAGTGTGTTGTCAATTTTTCCATTACTTCCTCTCGGCTGCTGAAACGCGTTCCCCGAAGTAGTTTTTTAACTCAATTGAACAGAAATAAGTCACAGGGACCCGAATCAGGTGAATTCGGTGACTGTTGGATGGTATTTGTTGCAAAAAATTACGAATAAAGATGGCACTGTACGACGGTGCTTTATCGTGGTGCAAAGACCACGAGTTTTCTGCCCACAATTCGGCGAATTGCTTCACGTAAACGTGGGTTATTCCGGGAAGTAGTATGTCGAAAACTTTCTTTTTCTAACAACATAAAACACCGCATCGTAACTAAAGATGACATCCCTGTGTATACCAAATCGTATCGTCATCCACATATTCATAAGGAAGAAATAAAACATCAAATAGCAAAAATGCTCTCGGAAGGATTAATTTTTAATTCACTTCCACCCCAAAACTAGATTAACAACAATAGTAGTTAGCTAATATTAACTGGAAGAGAATAAATAGTAGTCATTCTATAACCAGCAGAACATTATGCCCTGAGTTAGTGTTGAATGAAAATTCAATTTTACTTAAATAATATAATACGAGTCTGATGTGGGGTGAAAATCAGTACTGCTTAAAAAAAAATGTGTAAAATAAAACAATTCTTATATAGCGATAGATACAATCCAGATTACAATAATACAATTTTAAAAGAATGAAATCAAAGAAAGACTAAATTTCCAAAAATCAAGAAAGAAAAAAAGAAAAAAACAGTACAAAAATGTGAACCTTAAGGTATTTATTTTATGTAAAAGATTTTACTTGTGCTGAAGATCAAGATATTATACTAAACAAGGATTCTATGCTTTCATGATCAATGGTAAATAGCCGAGGTGTAGTGGTACTAGCCATCGCTTCTCACTAGGAGGGTCAAGGTTCGAATTCTACTCATGACAAGTTTTTCATTTGTGTAATTGGAACTCATTTAGAAAAATCTACGTGTGAAAGCATAACACTGGCATGTAGATTTGACTGCTGTAGAGTTTCAAGCAATAAAATTTTAAATTTTTAAATTTTATAACCTGAAACATTTCGAGTGAAGAAAAACTCTCCGTCCTCCCACCCCTGGAGAGTCAATATCGAAACCAAATATACCTGAGTTTCAAACCACTACATCACAACAATGCTTTCCTTTCTTACCGCCCGCGCCCTGGCAACAGTAAAAGGATATCATAACCCCCTTGAGATGCGCGTAAGTTAAAAAAAAAATAAAAAAAAAGCCAGTCTTTTACTTATATTGCAAGTGAAAGTTATAAGTAATTCTGATAAAATATGGCAGTTTATTGAAATAAGTTGGGGCTGTAACGGTGTAAAAACGCTTAAAATTAGTTCTATGTGCAACCGGTATTTTCACAAGAGCCAAATTATTTATGCGTAAGCTATAAATTTGCGAGTTTCTACTGGGAATGTTTCCATTTGAAAAACTCCCTAAGTACTTTAAAGGTGTACAATTGTCTTAGCGGCAAAATTCTAAGTTTTTTGAACAAGGGCCAGGTATGAGTGGAACGATTACAATTAGAAACAATCCTTATTAAATGTTTTTGTGCCACCAATAAAGGTTTTAACGTAGTAGAGTATGATCCTCCCCAGAAAGTGATGCCATATTGCAACTTTGAGTGTGCAAGGCCATATTCGATTTGAGTTAAAACTTTCTCAAAACAATATGGTTTTATGAGGTATAGCTTACGAGTCACCAGCATCATATGGGATTTTAATCTTCGAATATGATCCTACCAGCACATGATGATTATGATGGTTATGGTTATGATCGATTATCTCACCTTGGTCGGCTCCAATCTGGATAATTCCCATAAAAAAGGACTCCAACCAAAGATGGAGTTTTCTAATTGACTGTCGTAAATTAAACGGGAAGACTATCGACGGTAAGTAGCCTATTCCAAATACCTCAGAAATTCTAGACAAACTAGGTAAATCCATATACTCAAGCACACTCGACTTAGCCTCCGGATTTCACCAAATTGAGGTTAACAAAGAAGACATTCCGAATACAGCATTTTCTGTGGACAATGGGCATTATGAATTCCTTCGTATGCTTTTTGGCCTAAAAAATAAACCCTAGACAGTTCAAAGAGTTATGGACAATGTCTTACGTGAACTCCAGGGAAAAGTGTGTTTTGTGTATGTGGATGATATCATTACATTTTCAACTTCCTTACAAGAACAAATGCAAAATCTGAAAGCGGTTTCCAAGAGATTAAGGGAAACAAATCTTAAAATTTAACCACAGAAATTAGAATTTCTTTGTAAAGAGATATCCTTCTTAGGGCATTTGGTTACAGCCAACGGGGTAAAACCTAACTCTGATAAAATAGCGGCCATTAAGAACTACCCTATACCTAAGACCCGAAAGCAAATTAGATCTTTCCTTAGACTTCTCGGTTACTACCGAAAATTTATTAGAGATTTCGCTAACTTAACAAAGCCAATGCCTTCGTAAAGGTAATAGCATAAAACTGAACTCAAGATATATTGATTGTTTTGAAACGTGCAGAGGTGTGATGTGGTGTTATTGTGTGAACTACAAAATATTTTAGATTTACTAGTATGGGCGAAGGTTTCATATAATTACCGACAATGAACCATTGACATGCTCTTCTTATCAATGGAACCGAACTCAAAACTAGTTCGCTGGAGGCTTAAATTGGAAGAATTTGATTTTGATATTACCACGGGTTGAGATTCATGCTAATGACCTAATTATGCATGAACAAAATGATGGAAATCCTGTATCTCTTAATCAATGATGTAGATGACTCGGAAAATATATCAACAGCTCACTCAAGTCAGGAAAACTTAGACGACGGTTTACCGAAACAGTTTATAAATGGCTTTAAATGAGGTCTCGAATCAAATTATTCTAAAATATGACAAAACGAAAGCTAAAATGGTTGTTAAATTTCAAGTTTTATTTCAATGGAAGAAAAGAATATAAAGATATCAGTAACGAGGCTACAATTGTTTCGATTTTAAGAACTACATGAATTCCAAACAGGTAACAGCAATTCTAACTGACGATGAAACCTTTGAAACAGAATAATCTGCTTACTCCAAATACTCGTATTTTAGTAGTCATCACTCAAAATTGGTAAGATCGCATATGGTATTAGATGATATCCCTTAAAGGGAAGATTATGGAAAATTAGTACGGGAATATCATTCTAAATCGAACCTTCAGGGTATAGAAGAAACATTTTGTCATTTAAGGAGGAAATCTTACTTTCTAAATATGAAACATCTTATAACTCATATCATCAACTCATGCGAAGTATGCCACATGAACAAATGTCACAGAAACAGTGATAAATTGAAGTACCAGTTAACAGAAACACTACCAAAGCCCTTA
The DNA here is from genome assembly GCA_928272305.1 of Volucella inflata. Classification (NCBI taxonomy): domain Eukaryota; kingdom Metazoa; phylum Arthropoda; class Insecta; order Diptera; family Syrphidae; genus Volucella; species Volucella inflata. The sequence continues at coordinate 69,634,735 of OV743716.1, forward strand.
GAGATTCTCCATTTAGATATTTATTCCATACAGGAAAATTTTCTTCTATTATAGACAAATTTAGACGACTTTCCAGTGCTTACTTAATCTCAGCTAGGAATAGTTTTTATTATTATAGACAAATTTAGACGACTTTCCAGTGCTTACTTAATCTCAGCTAGAAATATTTTTTATTTAATTAGGTCACTCAAGCATTTTTTCCCTCCCTTTGGTATACCTAAGGAAATCGTTACTGACAACGGCAGTAAGTTTCTACATGATTCAAAGATTTCCTTAATCTATACGATATAATTCAGAATACAATATGGGCCAAAAATTCTACAGGGAATTCACCAGTTGAATGATTTCATTCGGCTGAACTCATTAGATTTATAAAGTATACGCATAAGGATAAGCCTATAGGCGAAGTAGTCGATGACGCTGTTATGACTTACAACAATTCAATCCACTCCGTAAACAAAATCACCCTTTTTGAACTAATAACTGGGTATTTAACAAATATATTTCCTATGAACACAGGAAGCAAAACAGAGCAAGAGTACCCCAGACAATATATTAAGGGCTACAATAATTGATCCCATTTGATTCATAATCGAAATTTAGAGACTAAACAAAAAAATTATAGTTAAACGCAACAAAAAAGATCCAGCAGAGTTGCAGTTAACGAAAAAATATTCGAGCTCGATGATAGGCGTAACAAACTGGCTCCTGGATATTCCAAACATATACTATCTAAAGATAATACAATTACGTTAGATACAAACAAAAGAAGCTGCAAAAGCAAAAAAAAGAAGAAACGTAAAACGCGCTCATCATAAATTTGACTTTCACCTTTAGCCGTCCATAATAGAATTGACATGATCTGTGAATATATATAATTTAGTAGATCATACACATGCTTTACTATTTCTTTTCGTTTATATAAGAAGATAAAATCGAGCTTATTTTTGTTTCAAAGAATACATAAATAATATCTTTAGATCCTTCCTCATCGCAATCCTATCCATTCATCAATTGAATGGAAGACCCTTAAATGCGGATGAACTCTGGTCTAACTAGTAAAACCACCAAAGAAACACTCAAACGTTCACCGCCCCTAAAGTAGTCATCAACCTGTTAAACACTCCAAATTGTATCAGCGTACGTGAACTTTCACTCATTATATTCATTAAGTTCACTCTTAGACAGGAGGAGTTACGCACTCAGCTTGGTAGCAGCATCCCCACCCACGAACCACGCTTGTTATTCGTGATCAGTGCAAACATGTGCATTGACACAAAAAATAGAAAAGACGCAGCCCATTGATGATTTGTCAATATGCGATCACGTGCACAAAGGGCAAGCTAGGCCCAGAGCGCTTATTTTGGGAAATAAAACAAACACTCTCTCGCTGCAAAGCGCAGTCATCTCAATAGGAATGACCAATAAGGAAACTGAGTGGAAAAGGAAGCCGAGTTATAAGAAAACAATAGAAGCAGATTGGAGGGAGACTGTACGCGAAAGCTGAATGAAAAACATAGGAAGCCGTAAAGTGAATTTTGAAAAAAATCATTGAATTGTGAAGTATTAAAGATACGAGCTTCTTAACAAGACCTACGAGCAATGCCCTAGCTATGACATTAAAATTGTCCTAGGTGATTTTAATGCAAAGCTAGGAAGAGAGGGTATCTTTGGTGGAACAATCGGAACATATAGCCTGCACAACACCACCTCCTATAACGGATTCAGGCTAATCGACTTTGCGACGGGGCGAAACATTGTCGTGGCTAGCACGCGGTTCCCACATCTCGACATACACAAGGGGACTTGGAGAACTCCTGATCAATCAACAGTCAACCAGATTGATTACATTGCGATCGACGCAAGACACTCCTCCAGTATTATGGATGTCCGTACGTTCCGAGGAGCCAACATTGACTCGGACCATTACCTTGTTGCAGCCAAGGTACGGTTGCGGATATCCCAAACTACGCCAAGACAAACTAATGCTGTGAGAAAATTCGACGTCAGACGACTACAATCGTAGTCCGATCTTGTGTCTCTAAATCTCCTAAGAGGTCCAATGCCGCCAGCATCAAGCATCGAAGACCACTGGAAAGACTGCCAAAACGCCATCAGAGATGACGCTTCTGATATGCTGGGTTTCACTCGTCCACCACAACGAAACCCCTGGTTCGATGATGAATGCCGGCAAGCACATGCAGCTAAGCAGAAAGCAGCAATGCGGCATTACAAAAAAAGACCAGTGGTGCTCATGAGCGGAGAGACGAACACCGGCTTCTCAGGAGGAAGAAGAAAGAGCATGAGAAGCGCGCGATCGAGGAAATTGAGAGATGCTACTCCAGGAATGTGGTTCGGAAGTTTTACCAAAAGGTACAAATAACATGCCGCGGAAACAAACCCCGAACCGAAGCCTGTAGAGATGAACAAGGGAACATCGTAGTAGAATCGCAGTCGATGCTGAGGATTTGGAAGAACCATTTCTGCAGACTGTATAACGGCGATGACGGACCAAATACCGCTGTCAGGCAGAATCAACCTTTCAACTTGGATGATGATGACCAACAATTCCGTCCACCCGACCTGGATGAAGTAAAGATAGCTATATCGAAGCTTAAGTCCAACAAAGCTGCTTGAGCGGATGGCCTGACTGCCGAGCTCTTCAAAGCGGCAGGCGATGACTTGGTAAGGAGCATACACCAACTCATCTGTAAAATATGGTCGGACGAAAGAATGCCCGATGAATGGAACCTCAGCATTGTTTGTCCGATTCTCAAGAAAGGAGACCCTCTGAACTGCGCCAACTACAGGGACATCAGTCTCCTTAACATCGCATATAAGATCTTATCCGCCGTATTGTGTGAACGCCTGAAGCCGTTCGTCAACAACCTGATAGGTCCATATCAGTGTGGCTTCAGGCCAGGAAAGTTCACCATCGACCAGATATTCACACTACGGCAGATCTTGGAGAAGACCCATGAGCTTCCGATCGATACCCACCACCTATTCATTGATTTTAAGACCGCGTGTGACAGCATCTGTAGAGACGGGCTATATAGACCAATGTCTAGTTTTGGCATCCCTGCCAAATTCGTCCGTCTGTGCAGGATGACGATGGAGAATGCACGCTGCCCCATCAAGGTCGGTAAAGATCTCACCGAGACCTTTGTTGTCCAGAAAGGATTTAGACAAGGCGATGTGCTGTCCTGCGATTTTTTCAATATCGTACTTGAAAGAATAGTGCAAAACTCACGAGCAAACACAAGAGGCACTATCTCTCAAAGGTCCGTCCAACTACTAGCATACGCCGACGATATTGACATAATCGGGAGAAAGCAGGGTGATGTCAGTGGCGCGTTCGCGAGTATTGAGACGGAAGCGGCGAAACGGGTTTAGCGGTCAATTAGGGCAGAACGTCACCCTCGACAGATATAACTTTGATGTAGTTAAGGACTTTGTCTACCTAGGCTCTGCTATAAATACAGAAAACGACACCAGCGCCGAGATCAAGCGAAGAATAACTCTTGCCAACTGCTGCTTCTCTGGGTTAAGAAGGCAATTGAGTAGCAAAGCCCTCTCTTGGACAACAATCCCGGTCCTGCTCTATGGCGCAGAAGCATGGACCTTATCAAAAATGGATGAGGGTGTTCTGGGTTGCTTCGAGAGAAAAATTCTCCGGGCGATCTTCGATCCTTTCTGCATTGACGGTGAGAGGAGGAGAAGACACAACGACGAACGGTATGGACTGTACAGCGACATGGACCTAGCCATAAGAGTGAAGATCCAAAGACTGAGATGGCTGCGACATGTAGAGGGCATGGACACCAATGCTCCGGTCCGAAAAGTCTTCGAATCCGCCCCCGAGGGACAGCGCAGTAGAGGAAAGCCAAGACTCAGGTGGCGCACGCAAGTGGAAGAGGACCTCAGCCAACTTAGCGTGCGAAATTGGAGGCAGCTCGCCAGGGATCGAGCTATGTGGAGAAGCTTGTTGACTGGGGCCCAGGGCCCACCTCGAACTGTAGCGCCACCTAAGGTAGGTAAAGGGTATCGCAATGTTGATGTTTCTCAGTGCCTAGCTTATTTCTAGAGCACCCAACCACTTAATACAAAGTACATAAATTACGTATTTAATATTCAATATTCATTAAAAATAAAATTACTATATACAAAAAAGGAGATTTAACACTACTTGTTATATTGTATTCCAGTTGTTCTTTAGTTATTAAGCTTTTCATTTTATAATAAAAGCCAGTCATACATAATCATTCAAGCCCCTCACTTTAGACTACAAGTATCGTTAAAGGGACGGGAAGAACACAAGCTGAGAGAGGCTTAGTATCTACACAAACTACTTTCGGCTCTATTACAGCAGGTAGTTATTTCAGTTCTCGCCATCGGACTCTGAAATAAATACTCACTGCACTTGGTTAGGTTGAAGTTGACTAAGAACGATTCTGAATATTGGAAAAATTGTCTTCTAATTCGTCACAACTCATATTCGGCGGGCAGATGGTAAATATGAGGTTCAATTGCCCTTTAAACCTTTTACCAAGTTTAATTTTGAAAATTCGTTTCACTTGGGCACATGGAAGATATCTCCCAAACTAAAATTTCTCAAGCTGCAAGCCAAAAAAATCTTATAATTCGATGCTTCTAAACGATACTTTGCTTGTTGATCCCACAGACACACTTATTACACTACTCTGCAAAAATAAAATATTTTTTTCTCCTATTTTCTGTACTCCATTTTTATAGAGTTGATACTTCTGAATTAAGATATATCGTAAAAAAATTTGTACCACGTATATTTTTTTTTCAATGTATTCTTTAAATAAAACTAATTTTTGCTTCAAATTGGAATCATAAATTCAATAAATGAAATAATATTAGACCTAATGCCTTCTTATTCGAAAACATAAAAATAATTTTAGCAATCTTATAACTATTAAATAGCTTTTTACTTCGTAGTAAAATATGATACCCTCCTATTTTTATCCAACAAATTCTGTTTTTCAGTCTAGTTCCGAGAAGCTTAGCCTTCGATTTTCAGAGTCCTAAGTCTCGAACAAGATCATTAAAATCAGATTGCTTAACAAAGCGAGGTTTTTTTGACGAGCTTGTAGTACTTGATGAAAAAGAGGAATAGTTAGTGAATTGGCTTAGTAGGGGATAAGCGTTCTCATCATCCTCCATTTTGTCATCGTGGGCATGCGTTAGAGGTAAAACATAATTTTTTCGAGAAACTGGTGGCTGTGCAGACAAAAATAAATCATTTTCATAGCTTTGGGGTCCACTCCAAATCATGGGTGTTGAAAATGTTATTGACTTATGACTTCCCTCGAGCCAACATTTTAAAGTTCTAAAGTAGCTGGAATGTCATCCCTTTCATCAACAGAAACCCCAAAGAAGCGTTGAAAAGCATTTTTAAGCAAAGTAGTTACAGCATTCCGTATGGTAAATTTATCACAAATATAGCAAAATACCTCTGCAGAGTTTTTTCAAGGTATATAAAGTAATACACGTACATTATTTTAGATTTTCATGTAGAATTTTTCTACATGTATCGAAATAATGCAAAACTTACCAAAATAACATCTTTAAAATTGCAACAATCACCACACAACATTTTGACGTATGCATTAGAGTAAAAATAACATTAGTCGATTTCAATCCCTCCGTTTCTATCAATTCTAACCGTTTTTGTATCTGCAAGTACAATCTAAATGGAATGAACTAACGTCAATGAGAACATGTAACATAAGAAATACTGAATTTCGAAGAATTACGAGTATATACAACAAATATATATGTAATAGCAAAAAAATAAAAGCAGATGTGTATTTAGCAAGTTTAACTACTCATATTAATCGTAGTTTTATTTGAAGTAGGATTTTGTTGCAGACCAGTGTTTTCAAAGGATTATTTGGCGCAAAAACCCAGAATATACTTTTCAACACTATCGCCTTCCTTCCGTGACGTATGAAACTTCAGCAGGTCTTTTCTTGCTGTGCGTGTTTGACAGCAGCTAGCTTTCGGCTTAGCAAAGACATCTACGTGCATCCGCAGCGATCATGAAACACATTTATGTCGATGAGGTTGTAGCAGGTGCAGACACCATTGATGAAGTCATTGCTCTGCGTACAGAGTTAGTTGATGGTCTAAAATTCGCAAGAATTAATTTGCGTAAGTGGACAATGAACTGCTGGCCACTTCTAATCCCAATACCTAAAGATCAACGGTCGTTATCCCCCGTTAATTTCGAGGAATCAAGTACTGTTAAGATGCTTGACTTACAATGGTGTCTATCACGCGACTGCCTTTCGTACAGGGTAAAATTACTACGTAGAGGCACGTACAAAACGACAAATACTATCCGATGCTACTCGCATCTACAGCAATTAAAATGATGTTCCAAGAGCTTTGGAGAATGCGTCTCCAGTGGGACGAAGATGTGCCAGACAACTTGGCAAAGCAGTGGACCACAATTAGAAATATCAATATCTGCTCCTAGAATTACCATAACTAATAAGGAGAATTGCGAGTTTCATTGCTACGGCGATGCATCCGTAGAAGCTTATTCGGCAGTCGTGTACTGCAGAAGCATCAATACAGGTAACTCCATATCGCTTAACATGGTTGCAGCCAAGACCATGGTTGCTCCCTCAATTTTTTATTTTTCTTTAATTTCATTTATTTATCGAACAGAAATATACAATAAGTGATTATGTTTCCCACGAAGTCCTCTGGGTTTTCTGTAGGAGGTTGTATTAAAAAAGTAGTTATAATTATTTTAAAGTGAGTTTAGTGACATGCTGATTACGGCTTTCAAACTTGAAATTAACAATTAAGCAATTTAAAATAAAATAAGCCCAAAAAGAAATGTTTTAGACGGTTTTTTCTTCCTTTGAAATTGACAATTTTTCTACAATTAATTGGAAGTTCATTGAACAACGTTGAGAATCTGCATGCGAGCTGTCTTTTACCGTACGTGTAGTAGGATCTTGTAATTTGAAGAAATACCTTCGCCTGTCTTCTGGTGTTTTGTTCGTGAGCAATAGTTCTCTTGAAGCGTATATTATCATAATATTTCAACAGTCATCTTTAATATATTTTGAATATTATCGCCGCATTTTGCAGCCTTTTGAGCTTTGATATGTGTAGAGTAGAGTATCACTACTTCTTCCAGATATTTTTCTATTCCTGGCAGAATAGAAATTGACCATTATTATTCTTCTTATTACGATAGAGGTCGTCTCCTTTCTGGCATTCTTCATTTAATTATTTTGATATCCAATTTTTTTGGCTGCATTTCGTTTCAATTACTCTATATTTTGTTGATTTAATATAAATGTCCTGTAGAAGTGCATGAAAATTCTCATATAGAGTGCCAACATCAGATTCACTCAAAAGCATTTCCCAGTCAGTTGAAGCAATGAACTCGTTAAACTTTCGTGTAAGACGTGAAATTATTTCCTTCAATATTATTTAGAGAATTCAAATAGTCATAATATAAAAGTGGATAATGATCCGACAACCAACTCAATGACAGCGGAGTGCATTTTTACTAAATGCGTTGAGTGATGTGATCTAACAGACTTAACGTTCCTCTGCTGGAGTCGACTCGGGTATTATTCTTAATCACATTAATAAGTCCATTCGCTTCTAACCTGATTTTTATCACACTCGTTAATATTGATATTCACATCACCCATTATTATCATGTCATTCCTCTTTCCAACTTCTTCGAACCAATTTTAAGGCTCTCTATTAACCTATACAACAATGAAACCCGGTGGTCTATTAATTCTCCAGATATACTTGTTTTCTGTAGGGACTCGAATTTGCAAACACCCATATAACACACTCTCAGACTAAATTGAGTCAAATTCTAAATTACTCTTAATAAACATGGCAACCCCTCCACCACTCTGTTCAGTTCTACTAAAAAATTTGGGTGTAAAAACATCAATGTCATAAAATTGTATTATTATTTTGTTTTTATTATTTACTAGCTGTACGATTAAAAATATCTTACCGTTAATCAAAGAGAATTACAGAATCTCTGTAAGTTTGTATTGGAACAAAAAGGTACGGGCTGTAAACACCAGTAACCTGAATATGTTCCCGCAAATAAATAAACTATTTCGGAGAATAAATCAAAACACCCTTCAGTGTCTTAAAATAGCACGTACAAGAGACAACAAACGGTTACTAACAATAGCAAGGATTGATACAAATGAGGCCACTGATGGTGACGACTTTTATGTGATAGAGTATCCATAGGAGAAGGATGAGGACATAGGGGCGACTTTCCAGGAAGTATACAAGGCCAATGATATCATTGGCCCTAATTATGACCTGGAAAATCGAGTATTGGTGCACAACTACTATATTCGAAATGAAGTATAGAACTGGCGCTGCGAGGACTCTGTTTTCCCCCAGTTCAGCGACGAAAATATGGCAAATAATGTCGATTAGTATAAGGCCTCGTAGAAGTAGCATCTTTCGACAGGTGCTAACGAGAATGAGCCTGTGCAGCCGAACATCTTGCAGCTCTGCTAATAAGCCCTACTTCACGCCTCCCCGTGGCGCCATCTGGGAATCTCACTAGAGATTGCGAAGTGAAGGGGGCAAATGGCGAGTTTCCTGCGCCATAAATCAGGGTTAGTGTCGGAGAAGCAAAACAAGACCTTATCCGGGCTACTCCGACATACTTGGAGCTCAGGCCGGTAAGGATTTCCAGGACTAAGTCAGGGTCTTGGAAAAGAGATGGTGGCGGACGAGCCCTATATGGGTCAACGGGAGCGCTCACACCCCGGAACGGGTTACTGGCTTCGGTGTAACCGACCCCTCTTCCTAGGGGCATTAAAAATGGAACTGGTCCTCCAGGTTGGGGGTTGTGCCGCCGGGGTAACTGCCCGGCCATTTAAAAAAAGGAAGTTACGAAGCATCAACAAGCCTCGGATATGGACGGATCTACTGTTGACAACCCACGCAAACGATTTAAGGACAATGAGCTTCGGATCTGCACGTGGCTTGTTAGATTTCTTAATTGACCACGGGCAACCGAGCAAGTAGCGGAGGCCCTAGACTGCAAAGCAGACATAACCGCCATTCAAGAAGTGCGATGGGATGGGCCGGACAAAAAGAAGATGAAAAACCGCGATATCAATTACGGCAATTGCTATCGACGGCAAGAGCAGGGCTTATTTGGATGCGGATTCGTTGTCGCAGGTAGACTAAGACAAGAAGTCCTCAGCTTCCGGCATGTGAGCGAGCGCCTCATAGCAATCCGCATAAAGGCTAAATTCGCCAATACTAGCCTTGTATGCGCGCATGCCCCCACAGAGGAGAATGATGACGACACCAAGGATGCCTTCTACGAGCTCCTTAACAAGACCTACGAGCAATGCCCTAGCTATGACATTAAAATTGTCCTCGGTGATTTTAATGCAAAGCTAGGAAGAGAGGGTATCTTTGGTGGAACAATAGGAAAATATAGTCTGCACAACACCACCTCCGATAACGGATTCAGGCTAATCGACTTTGCGGCGGGGCGAAACATTGTCGTGGCTAGCACGCGGTTCCCACATCTCGACATACACAAGGGGACTTGGAGAACTCCTGATCAATCAACAGTCAACCAGATTGATCACATTGCGATCGACGCAAGACACTCCTTCAGTATTATGGATGTCCGTATGTCCCGAGGAGCCAACAGCGACCCGGACCATTACCTTGTTGTAGCGAAGGTACGGTTGAGGATATCCCAAACTACGCCAAGACAAACTAATGCTGTGAGAAAATTCGACGTCAGACGACTACAATCGCAAGAGAATGTCAAGTCCTTTTCCGATCGAGTGTCTCTTAATCTCTTAAGAGGTCCAATGCCGCCAACATCAAGCATCGAAGACCATTGGAAACACTGCCAAAACGCCATCAGAGATGCCGCTTCTGATGTGCTGGGTTTCACTCGTCCACAACAACGAAACCCCTGGTTCGATGACGAATGCCGGCAAGCACATGCAGCTAAGCAAAAAGCACACAATGCGGCACTGCGAAAAAAGACCAGAGCTGGTCATGAGCTCTATGAGTGGAAGAGGAGAGACGAACACCGGCTTCTCAGGAGGAAGAAGAAAGAGCATGAGAAGCGCGCGATCGAGGAAATTGAGAGATGCTACACCAGAAATGAGGTTCGCAAGTTTAACCAAAAGGTAAAAATAACATGCCGCGGAAACTAACCCCGAACCGAAGCCTGTAGAGATGAACAAGGGAACATCGTGGTAGAATCGCAGTCGATGCTGAGGATTTGAAAGAACCATTTCTGCAGACTGTATAACGGCGATGACGGACCAAATACCGCTGTCAGGCAGAATCAACCTTTCAACTTGGACGATGATGACCAAAAATTCCGACCTCCCGACCTGGGTGAAGTGAAGATAGCTATATCGAAGCTAAAGTCCAACAAAGCTGCTGGAGCGGATGGCCTGACTGCCGAGCTCTTCAAAGCGGAAGGCGATGACTTGGTAACGAGCATACACCAACTCATCTGTCAAATATGGTCGGACGAAAGTATGCTCGATGAATGGAACCTCAGCATTCTTTGTCCGGTTCTCAAGAAAGGAGACCCTCTGAACTACCCCAACTACAGAGGCGTCAGTCTCATTAACATCGCATATAAGATCTTATCCGCCGTATGGTGTGAACGCCTGAAGCCGTTCGTCAACAACCTGATAGGTTCATATCAATGTAGCTTCAGGCCAGGAAAGTTCACCATCGACCAGATATTCACACTACGGCAGATCTTGGAGAAGACCCATGAGCTTCAGATCGATACCCACCACCTATTTATCGATTTTAAGGCCGCTTGTGACAGCATCTATAGAGACGAGCTATACAGAGCAATGTCTAGTTTCTGCATCCCTGCCAAACTCGTCCGTCTGTGCAAGATGACGATGGAGAATGCACGCTGCTTCATCAAGGTCGGTGAAGATCTCACCGAGACCTTTGTTGTCCAGAAAGGATTTGGACAAGGCGATGCGCTGTCATGCGACTTTTTCAATATCATTCTTGAAAGAACAGTGCAAAACTCACGAGCAAACACAAGAGGCACTATCTTTCAAAAGTCCGTCCAACTACTCGCATACGCCGCCGATATTGACATAATCGGGAGAAATCAGCGTGATTTCAGTGGCGTTTTCACGAGTATTGAGATTGTAGCGGTGAAAATGGGTTTAGCGGTCAATGAGGGCAAGACCAAGTACATGCTGTCAAGCAAAAAGGACAACCAACACCGACGTCTCGGGCAGAACGTAGGCTCTGCTATAAACACAGACAACGACACCAGCGCTGAGATCAAGCGAAGAATAACTCTTGCCAACCGCTGTTTCGTTGGACTAAGAAGGAAATTGACTCGCAAAGCCCTCTCAAAGTCACGCAAAGTCACCCTTTATAAGACCTTCATAATCCCGGTCCTGCTCTATAGCGCAGACGCATGGACATTATTAAAAATGGATGAGGGTGTTCTGGGTTGCTTCGAGAGAAAAATTCTTCGGGCGATGTTCGTTCCCGTCTGCATCGACTGTGAGTGGAGGAGGAGATACAACGACGAGCTGTACGAATTGTACAGCGACATGGACCTAGCTAGAAGAGTGAAGATCCAAGAACTGAGATGGCTGGGTCATGTAGAGCGCATGGACACCAATGCTCCGATCCGAAAAGTGTTCGAATCCGCCCCCGAGGGACAGCGCAGTAGAGGAAGGCCAAGACTCAGGTGGCGCACGCAAGTGGAAGAGGACCTCAGCCAACTTAGCGTGCGAAACTGGAGACATCTAGCCAGTAATCGAGCTGGCTGGAGAAGCTTGTTTACTGATGCCCAGGTCCACCCCGGACTGTAGCGCCACCTAAAGTAAGTAAATGTTATTGCCAGAGAAGGTGAGCTACCCCCCTTCATTGCGAATGGAGAACTCCATGAGATCTTCGACACAATCAGAGGTAAGAAATCAGTGGGGACCGATGGTATTCCGAACAACTCGCTTCGACATCTTCCTCTAGAAGCGGTGGACATTTATACCACCCTGTTTAATAATGGAATGAATAATGCACATTATCCAGCGCATTGGAAAACGGCGGTGGTTCAACCAATTCCCAACAAGGGAAGGATATATCCAATCCGGTGAATCTCCGGTCGATAAGTCTCCTTCCGAATATCAGCAAGGTGTTCGAAAAAGTAATCAATAGAGCTCTGACTAGGTGGATTGAGGACAAACATATAGTTCCGGATAATCAATTCGGTTTTAAGGCAGGACTTGCTATCTCACATGCCGCGTCTAAACTGGTGTCCGATATCCAATGGAATAAAGACAAAAACCAATATACTGGTGCTTGCCTCGTTGACTTGGAGAAGGCTTTCGACACTGTATGGTTAGAGGGTCTTACCTATAAGCTGGCTAGTCTGTGGATCGGTAAACCACTCTTGTTAATTTTTATAACATGCTAACCAACAGACAGTTCATGGTGGAAAATGGTGATGTGACTTCTGTTGGAATATTTCAAATTAATAATGGTCATCAGCAAGGCGCGGTCAATTCACCGATCATATTCACATTATACCATCGACTTGATAGGCTCACTTCCCCATACTATTGCGTACGCAGATGACTTGATAGCGTACAGAAGAGGTCCAAAAATTGAGGTCATTAATACTCTCTTACAGCGTGACTTCTATAAGATAAGACTATTTTGCGATGACTGGAAGTTGAAAATCAACTTTCAGAAGTCGGAAACTATTCTTTTTAGGACGCCGTTGTCTGGAGCCTCTAGAGATACCAGGAAAAATTGGCGAAAGTACTCGATCATTGGACAACACGGACAGCCTCTTGCCTGTCGAAATGTAGTCAGATACCTTGGGATCTGGCTAGATCAGTTTCTGTATTTTGACACAAAATATAGTTGCTGCTCTAGCCAGAGCTAAATATGCTTTTGCTCTCACAAAGAAACTCGATGCGAGGGTAAAGATAATCTGCTACATGGCCCTTATCAGGCCCATGCTCGTATTTGGGTGTCCCGTGTGGTTCAATGTACGAGCAAGCTTCATGGAAAAGATTCGGGTGTTTGTGATGGCTTGCCTGAGGGCTTGTTTTCGCTTGTACAGAACACCAGAGTTTGGAGTACACAAATTTTTATCCTAATGAAGTCCTTTACAACAGGGCGAACCTAATACAAGTGGACAACTTCGTAATTAAGTTGACTCGAAGCCACATTGCAGGAGCATTGCCTCGGAAAATAACCTGATATCTGACTACCCAAATTACCTTTACCATGAGAGTGTGCGCTCTAACGGCTTCGTTCCACCGGAAGCATTCCTCTACCTTGATCAGATAGGGTCGATCCACGATAGATCACCGGTCCCGTTAATCTTCCATGTCGCTCGGACTGCTGGGAATAGGCGACTCAACTACAACAGAGACGTCGCACACGGTAGGGTGGATCGTCTCAGGTTTAATAGGGCAGTGAGGAAACGCGATAAGAGGGATGTCGTTCGGCAGCACCAGCATTTCTACTGGTTGAATGATGGGGAAGATGTTTCGTCGTCGTTTCCGTCAATTACGGACTAGCCTCACTAATGAGGCAGAGCTGACCAATCTGTTTGCTTCGTAAATAGCGATGGCCACCTTACATAGGTTTAGGTTAGCATTTAAGGAATATGTGTATATTATTGTGCATAATGTCTATATGTGTGTATGTGTGTATTTTGCATATAGGTTAGGTAGACTAAGGTTTATTTTAAGTTAGATATAAAGTTTCTATAAAAATAAAAGAATATGTCCTTATGCTAAGCTTTTATCAACATTTTTTTTTTCTTAGCCTTAAGTATAGAAAATAAATAGTCATAAATAATATGTAAATAAAGTCGAAAGACATAGATATAAGAATTTCGAGTAGCTTAGAGTGCCTGTGTGGGACCAGTAAGTTAGCATAAGAGTGTTAAGTAATTTAAGGCTAGCATTTAACCATTTTTTGTTAATACTCGTATGTAAGAGTTAACGATTAAGAAAACAAAATGCAACTAAAAACACTTTTTTTTTTTTGTTTATAGAAGTGCTGTTAGATATACAATATTTTCTCTCTTTCCCTCTGCTGCATATACGAATAAATTAGAAGGTTATCCGACGCGTGAACAGGTCACATATAGTTGCCCATGGGAGAAACACGGACTTTCTAAGTACAAAAACTTGTAAAGTTTGTCCTTGTGCTTTGTTGATGGTCATTGCATAGGCGAGTCGCATCGTGAACTGCAAACGTTTGAATTCGAATGGTAAATCTGTTGGAATCATTGGAATGTGAGGCAAAAGTACATCTTCTCCTTTGAATTTTCCATTCAAAGTAGTAGCTTCGATGATATTGGCCATCACTTTTTTCACTTCACCTTTGCAAATTCGTGGCGGGTTAATGTTTCGAAACAGAATGTTAAGCACGACAATGTTCAAGGTTAAAAAGTGCGGAGGCATGACATGTAAGTCAACAACTTCGTCTTGATTCATAATAGTATCTATGGATTTATATATTTTCGCTTCGCCTGGTATTGTGCATTGAATAGTTAATGGAGTAAATATCGTTGTTTTTTGCCGCTAATATACCACGTTCAATTGAGCCATTGATGGTTTTTGTAATTTCTTGCGATATCTGGGAAAAATTGGTGTATTAGCTCGTCTGTAGTTGTTGTGAATATACAGAAATCTGGTGGCAATGTGATACATTGTGTGGCTTCATCCATTGTCATTTTACCATTTGCAATATCACCCAACTGTTTTGCAAAACGGTAAGCGGATCTATTACGTCGCAATTTTATACGCATATTGAGTTGCAAGCTTAGTTTCTGCACATTTCACCATTAAACGGATGATTTTAAACATGCACTAAGCTCGTCAGCCGGTGTTGAACGTGAAATAACTGGTAAAGTTTGTCGAAAGTCATCAGACAATAAAATGAGCGCACCACCGAAACGTCGCTCGTTTCTTTTAGTGTGCGATGTAGCGCTTCCAATAATTTTTTGTGCGCCATTATACATTTATCCCATAAGATGTTTTGGCATTGTTGAGTACTTTACCAATTCCAGAATTTTTGGTGGTGATATTGGTGCCCCAACGGTTTGCATTTAACGGCAATTTTAATGCGCTGTTCGACCACAATCCAAAAGTGTTGCCGCAATTCCAGATGAAGCGATAGCCAATGTAATTTTATTTTGAGATCGTATGGTTGCATCCATAATCGTGTTGTACACTATGCGTTGTTCTGGAATCAACTTCGGAAGATTAGAAGATTCGAAAGTCCGGATTTTGGTTTGTGGTACGCAATCGGTGTAGGATGTCTTCACTCATGTAGTGTTTATATTTTTCCCACAAATCTTTAGGATTGGATGGAAAGCATGTTTTCAATATGATGGCAAATAATGAACGCATGAGCTTTGGGCGAGCAGTATTCGATGCATCAGCGAGTGAAATGTCCCAATATGCACCATTTTCAAGAAGATTTAACTCTTGGAAACCCTCACGATAAGTCGCGCACACTCGACCATTAACTGCTCTCAATTCTTGGAAAGATGTGTGCCCACGTACGTTGGTTAGCAGTAATCGCAAGTAAGCACACTCTGCATTGTTTGGGTGAACAGTGTACAGGCCGCCTAGTGCGTCGGTGAATACAAATTGGAATGTCCTTCAACTGCTTGTCCTTGATTGCGACGTTGAAACTTTTTCGCTGACGCGTTCTATGTAAAATATGTCAGTACTTCGGAGTAAAGTAACATTCCCGCAAACGTATCTTCCGTGCATAATGCAAACAATTCAGTTAAAGATGTTGGCGGCGGTGACAATGCCCTTGCTTGTACACTTTCTGTGAAATTGACGCGCTGTCCATTTTCAAGGTGTACTGCCAAATGAACAACTGTTGGATGTCTTTCGTAGATTGGAAATGATAAAATGATATTGCATCGTAGTTGATATTGCTTG
The DNA here is from genome assembly GCA_928272305.1 of Volucella inflata. NCBI lineage: Eukaryota > Metazoa > Arthropoda > Insecta > Diptera > Syrphidae > Volucella > Volucella inflata. Next base: position 69,650,742 of record OV743716.1, read on the forward strand.
ATTTCATCGATAGGATCAGTGGCGTTTCCAACCGCCAATTCGGTTCCTTTGTTGATACATTTGCAAATGTACTTGATCAATTTTATAGAGCTGCAACACTCGATATTGATATGTGCCTTTAATGTCTTTGACAGCAGCTGCGAATACGGCACAATCCAACGATTATCGACTTCAACATCATTTTTCCGCACTTTTAAGATGATTGATTTGCCGCCATCTTCAGTCGATCGTCGACGGTAGAGTGGATATCTATCGTTTGCAGTGAAAGTTTCCACGACAAAGTCTCTTGGGTACCGTTTTGTGCATTTCCCATTCGACATGCATGGCGAATCATTGTTCAGTAAGCCACATGAACCGTGAATCATATTTTTGGTAACGACTTCAAATAATCCTGGATCAACTTCGGCATTTGGTATTTCTGCTGAGATGACTTAGGCAATTTGATTTGGCGTGAATTTTTCGAATAACCAAATCAAAATATGTGCATGCGCCAATCCACGTTTTTGCCATTCGATTGCATACATCTAACAGCGTGTCTTCCCAAAAATATGATACGTGACCATGAAATCCATCAAAGCTTACAATTTCTGTTTGAAGACGCGGGCCGTGATATCATGAGTATCTGAAGGTGACTGTCTGGCCAACAAAAGTTCTTTAATTTCATCCCATGCAGGATTGCACGTGAACGTTATGTATAAATCAGATCGGCTATATGAGCGAACATATGTCATCGCATCTTGCGTGTATTCGTGCATGTGATTTGTACTTCTTGTGAATGTAGATGGAAGTATAACCATTTCGCCTAATTCATTGGGATTGACGTTGCCATCATAAACGACTGCAACGCGTAAATGGATGTACTCTTCCGAGCGCAGCTTAGTTTGATTCAAGCGAATGTAGAAAAGTGGTTTGTTTCGATTTGTATATACACGATGTGATTATCAGCGTTATCACGTATCAGTAGCCGATACGAATAGTGGTTCAAGCGCTGACTTTCTTATCGTTTCTGCATCGATTAACGAATTTCTCATTTCGATTCTGAAATGATACCCATCTTCTCCTCGCCAAAATAGTACTGGATATTGCAATGTGTTGTATAAGCGATGCGTTTCTGGAACTCGTTGGACCGTATCATTTCTGCGATGGAGAATAATGTAGTGTGACTCGAGTTCTTGGCCAACTATAACAATTACTGTTTAATCAGTCGTTGGAGCATTATATTGTCTTGCGTGTTGAACAACGGGTGCCTTATCTGCCCGAATTAAGACTTTGTAATCGTCAGCTGGCATTCGTTCAAGGGAATTTCTGAACAGTTGATCGAATAAAGTTTGCAGTTCAGCGAGAAATTCTATTCTAGTGTCCCTATTGAATCGACAACGCTGATCGATTTTTTCATCTATATTTCCCATGAAATAAATCTGAAGAAATTTGTAATCTGCGTCTGGAATTGGTAGTAATGACCCAGCAAGATGAGAAATTTTGCCCTGCACTTTGAAAGTTGGCATGTAATTCTCGCGTATAATATTTGTTGCGCCGAACGATGTCATTTGGAAACACGAATCGTACTTCCAAATGTTTCCCAAGAAATGTTTCTATTGGCTTGAGTAACCTGATACAAACGGCGATAATGGATCAGGGGGTAGATGTAACTCTGGCAATTAAACTTTCCCAGCCATGCAGCACATTCCATGTATTTCACTCTTAAATTTCAGTGCTTTACTATGCACACATACTTTGTTCAGATTTTAATCATAATGGAACGCAGCCAGCTCCAATAATTGCATCCATGAATCATTCAGTGTTCATCTAGACCGAGTTGTGCGTGATCGTTGGGCTTCGAGTCTTTGCTCACGTCGCTCGCTTGTTTCAGACGAACGGGCTTCAATTGTTCGTGATCGTTGAACTTCAAGTCTTTGCTCACGTCGCTCGCATCATTCGGACGAAAGGACTTCAAATGTACGTAATCGTTGAGCTTCGAGTCTTTGCTCACGTTGTTCGTCAGATTCTGAGGTTCGAAAATGCTTTTTCTTTTTTGCTTGAGGTGTACTCGTATTTCTTCCAATCGCTGCTCGATTGAGAGTTATATTTTATAAGTATAAATCGCTATCTAAAATGCCACCTTTTTCAATACAAATAGAAGGCAATGGAAGGACTAAATTAATTCAATACATTTTCCCAACGTTTTAACCTACGGAGATTATTAAGAGAGGATGTTTTAACAAAAACATCACCATTCGAAGTCATTTATTAATAGGGGAACAAGAATATTTTAAACTAAGACACTTGATACAATGATCAGAGACTTGCAAATCAACAATAGAGCTAAAAATTCCTACACTTTGAGGTTTTGAAAGACGTATCATAATGCTATCAATACAAGTACTGGAAGAGACAGAAATACGCGTTGGTCTATTAATACACGACTCAAAATCAAAAGTAGATAACAAAACCAAGTAATTATCCAACCAAGTTGAGTTTTGTAAGTTATCTAAATTAATATCTCCCAAAAGGATTAAGTCATTAGAAACATCAGAAAATAAGTCCTCCAACCCCTTATAAAATATATTAATTGACGAAGACTCCTTAAATCTATAGACACAGAAACGATAATTTCAACTCCCTAATTATAATTTTGAGTACATCACGTGTGTTCAAATTAAAGCTTTAATATTTAGTGTGAAACGAATATAAAGGCTGCAACGACACCATCCGCATAATTGTTGTTACAGCAAGTTAATAATTCGTACCCATCAATTTTTTAAAGTGGCTTTTCTTTGTCATACTCGTATATCGTAGTTTACGTCAAGAAAATGAAATCAGGCTTGTTTACAAATGAATGTAAATGAGCAAGAAATTCTTACGCATGCTTCTTATTATTTGGCGGATAATAAGATAAGATTTGGTAAGTACGTTTGGTCAAAAAAGAGATCGAGAGCGTTAATGTCTGTACATGTTGATCCTTCATTTTAGCTAAGGGAAAAAAGATCTTTAATTTATTTTATAAAAATGATGTTGTCATTTTCCTAAAAATAACTTACTTATGCATATGTTTCTCTTACTTGAATCGATTTGTTTTGCTTTGCGAATATGTATTTTGTATAACTGTGTGTGTAAATAAATATTTTTGTGCTGAAAGTTAAGAATAAAGTAACAAAAGCAAGAAATTTGTTTAAATTTCACAAAAAAGTTAAACATACGAGTATACTAAACACGTAAAAATTTAAGATGAAAAGTATTTTTTTCTTAATTGTTATTTAGTTTGAGTTAAAACAAACACACAATTAACGAACGCATCTTTTGATTGAAAATCCACCAACCTTCATAAAACAAAATCATTTCTTTTAGCATACGTTGCGCCATCTGAATTTCAATTCTTAAAACTTTATCGGTAGCAATCGATGCTGGCTTATTCATTGCCAGCATTCGACTTGTTGTTGTTCAATAAAATGCGGTTATTATTGCTTATTTTTATTTTTTTTATTACTTATTACTATTATTATTTTAATCGATATTTATGTTGTTTTTACTATTAATATAACACATTTATATACATATATTTTGTGTTAGAAAATTAAATGTAAGCAAACAATTCGGTTAATCTCTTAAGAAGTCCCTTGTCGCAGTTATTAACTTTTAATGTAAAATTAAATAAAACAAAGTTTTTTTAAGACAGATGTCTCACTTTATTGACTCTACTTTATAATCTAAATACAATGTATTATTATGGTGCTATTTATAATATTTTACTGTGGGAAAATACAATTTTCGACAGTTACATGGAGTCAGCATTAATACATAAAATATAGAAATATTCCAGACAGATGGTGCGTGTGCTGACGAGGCTGGTTTGTGTGTGATAACTTCGCCAGCATCAAGCATCGGAGACCAGTGGAAACACTGCCAGAAGGTCATCACGGATGCCACTTCTGATGTGTTGGGTTTCACTCAACCACCACAACGAAACCCCTGGTTTGATGACGAATGCGAGCAAGCACATACAGCTAAGCAAGAAGCACCCAATGCGGCACTGCAAAAACACACTAGAGCAGAAGAGGAGAGAAGAACAGGGGCTTCTCAGCAGGAAAAGAAAGAGCATGAGAAGCTCACGTTCGAGGAAATTGTGAGATGCTACTCCAGGAATCAGATTCGGAAGTTTTACCACAACGTAAAAAAAACATGCCACGGACACAAGCCCCGAACCGTAGCCTGTAAAGACGAACAATGGAACATCGTAGTAGAGTCGCTGTCGAATTGAATACCAAATAGTCATGATCTTTGAGCTAGATGTGATTTTGAAATTATCGGACAATAAACTGCGATAAATCTGATCGGACGTGATTAGATAGAAAATGATTCTTTTATTGAACATCGTTATAGCCGCAGGCACGTGGCGATTGGAGGGTGATAATGCGATCGTCAGAATATAACTATTTCTTAGGTGTGAGCTATTCCCTCAAGAACATACTAATGGTATCCGAAAGAAGAGGAACTTCTTTGTACACAGTTGCTGTCTTACAGACGGGTAGTAATGAAAAATCGAACTTTCGGCTAATATCATAAGTAAATACTACTCCAAGACAAACTTGCGGGTAAGTTCATTTACGGTTTTACAATATACGTATACACTATACATATATATTTCTACCAATGGCTGGAGCCAATATTACGCTTAGAAGAATAAACCTCTTAAACCAGGGCGAAGAATTGTTCTTAACGATTTTATACTTAAGCGTTATATAGATGGAAGTCAAAAAGAGTTTTCAAATTTGTCTGCAGGAACGCTTCCTGCCGGTTGAAGGTATAAAATAGATGTATTCCCATTCGATACTAATGGCGACAGCCTTAGATTGTTGCATTAAAGACGTCCCTCACACCTATCTCTTCACCTTATAAAGTTTCTAATAATCCCTGCCCATCGTTAAGCAACAATTTTATTTGTTATTTGTTCGTCAAAACACGAATTATCTATTATACATTCGCTATTGTGTAAACCCCAGTTGTTCCTATATTCAAATAATAAAACACTTACTTGTTGCTTACTAATTAAACGTTTTTATTAAAGAACACTTCTAAGCACTTGCATACTACTCGACTACTCTTGCTCGACTGCAACTGCGCATACACGCACTCTCAGCGTGTGTTTTCTGTGCTCTCCATACCTCTCGCTGCAGGTCCCCATAGCTATTGTGTTGTGTTTTTACCAATGTTGTGACCAGTGAAGTTTACGTATAAATTGGTGTCATATCGGCAAATTTAAACCCAATCAACCGATAGCGTTCTGTCAACAGGCTTTGACGAGTGTTGTAAGCTCACTTTCATTAGTTTTGTGAGAAATTTACAATGTGTGATGATAAGACAGCTTTAATAAACCAGCAAAAAACAAGCATTTCATTTAGTGTGTATGGGTGCTTGTTCTAACATTACTTGGAGCAGATCAAAAGATCGATCCCTTAGAGGATAAAAACAATGACTGTTAAGCAACGTCGACTGTGAATATAGCGCCCATATAATAAAGCGATACTAGCGGTAAAGAAATCTTAGCTTTGTTATAAATTGATTAGTTCTTTAGACTTCAAGTGAATAATATAGGCGAAAGATCTACTTGGGTGTCTAAATACTCACTGTATGAAGTAGGGAGGAAACTTTTCGACGGTTTTAAATAAGAAGAAACTCCAAATTTTGTTGGGTATAAAAGAATGGAAGTTGCTGTAGTACGAAATACCTTTTGTATTCCAAAACATATCACTACCCCAAACTGCACAAATCGACCGTTTGGATTTGGCAAGAATAACTTGAAGAAGTTATTTTATGTTTAATCATCACTTCTACGTACTTGTGCTGCCTAACCTACCGTTGCCCAGAGCGATTAATAGCCCGGGACCATGAAATATTCAACACGCCTTTGTTTGTTAATTATTTTATTATTTATTTTCTTAATAAAATTTATTTAATATTCAATTCATATATAATGTACAAAGTATTGTACTTACTCTCGTATTCCTCGTAACTCACCATCCAGAAGTTCAACATAAACATGGCCTAAAAAGGCGGACATTCCAGAACGAATTCAATGAATGACAGTTTTCTTAACGAAATAGACTTATTAGTACAGCGGTGTCTGGTGGTTAGCCATTACAAGGAGAACATTCAGCGGGACGAAGTTTTCGCCGCCTTTCGGCTGTTAGATTATCAACCAATCCTCGATTAATAAAAAGATCCATTTTATAACGTATACCAAAAAAGATTCTTTTTCTTTCTGGTGTGATTTTCGGTTTATTTCTTTTGCAGCATACGGTTTTGCACTTCCGATCGGAAAAAGTGCATGGCGCCTTCTTTAAACAGCAAAAGTTCTTTTAAATTGAAATTCCCTACGATTTAATTATTCCGATCATTTTCCAACCACTTTGAAATTTTCGCGAATCTTTTCCTGAACCCAGCCCAGCTAGGCAGCCATCAGGCTCAGCAAACAATTTGCTGCTATTGCAAATTTCCCAAGGTCATTTATTTTCCCACTAAGTCTCAAGTGACAGATCGCCACTTGGAGCTTTAACAACTAACCGCGTGGCTCGGTTTTTTTTCGTAAGATTCGTGTGTTTAGTTTTTTTAAGTAGTTTTTTTGTTCTGCAGGCAACCCGGCCATCCTAAATATTAATAACTGCCTATAGAATTGTTACCCCGGGAAAATTTTCCAACAAACTAAACATTTGTTTTATATTCTCGGAGGCAAAAATCTCTGTCGAAAATTGCTCATGACTGTATAACATGCTTCCGGCAAAGGTACTTATGGGAAACCTTTCTAGCAAACGCATTCGGTACTCGCACCCCTTCAGTAAAGTCGGCTGCGATTACGGTGGCCCAATGACTCTGCGCCTAAATCGAGGAAGAATCCAAAATTAAAAAAAGGATATATAGCTCTATTCGTTTGTTTCGTAACAAAGGCGGTTGGCTTAGAACTTGTTGGTGATTTGTCAACGGGTGCATTTGTTTTGGCCCTGGATCGTTTTGAAGTCTGTCGTGGGAAACATGCCGAGATTTCGAGTGAGAAGGGGGCAACTTTTCATGGTGCTAAGCGACTTTTGAACGAGCTTTACCAACATTCTTGCAGTCAACACCTTCACACCATCATCATCGACCTTTAAGCCAAGGATAACATAAACCGGAAATTTATACCACCCTATTCACCCCATTTTGAGTGTCTGTGGGAGTCTGGTGTAAAATCAGTTAATTTACGCCTGGAACGAGTAATCGGACATACCAAACTTACACACGAGGAGATGACACCTTGCCTTACTTAACTCGAGACCCCTATGGCAGACATCTGACCATGGCCCAATAGCTCGCAGACCTTCTCATTTTTTAATAGCGGAAGTATAAAACGCAGGCCTGACAATTTTTCGCATGTTTCGATAACCACTAATTGGCAATAAAAAACGGCCTTTTGAAACGTGTGCGTAATGAGTTTCTCACGTGGCTCCAGCAATGGTCAAAATGACAAAAACCTAAGCCCAACCTCGAAGTGGATGATGTTGTCATATTTGAGGAGCCCAACTTGCCCCATCCAAGTGGATCATCAGTCGCATTCTTAAAACTCATCTTGGCAGTGACAATAAATGGTTACAATCATCAGAACTAAATTCGAAGACTATGTTCGACCTATAATTAAGGTTGCAGCTTTGCCTTTTGCTCTGTCATAACCATAGATTCCAGCTTCACGGCATTCGTGACAAGCAGTCGACGAGTTCGGGCGATTTTCCTTTGAACTAGTACATATTAATACAAATATACGAGTACCTTTCTTTTGCTACATACATTTAAACACATAAGCATTGTAAAATACATTTTTGCTTATAATAAACATTCATACACACATTTGACATTGTAATAATTACACAGTTAAAATACACAATTGTAACAAAATTACACATAATTTGTGGGAATATTACACACACAACAAACAATTAGTAAAAATTACAAGAAACTAAAAAAGCCACACATAGACTATACACCACATACCACACACCATCAGCAACCCTCAACCCCCCTTGTCGAAGACGACTAGGTCGCCGGTACGAACGGCAGTGTCCGCCTCAGCGGTGGCACATGATGGCGCACGTGATATGGCAACTAATCAAGAGAAGCCACCGCAGGACGCCACCAACGAAGCCGGAAGCTCCCCCCACAGGCTGGTGAGTAAAATCAGCTTTCTCACTGAAATAGTCAATGAGGTGCAGCTTGATGGAAATAAAAGGCGGTCGATTCATCAGCAGATGAGAGACACCATCGACTGTATCAGATTGCTCTATGGCCTGGTGCCAATCAAGATGGTGGACATGGCACTGAGGCCGTGTCACAAACTTTCCCCTGGATAAAAACCCAGGCTACTACGAAGAGACTCAGGGATAGCGGTTCCCCGCGGGTTGATCGGAAAAGCGACCGACCGAGTCCCAGGAAAGCCCAAAATAAAAAGAAGCCACCATCGGCGGAACGCGCACATCAACTTCCCCCGGCACCCACGATCACAAGCCAAAAGCAGGACGGCCCCAAACCCAAAAAGTTGAAAAGGGTGGAGGGGCGAAAAAAGAGAAAAAACTCAAGAGTAAGGCCCGATACTATCATCATTGTTTCCAACTCGGAAACAAGCTACGCAGATATTTTGAAGTCTATCAGGACAAATGAATTTCTGCAGTCACTCGGAGGCAAGGTTAAAAGGAAACGCAAGACGGCCAAAACCGAGCTGCTCCTAGAGCTAAAAAGGGCCCCGAAACTAACACGGCAGCAGTTGGGAGCGTCCTCGGTGATAATGCAACAGTTGAAACCAAGGTACACACCAAGACTATCCTAATCAAGGAAAACGTGCAGGAGATGTGGCGAGGAGGGCACTTCACGGAGTGTAAGTTGCGGAGGCAACCACGCGGCCGAGAGTATGCGCTACCCGGAATTCCGCAAAGCGGTGGAGAAACTCCGGAAATTAGAGTTCTCCAAGTAAACCTCAACCATTGTACAGTGGCGCAAGACCTACTCCTTCAGATGGTATACAAGCACAGTATTGACTTGGAATAACTGTGCGAGCAACACCACAATAGACCCAACGCATCATGGATGTCGGAGGCGACACGAAAGTAAGCGATCTGGATAGCTAACGGAAAAGCCTTCCACGTGGGTGAAAGTGCAGGGGACATTGTCATGGAAGTCAGCTCGATATCACCGGTGGTCATCGCAGGAAACTTCGACACTTGGTCGACCACGTGCGACACAAATGCCAGAGGAAGATCGCTGCAGGAATGGTTCGCGTCACTGAACGTGGTAGTTCTCAACAACGGAGAACGCACATTCGAAGAACGTGAATGGTGATGGCCTGCAACGCTTCAGACCAGCGAGGAAATCGGCTTATTGGTGGAATGAGGACATCGCTCGCCTAGGATCCATGTGCATCAAGGCATAATGGAAGTCGTCATGGCTATGAATCGGCTTAAGCCATATTAGGTCCCGGGCCATGATGGCATCCCGAGCGTGGAACTCGCTTTGGCCAAAGAGGTAAAGTCGGCCCTGTTTACAAGGCTATTTAAGGAAAACCCCTGGAAGGCGTCATCGTGAATCGTCTGAATGAACCTTGGAACGCCCAGACAGACAAAAAACACAGATCGACCCTGGATGCCATCGAGATGGTCGTCAGCATAGCTCGAGACGCTACGGCTGGAGAAAGATGGAGAGGCGGTTCCAAAAAATACTGTGCTGTAGTCACTTTGGAAGTGAGGAACTCTTTAAACTCAGCCAGATGGTCCCGTATCGTAAACGCACTGGAGGCCCTTGGGGTACCAAACTAACTCCAGAAAATCGTGCGCGATTACTTTAGGGGTAGAAAGCTGCAACACACAACGGATGTCGGTGTACAGGGTTAAAGAGTGACATATGGACATGTGACGGAACAACCTGCCAAAAGAGGACGGCTATTGAAGACTCAATCGTGACATTGATGATGGAGATGAGAGCTATAGAACGCCACCCGGAGAGTGAGCATTTTCAGCGAGATGTAACTTCTCCACAAACTTGACAGTGACGAACTCTTTGAGCCTTTGTTTAAAAAGAAAATAGAAAAAACCCTCAACCCCCCATGAAAATACATACATACATATATGGTTTTGCACAAATAATTATACTGCTTTAAATCAATTATCAGCAAGTGGGACCTAAAGTTGTAAATTAAGTTGAGATTAGAATATTTTGAGTTTTCTTGTTTGAAGATTAAGTGGTTGGTACTGTGTGGTTTTGCCAGTTGCGTATTGAACTTAATATTGCAAATTTTGTCAAAAATAACTCTGTTGATTTGAATTTTATTTAATTACGAGTATCTGTTTATTTTATTAATTTATTTATTTATTAAGATAACCTGCTGTTGATTTATGTATTGGAAAAGTTTATATTTCATTAAAGAATGTTTATAAATGTTAGGATGGCCTACTTTCTAAACAACGGTATAGCTCCTTTCCTTTAGGTTTGAAACGAAAAAAACGATTGCCTCTAATCAACGATAACCGGCAACTGTAAATTTCCTGCGAAGTGTCAAGAATATGTTTTAATATTGATGGACGAATCATTGATAATACCTGCTTGTCACAATAACAGCTTTAAATGCGTTTTAATAAAAACCCTTTTGTGATCATAGCGATCAGCCGGCTGATCATTGTTTTTATCAATTGCTAGATATTGCAGCAGCCTTAGGGCCTCACTACTTACCGATGATTTCAAATAGTAAAGGCTTTTCAAATCGGACAGAGAAGAAGTATTGTGTTTTATGGCAAGGAACAATCATGGAACGCCTCCCAGTAAGGTAACTTCAGGCAGGGCGATCACTTTGCTCTTTCATACTAATATTATCTACATCTTTTATTTTAGCAGAATTACCTGGGGGGCCCTATCCAATCCATTTTACAAATCGACTCTTAAATCCGAATAAAAACGCATCTTCTATTTTATTGAAAGCCTCGGATAACACTTCAATTTTACTCTTTTAAGCAGGCACTATCGCTTTTTTTAAAATAATCGTTGTTCTTTGTTATGCATTCAATAATATTTATCTATTCTTATTTTAGCAGACAACTGTTTATATGGTATGTATATATGGTATACTATATGTGCAAAAATGTTTTATTATTATTTTTTTGCAGAATTGAACAAAATAGTTGAATGAACTTACTTGAGTTGGCTTAACTGCATGAAGTTCTGTTAAAATAATAAAGCGATTGGTTAACGATGTAAACATTAATTTATTAAAAAAAGGCTTCAGAGTTCTTCATATTGTAATACAATGGTTGGAAGAGGAATCCAAAGGAGAAAAGAAATACACTAAAAGGAATGACATTTGGATTTGACATTTTTATATTCGCAAAGGTGTGAACAAATTAGAATTGGAATCAGTACATATTTCCACACTCCTCCGCAATACGAGTATTAATAAGATAAAAATTCATACCGAATAGTTTAAAGCAAAATAATTGTTTCTCTTTAGAAACAGCTACCATGTCTTCTGTTGGAAGATATTTCACATTAAAGGCTCCTCGCTCTATTGTGTCCCTTACAAAATAATACTTGTAGCGTATATGTTTCGTTCTTGAATACTTCCCTCCATTCTTTGCTATGTGTTGTGCGCTCTGGTTGTCGTTGCAGATATCAATCGGCCTATCACACTCGAGCTTGAGTAAAAAACGGAATGATATTGTCCAAATTTTTATTCTATTGCCTGCTAGCCTGCTTGCCTACTTTAGACAATATAAAGCTTTATTAAGACGACAAACCCGTTCTGGATATTTTTCATCAATACACCCTACCAGCTGATTCATAAAGATTTCTTCACCGAGTTTTCTATTAAGAATAGCTATCGAAACATCGAATTGATTGAGCTGTAAGTTATGCTGTACTGACAAAGCATATATTAAACACAAAGAACTGTGTCGTATTAACGTCGTATTTTTGTGTATAGCCTTTCGCTACTAGACGAGCCTTTTAAGTTCAACTTTTCCATTAACCAAGCATTTTGACTAATAAACCCATTTGCTCCCTATCGCTGTCCGCCCGACAGGGAGATCACAAAGATTCCTTGTGTTGTTTTTTTTAAGACAATTGTGTGCCGCTTTCATAGCCTCGATCCATTCTTCGGCATGGCGCAAATTTGTAGCCTCCCGAAAACTCGATGGGTCTTCTTCTTTCGTATGGAATAGTTTTTCAATTATAATTGAATTACTGCGTTGACCGTTATGTTGTCCTCTTTATCGGCAAGTTTATTTTCATTTTTTAAATTGAAATTATCCTTCGCATAATCATATTCTTCCTTTTCTTGTTTTAAATTCAATAAATTATGATTAATTTTATCAGCATTCACATCATTGTTATTGTTTTGAGATTGTACTTGTCGAAATTCATAAAAAAATCGTTCCGGTCATTCGCTTCTTCTCTATCGCTTTAAATTTCATAAAAACTCTCTTTCGATTGATCTTTAATCTTAGCTAATCCTTCAACAAAACGAACATCACGACTCATTATAAGTTTCCTAGTTTCTCTTCTCCCCGGCCGGTAAGCCTTAGGCTCATCAGAGTATCCAATCCAAATATAGAGTAACTTCGGGTATTGCGGAATACCCATTTTATTTTTATACTCCGCAACCAGAGACTATGCATAATATTTGCGTTTGTAATACATTTTGCATATTGATCTATTAGCTAACGTTAGCAATAATTTCAGACAGCTAGGGTTATTCTTAAGATTCTTTTTTGTTTTTTGCTGATACCACCTCGAAAATCAAGATTTTAAGAATTGGAGGGTAATTTGAAATAGTATTCCACATTACATGGACCATAGTATTCCTCATTTACCGAATCAAAATTATAGACTCAATTAAGAAAAATACATAGATATAGGTACTTTTTTATTTCAATTAAAAAAAACAAACACTGTGGCGCTGGCAGCCCGGTATAGGACATGGCCTAGCTTCTTGACACTCATTTGTGTTGCTCATGTTTTCATTTTTGTCACATCTAAGCGGGGCCTACGGATTATCGCCGAGTCCGAACGGCACTCCTTAGAAGCTTTTTCGTAGGCAATTTTACTTTCGGGAGTTTGCCATTGCTCGCCGAAAAATTGTTGGTGACCCAGCCAGGAATCGAACCCAGACGGTTTTTTTTTCATTTATAAAACAAAAAATTAGAGACATATTGCATCGTATTGACTAAAGCGTAGGATTCGCAGATAAAAATGGCTTGACTATGTGGAAGACAGGTGTCATGCGCCCAAATCATGTCGCACTGCAAGCACTGACTCCATTTTCCTGTCACGTCGTCCTTGTAGGAAATATTACAAAACATGCACTTTATGTCTTTGTTGTACGGGACATCTGGGAATATTTCTTCGTCGTCCGAATCTTTCAAAACCAGACTGGTGTCGGAATCAGTGGAAGAAGAGTTTAAATGGCACGTTTTGCCATTGACCTATATGACCCTTGCCAATTTTTTCTTAACACTCTTTAATTGTTTGCAGGCTTTGCTTCAGCTCATCCTTATACGGCGACTCACTTTGCTAGCACAGTCGGCTTTGACGTTCGTCCAGGTGAAGTTTTGGTGGAGGTGAAATATCCCACGGTGCTAAATGCTGGCTAGAACTCGGGATAACCGAAGGAGATGACTGATGTGCAAAGGCTGCAGATGAGGGGATGACGTTGTGTTCTATTCCTATGCCGCTCCGACGACGATGTTTCTATCAACGGACTTATCATTTTCTTCAGTTTCTCCAGCTATAAAGTCAGTATCACAGAATATGTTTTTATTGAATGGATAAACGTCAGTGCATTTAAATCCATTTATAGCGAATTCGGCTGACTGCACTTTTAGGTAGGCCCTTGAGAATAGTTCAGTAACGTCGAACTGGCTTACTTTCATACCGTGTTCGCGTGTGAATTTCCTTATTTCTTAACTGTAATACATTTTCATCGGCCCCATAAATGTCCTATCTAATGGCTGCAACTTGCGGGTGGAGTGCGGTGTAAGTGAAATAATTGCGACGCCATTATCACGGGCTAGGTCCAATAGCTTTATGTTCCTTGCATGGCTTTATGTTCCTATGGTTGGCTTTGTGTATTTTAAAAAATGTTAGAACCAGCCTGTGAATATATCCACCTGTATCCAACCAGAAATTTGGCAAGCCGAATCTGATCCAGTGTTTCATCAGTTGTGGATTTTTATTTTTTCGAAGGAATATATTTTTTTTTTTCGAAGGAAAGATCAGTGGGCCTTTCTTCAACATTAGTGGTAACAAATTATAATAGGCGATTTTTATGCAGTACTGCTTCCACACAGATCTTCCACTTTAAAAATTTTCTCCATTTATCAATAGAATTTTTCCGGTGAAAGTTGTCATTTAATTATGTTTTAAATAAAATAAATATAAACGCGATTTTATAAAATATTTTATTTAGATGGAGCTGGACCCATAACCTGTTGAAATAATAAAGTGATTGGTTAACGATGTAAAGATTAATTTATTAAAAAAGACTTCAGAGTTCTTTATACTCGTAATATAACGGTTGGATGAGGAATGAAAAAGACAAAAGAAGTACACTAAAAGAAATTAAAGAATCTAATGGCATGTGGATTTAACATTTTAGTATTGGTAAAGGTGTAAACAATTTAGAATTGGAATTCGGTACATATTTCAACAAGTTCCTTCCTTCGTTGATTGATCATCGTTGATTAACGTTTTAGAGACTCTTCTGGACTAAGTGCTGGTAGCTGTTGCTGTTGATGGAGGATTCTTCAACTTGCTGCAATCATCTTCCGGATGGTTGCTGGATGTGTGTGTTTTGTATTTCTTTTCGTGGGTAACGACTTAATTGAAGTTTTATTAATAATGCCCACACACACCAAATAAATCTATTACTAATTGACTGTTTAAGCTATTATTATTTTTTATTCAAACATGTAAATGTCACTTCGATGTTGTTGATCAATAACAATGTTTCGTGAATTAAACAAAATCTTAAGTGTTGAACAGCTAAATCTTTTAAAACTATAAAGTTGGAATTTGTGAAAATTCAATGCTAGAAATAAAAAACGAATATTTTGGGCTTAAGTAAGAGCGTTATGAAAATTCAGTTTTATTTTGCTGTCTTGTTTTGTAAGTTGCTATACATTTCGTACAAAATGACACTTAGTTTTGTTTTATAAATATTTAAATTTTCATTTGCTTTTCTCTTAATAATATTGTGGGCTTAAAAATTTCATCTCTAGCAGCATCAAATGGAGATCTTCAAGTCAATTAGGCAGGCACACGTATACTGGTTCTTGCATTTGCTCTTTTGTTTTCTTTTTTTTTTAAAGAATTTATCACTCAAGAGGGATGGCAATGATCAGTATAAGGCCTGAGATGATAGAGGTAGCATCTTCCGACAGGTGCTGGTTCATAAAATAACGAGAATGAGCCTCTGTAGCCGAACATCTTACAGCTCTGCTAATAAACCCTACTTCACGCCTCCCCGTGGCGCCATCTGGGATTGTGAAGTGAAGGGGACAAATGGCGAGTTTCCTGCGCCATAAATCATGATTAGTGTCGGATGGACACAACAAGACCTAATCCGGGCTACTCCGATATATTTGAGACTCAGACTGGTAAGGATTTCCAGGACTTAGTCAGGGTCTTGCAAAAGAGATGGTGGCGGACGAGTCATATATCTGCCAACGGCAGCGCTCACATCTCGGAACAAGTAACTGGCTTCGGCATTAAAAATGGAACTGCTACTCCAGGTTGGGGATTGTGCCGCCGAGGTGACTGCCCGGCCATTTAAAAAAACAAGAATTTACGAAGTTCTTATTTGGATACGGATACGGATACGGCAGACTAAGACAAGAACTCCTCAGCTTCCGGCAAGTCAGCGAGCACCTCGTAGCAATCCCTATCAAGACTAAATTCGCCATCACTAACCTTATATGCGCACACGCCCCCAGAGAGCAGAAAGCTGACGAAAACAAGGATGCCTTCTTTGAGCTCCTTAATAAGATCGACGAGCAATGCCCTAGCTATGACATTAAAATTGTCCTCGGTGATTTTAATGCAAAGCTAGGAAGAGAGGGTATCTTTGGTGGAACAATCGGAAAATATAGCCTGCACAACACCATTTCCGATGACGGATCAGGAGAACTCCTGATCAATCAACAGTCAACCAGATTGATCATGTTGCGATCGACGCAAGACACTCCTTCAGTATTATGGATGTCGGTATGTTCCGAGGAGCCAACACCGACCCAAACCATTACCTTGTTCGTTGGAACAATCGGAAAATATAGCCTGCACAACACCATTTCCGATGACGGATCAGGAGAACTCCTGATCAATCAACAGTCAACCAGATTGATCATGTTGCGATCGACGCAAGACACTCCTTCAGTATTATGGATGTCGGTATGTTCCGAGGAGCCAACACCGACCCAAACCATTACCTTGTTGTAGCCAAGGTACGGTTGCGGATATTCCAAACTACGCCAAGACAAACTAATGCTGTGAGAAAATTCGACGTCAGACCGGCTACAATCACAAGAGATCGCCAAGTCCTTCTCCGATCGAGTGTCTCTTGATCTCTTAAGAGGTCCAATACCGCCAGCATCAAGCATCGAAGACCATTGGAAACACTGCCAAAACGCTATTAGATATGCCGTTTCTGATGTGCTGGGTTTCACTCGTCCACCACATCAAAACCCTTGGTTCGATGACGAGTGCCGGCAAGCACGTGCAGCTAAGCAAGATGCATATAAAGCGGCGCTGCATAGAAGGACCAGCGCTGCTCATGAGCTCTGTGAGCGGAAGAGGAGAGCCGAACACCGGCTTCTCAGGAGGAAGAAGAAAGAGCATGAGAAGCGCGCGATCGAGGAAATTGAAAGATGCTACTCCAGGAATGAGGTTCGGAAGTTTAACCAAAAGGTAAAAACAAGATGCCACGGAAACAAACTCCAAACCGAAGCCTGTAGAGATAAACAAGGGAACATCGTAGTAGAATCGCAGTCGATGCTGAGGAAAGACCATTTCTGCAGACTGTATAACGGCGATGACGAATTAAATACCGGTGTCAAGCAGAATCAACCGAATCAACATGGTCGAGGATGGCCAACAATTCCGTCCACCCGATCTGGATGAAGTCCAACAAAGCTGCTGGAGTTGATGACCTGATTGCCGAGCTCTTCAAAGGGGCAGGCGATGACTTGGTAAGGAGCATACACCAACTCATCTGTAAAAAATGGTCGGACGAAAGTATGTCCGATGAATGGAACCTCAGCATTGTTTGTTCGATTCTTAAGAAATGAGACCCTCTGAACTGCGCAAACTACAGAGGCATCAGTCTCCTTAACACCGCATGTAAGATCTTATCTGCCGTATTGTGTCTTATCTGCTAATGTGTAATGTGCTTGTGCTAATGCCGTTCTTCAACAACCTGATAGGTCCATATCAGTGTGGCTTCATGCCAGGAAAGTCCACCATAGACCGAATATTCACACTACGGCAGATCTTGGAGAAGACCCATGAGCTTCTGATCGATTCACACCACCTATTCATCAATTTTAAGGCCGCGTATGACAGTATCTATAGAGACGAGCTATGTAGAGCAATGTCTGGTTTCGACATCCCTGCCAAACTCGTCCGTCTGTGCAGGATGACGATGGAGAATGCACGCTGCTCCATCAAGGTCGGTAAAGATCTCATCGAGACCTTTGTTGTCCAGAAAGGATTAAGACAAGGCGATGCGCTGTCATGCGATTTTTTTTAACATCGTACTTCAAAGAATAGTGCAAAGTTCACGAGCAAACACAAGAGGCACTATCTTTCAAAAGTCTGTCCAACTACTCGCATACGCCGACGATATTAACATAATCGGGAGAAAGCAGCGTGATGTCAGTGGCGCCTTCGTGATTATTGGGACGGAAGCGGCGAAAATGGGTTAAGCGGTCTATGAAGGCAAGACCAAGTATATGCTGCCAAGCAAAAAGGACAACCAACACCGACGTCTCGGGCAGAATGTCACCCTCGACAGATATAACTTTGAGGTAGTTAAGGACCTTGTCTACCTAGACTCCGCTATAAATACAGACAACGACGCCAGCGCTGAGATCGAGCGAAGAATAACACTTGCCAACCGCTGTTTCTTTGGGCTAAGAAGGCAATTGAGCAGCAAAGCCCTCTATGGGACAATAAATGTCATCCTTTAAAAGACCTTAATAACCCCGGTCCTGCTCTATTGCGTAGAGGCATGGACATTATCAAAAATGTATGAGAGTGCTCTTGGTTGCTTCGAGAGAAAAATTCTTCGAGCGATCTTCGGTCAAGTCTGCATTGACGGTGAGTGGAGGAGGAGATACAACGACGAACTGTACAGATTGTACAGCGACATAGACCTAGCCAGAAGAGTGAAGATACACAGACTGAGATGACTGGATCGTGTAGAGGGTATGGACACCAATGCTCCGGTCCGAAAAGTCTTCGAATCCGCTCCCGAGGGACAGCCCAGTAGAGGAAGGCCAAGACTCACGTGGCGCACGCAAGTGGACGAGAACCTCACCCAGCCAAGCTTGTTGATTTGGGCCCAGGTCCACCCTGGACTGTAGCGCCACTTAAAGTAAGTAGGTAAGTGTTGTGATACCTCGGGTGAGTCTTTTTGGGGCTTCCCGTAAAAATTTGCGATACAAGTGTCGGGCTCCACAACTAGAGGTTCATTCTAATCTGTGGTATCTTCTGCACCCCGTTCAGAAGAAACGTTTTATTGCTGCCGCCTCTCGTCTTAATATTGTCCTTATTTTCTTGGAGATAAATACCTTTTGTAACGTACTACAAACACGAATTCTTTGTTTTTTTCTTGCGTGATTTTCCTTTCGATTTCCATCACAGCATACGGTTTTGCACTTCCGATCGGAAATCTAACCTTATCAGCTAAATTCTTATATAGTGAAATTTTCTTTATAATTACTTTCCCGAACCCAGCCCAGCTGAGCTGCCGATATGTTCAGCAAACAAGTTGCTGCCAGTGCAAATTTCTCCAGGGTAGGGCGTGGCCGCTACCGGACTTGTCGTTCAGCCGAGAATATCGCGGCTGTGGGTGCCGATGTCGCTGTGAACGAAGAAACATCAACCAGACGACGAGCCACGCAATTGGGCATCACTAGACGGACGGTACAGTGAGTTTAAGTGAAAGACTTACACACTTTCCCGTACAAAGTGCAAGCAGTGCATCAGTTAATGGCTCCTGACCGTCAGTCGCGTGTGAATTACAGTCAAGCCATCCTCAGTCTCAACGGCGAGGGGGACGGTTTTGTGTCATTCATCATGGGTGACGAGGCTAATTTCCACTTAAGCGGTTACGTCAATAAGCAAAATCTTCGTTTCTTGTTACCTGAAATTCCTCGTATGATGCACAAAGAGCCATAACATCTACTCAAAGCCACTGTGTGGTGCAGCGTTCACCCGTGAGGAGTGACTGGGCCGTATTTTTTTTAGGACGCTGTCGGCAATATGGTCACTGATACTGGCGAACTCTACAGGGCCATGAGAAAGGACTTCTTACTGCCGGAATCGGATGAGCGAGGCTTGGTGAACATATGGTTTCAACAAAATGGTACAACAGCACACACACAGCACAAGCCACAATGGGTATTGTGAAGGAAGCGTTTCCTGGTCGCGTAATCTTCCGTATTTTTTTATTTGGCATGGCTGGCAAGATCGCCCGATTTCACCATCCCAGACTTCTTTCTTTGGAGCTACTTAAAGTCGCGGGCTTGTAACAACAAATCTCAGACTATCGCAGCTCTTATGGAGAATATTCGTCAGGAATGCGAACAGTTATCACCGGAAATCTTGCGGAAAGTCATTGAAAATGCGATAAAACAGGCACAAATGTGTATCAACACTGACGGAAGTCACTTGGCGGATATCATCTTTTCCACTTAACAGAAGAAATTGTAAAGGTTCAAATAAACACTTCAATCACTCAAAATCACTTTTTTTATTTAGTAAAAAAGTAATTCAAAATCAAAATTGAATGATTAATTTTAAACCACCTTGTCATTCATTTCGTTGTCTCAAGTTAGTAGGGCTGGCATTTGACACCTGCCAAACTGTGTCATAATATTAGTTGAATGTTTCCCATTTACAATAATGGATCGCTTGCAAATCGAACAACGCGTTAAAATTATTGAAACTGTCCCTCTTTTATTAAATATAAGGAGAAACGCCAAATGCTGTCCCCAAAAGCTAAATATTTAGCAAGTTAAAATAAAAAGCAAGTAAGGATGTTGCGGTAAGTTTTCCCGCAACAAGGTTTACTCTCTTCCTTGTTCTTCTCCCTTCGTTCCCTCTTTTCTTTGAGTGGGAAGACCGAGCTCTGGCGGAGGTGGAGGGCAGCCATGGTCCCATCAGCCATTGGCCCACCGACCACAGACCTCGGAAAGGACCCACATAGGTTCACGGGCGGTTTTATCCTCAGAGGAGGACGAGGGGGTTCGGTCGGTGAAGCCCTAAGGACGGTAGGGAGACTCACGACGAACCAGGAGCCCAGGGTGCGACAGGAGGTCCACCAAGACCACCGTTGTAGCAAGAAAGTACCATAAATGTTTTTCTTAATGAATCAAGAAATTTATCCGATATTCCCTTAACAGATCTTCTAAACGGAGTCCGTCATTTTTGGCCGAGCTATAAAAAGTAGATGTGATTTGCCAATCCTGCGCCACAGGGAGCAAGGAGTAACATAATAAGACATGTTGCGTGATTGATTTTGAGGCGCATTGTCGTAGGCGGGGGAATAGTTTTTGTAATACAGGAGTGAGTTTTTTGCAATGCATTTTCAAATGCGTCTATTAATTTTAAAGCCTCTTCATCAATATTACTGCTGCAGCATTGTGGATGGAAAAATAATGTAAATTTCCGATTTAGCCAGCGTTCAGTACATGAGGCAAGTGGCGATATACAATACATATGGTTAACAAGTTATGACTACTTGATGGACATCAAGAAAGAAGGCCGTGGCACTTAAACGCATGATGTGTCACTAATAGAGGTTTAAATTTGAAGAAGTTACGTTCATAGATACAAATGCGTCTATTAATTTTATATCCTCTTAATCAATATAACTTGTGCTGCATTGTGGATTTTATTTATGGATAAACAATTTGTAAATTTTCCGTGCTTGTGTTCTTGTGCTAACTGTTTTTTTTTCTCATAAGTGGTTTTATATTCGTAGGTTCTCTTTCTAGATTGGAAATGATATTCAAGTGAACGAATGGTAAAAAACACTTTCAAATAAAAACGTACATTACTCGTATAAACGTGTTGTGCATGAGCATGTTAAAATGAAGGGTTTTATTTGTGAAATTTATGGAAGACTTTTCTTTAAATAATTAGTATACGAAAACAAAAGAAAATTTGATGGATATTCATTTCAACGAGATTTTGAAGTGCTATTCAACATTGTGCAAATATGCACATGCTTCTCTCATTAAATTTAAAAAGGGATATCATTATTCAACCAGCTGCTGGTCAACAGATATATGTTAATATATTCAAACGTGTAATAAAAACATAAAAACAAAGACAAAAAAAAAAACACTGTGGCGCTGGCAGCCCGGTATGGGCCATGTCCTAGCTTCTTGACGCTCATTTGTGTTGCTCATGTTGTCATTTAAGTCACATCTGAGCGGGGCCTACGGTTTATCGCCGAGTCCGAACGGCACTCCTTAAAAGCTTTTTCGTAGGCAATTTTTTCGGGAGTTTGCCATTGCCCGCCGAAAGCGTGATGGCGATTTTAAAAACTGTTGGTGACCCAGCCAGGAAACGAACCCAGACTGTCTGCGTGATAGTCCAATGAGCTAACTATCGCGCCATCGCCATTGCGATCTTATATGGAATCTTTAAATTGGGGTTAGGTTTTTCCAAATTTTCTCGTTTACGAATGGCTTTTTTTAACACAGAGTGCGCCTCGAAATATTTTGTTTCGTAGAGACCAAAACCACGTTTTTTAAAAAATCATAGTGAGGCGACGAAAATTCACCCCATGCTTCAACCACTCTACTTAAACGAATTTCCAGCATCTCGATGGTAGTTGAAGGTTCAATAGATTTGAGAAATTCTATAGCCCGTGTGAAACATGGTTTTGCGTTACCGCGCTTTTGTTTAATTAAATTCATAGTTAGAGGAAATTAAAAAAAATTAGTAAGTTTAAACGAATGAAAGTCTTTCACTTATTGCAAAACATGCGCTACAGTTCAGTATCTTCAACGACAGAACAGTTCGATTATTAATTGCACGATCAAATTGATCTAGGTTTATATGTTAATTAACTGATTCGACATAATATATAAAAATTATTCGGCTAAGAAAGACAAGATTTTATGGCTGAAACATAATACCCAGTAAATAACAAAAAGAAAAGAAAATGAGAACAAACAAATATCTCAGTTTACAGGTATACAATTTTAATTAATGATTTTGATACTTATTTGTTTTCTCCTTGTGTGATACCTTGTGTGGTTTTGATCCAAGTGAAAGAGAAAATTTAATGATATACGAATTAATTACATGATAACTTTGTTGGAATTGAATATGCATATATAAATTGATTTATGGCATTTTCCATCACCATTTACCATTTGCCAGAACTTTCGGTGATAGGTCCTCTCATTTTTATTGGATATTCTCTTGTAGAGCTTCAAGAGTCTGAGGCTTGTTGACAAAGACTTCAGGAAAACCCAAAAAGGAAGTCTGGAACGGTTACATCAGTCCAAATCGCCAAAACGAGAGATTAGGCGACTCGGAAATGCAGCACTCAGGATTTCGGTTGTGGCTCGTGCAGTATCCGCCGTTGGTCCATCCTGTTGGAACAACATCTTCTCCAGTCCCACTTCATTCATTTGAGGAAGGAGAAAGTTATTGAGAGTGACTCTGTAGCGCTCGCAGTCCACAGTAGTCATTGGGATCTCGGCTTTTTCGAAAAAATAAAGCCTGATGACACCTTTAACCCAAACAGCACACCATACAGTAACTTTGAGCGGGTGTAATGGCTATTCGTGAGTTATACGCAGATTTTCAGTGCCCCAGAAGTGATAATTTTGCTTATTCACAAATCTTCAGGGATGGAAATGGCCCTCGTCGTTCATGGTAATTTTCGATGGATAGCTGTCTCCCTCGTGGTCGAGACTCAGGATGCCTTGAGCGTAGGTTTCACTCGCTTGGCGGCAGCAAATGCACTATCTGCACTTTGTAAGGAAACATATTAAAATTGTTCACCAAAATTTGTGAAAACCGCCTATTAATGCGAAATTGCTTGCCACGTCATCTGGTCGATACTCCGGGATCTTCTGTGACATCTTTAACCAAAGCTGCTATATTCTCAGCAGAACGACTGCCCAGGGACCGGCCAGATCTGGCAGGATCTCGTATTGTCTTATACTTAGTGGTGGGCGAAATCGGTCAATTCAATGATCCGTTCTGACTGAATCGTTCATTTGCGTTGAACGAGCTTAAAATATCGGTAAATCGGCCACTTGCAAAAAAGGAAATATTCAAGACAAAAATATGAGCTAAAAATACGTTCATATTTATTTTTCAGAAGAATTAAGGCTATATGTACATATTTCAAAGACAGTTGCGACTTTTAGTTTTATATGTAGATTTTTTTCCATTCCACTCAGGAGAAATGCGTATTTTTTTATAATTGCTCAACTGTGTCTGCATTTTTTCTCTCTATTGTTTAAGAAAAAATCTACAAATCTGAACAAGAAATTTGTTTGCGAAGTTAATGTATTTGTTTAAGTGTAGCAGAAAAAGAGTCCACTGGGAATATAAGACTAGGTTAGGTTAGGCACACCGTTTTTTTTTTAAATAAACTTAACATTGTCTTTATATAAAATAAAATGCAGTGAAAAGTTTAAGGCGAAGTTAAGTTGAAGCTGCACTAGCCTAGTTTATGCTATTTAGGGCTCAGTTACATTATTGACAATCAAAAATGAATTAAAAAAGAACACTGTAATTAATTTTTAAGTTTTTTAATAAAGAAAATAAATAACTCAAATAAATGTTGTAAGAAATTCCAAATAAGAATTTCGTAATCTTAAAACAAAAAACTCCGTTGAAAACTCCGTCCCTAAAAAGTGAAATACATATACATATATGTAGATACAAATAAAACAAATCTCTATTTTGACATAAATTAAGTTAAAAATTTAATAAAATTCATTTCAAAAACAAAAACAATATAACATATTGTATAATACAGGTAATAAGTCATTTGAAAAAAGAAAAGAAACAAATAAATAAAGGAATAAGAATTTTACATGTTACTATTTAAAAATAGCAGTTGTTGAACTTTTGTTTCCCCCAACTGATTTCGTTTATTAGTAATAGTTTTACCAGCCTTTCAAAATATTCTTTCGCATGGAACAGATGTTGCTGGTATGCACAGCCTTCCTTTAGCAAGTTGAAAAAAGATGGGGAAACAACTATTTCCGCTGCTTCCACCATAATAATGGATCTATGCTCCTTCCAATAATTGGTTCCAATAAATATTGGTTCATTTCTATCCGGCCAGCTGATACATTTTGAACACTTGAAAAATTCGCTGTCATTTGATCAAATTCTGCCCAAACTAAGGTTGAATTTATTGATGACGAAATAGGTAATGGTTGCGAAGCTGGACACAAATTAAAATTAGTTGCTCTTTGGGCAGCAACTATGTTGGAGAAGTTTTCGCTTTCAGAAAAAGCCAGTTTTTTTAATCTTGGGTCTGATAAGCTTGATTCGTAATGTAGATTGCATATTACTTATTGCGAATCTTTTCTGAAATTGGTCTGAAATGTTTTTTAGCATAGCTTCAATCTCATGTTCCAATACTTCTCACGTGTTTAGCTTATTTCAAATAAACTTTTTCAGTGCAGTTGTGAATATTTTAGTTCTTGACAAAGAAACATTTTTGTCGCTCGAAAGTTCCACTGTTATTTCATTAAAAATTTCAAGAATTTCGCAAACTTTCTTAACTTCTTCCAATTCATATTGCGATGGTAAATCCAAGTCCGAGTTCAGTTTTGGTAAAACATAAGCGATGGGATCTTCAAGCTGTAGATAACGCGAGAACATGTGAAGCGCAGAGTTCCATCTTGTTACCACATCTTGCTTTAATTTAATTTCAGTAAGGCCCATTTGAACCTCTTGAAGCTTATTCATTGCGTGGGGGCTTCGTTTAAAATATTCCACAATTGATTTGATTTTATTGCGAATGCTGCTGACGCCCCGTATTGCATTTTGAACAATTAAATTTAATTTATGTGCAAAACAGCCTATCTGAGCCCATTTACCTAAACGAATGGCTCCAACAATATTAGTAGCATGATCACTTACTATAGCAACAACTTTGTTCTCTAAATTCCAATTCCTTAAAACTTTGTTTAACTCAGTATACAAATTCTCAGCAGTATGCCGCTGTTCACTGCAATCCAAACAGTCTAATAAATGAGACCCTAGTTCGCAGTTGTCGTTTATGTAGTGGCACGTAACAGCTAAAAAGCTTTGATTTGATACTGAAGTCCGACCGTCAACTGTCAAAGTCACCACAAAATCTGCTTTCATTTCAAGCTCAATACCTTCCTTAACTTCGCTATAAAGCTGGGGTAACAGCGAAGTGGAAACAGTTTTTCTGCTAGGAAGCATTTCCAATAACTTCATGAACTCTTTATCTTCAGCAATTGAGAATGGTTGATATTCTTTGGCAATCATTTTCATTAACTGCTTATCAATTAATTTACATTGATTGATAGGCAAAAGTTTCTTAAAATGAGCCAGCACCGAAGACTGTTGAGACGTTGTTCTTACATTTATTGTTGAAGAAGCAGATGGAGGCGGTAACTTTCGCACATGTTGCAGATTATGTTGAACAAGAAGGCGATGATGCAACTGTAGCTCTTGCTGAAGATGAAGTTGATGGTGTCATTGAGCTAGATAATGAAACTGGTACAGATGTGTGAGTTGAGACGGCAGCTGGATCAGAAATTAAATCCGGAACCTCAACTCTTGAACTGCTTAATCTGGAATCATTTACACCAGGATGTTTAGCTAATAAATGCCTTTTTAAATTTTGTGTCGATCCACCCTTATATGATAATGATTGCGGACAGAACGAGCATTTTGCAATTCTGCCATTATCATTAACTAAGCTAAACACATTCCACATTTGGCTAGTTTTTCGAGATGAAATTGCAAAAGTATCTTTCGGCGTTGCGTTCTGCAACAAATATGTAAGTACATAAGATGTACAATAAGTTAAGTTTTTTTTTTACTCCTTTTTTAAGCATAGTCTTTCGATTTTTTTTCAATTTGTTCGCACTAGTATAGTAACTCACAATATAGAATAGAATAGAGTATAAGGAGATAATTACATTCAACTTTAACAATAATTGTTTAAAAAACAAAAACAATAACTATTTTACACAACAATATTGCACAATATTTATTCAACAATTCTTTCTTTAATCAACTTCGTTCGTTCACAAATACAAAACATAAACACCAAATGCGTCAAGTGACAAATGACAAAAACAGAATCCCATAAATTTGCAACAGAAACAATTTTTTTGTCTACCAACAGAAAAACGCAGTTCGAAATCGTCAACAGAAGCAACCCTCGGCCACTTGTTTCTGTTGCTGCAGGCAGAAATGTAAACTATCGATCGGTAGGTTAATTAACCCCCCTAACTCAGATCGGTTAGTTATGAATTAACTCATTCTCAAATATTTTCTTTTGGGTGCTGTGACGTTTTTTCTGTATCTGTTTTTGTTTTGTGTATCGGTAGGTTAATTAACCCACCTAACTCAGATCGTTCAGATATGAATTAACTCATTTCGTTCGTTCACGATCGAGACACATGACTGTGTTGTGCACTGTATGGACATTTTTTAAAGATTTTCATTGTGTTGGCGCAAACAAAACTTTTCTCATTTAGATTGTATGCATTTGTTCTTTTTATTGACAAAGAGAGACTTTTGTTTGCACTAATACAATAACAAGTCTTGTGTATTTGTGTTGTATTAAAGGAATGAATGAATATTTAAAATGTACTCGTATTGATATTAGTGACCGAAGAACGATATTTCTTTTAACAACTGAACCATCGGTCATCGGTCACTAAAGTGATTCGTTCAATTAACTCAGTTCGTACATGACCGACACATCACTACTTATACTCATCTAAGCGAACAACTAAACGTCGTAGTATTTGCCTAGTTGGTGTCAGACGACCGGGAAATCTGCACCGAAGTTCACGTTGCGCCAACACTACTGACGAATTATTCCCCAAAAAATAGTAACAATTATTCCGAGTTCTTTAGAAGTATAGCGATTCATGCCTTGTTGATTTGTATTTTGTATTCACTTACTTCACAAATGTCAAAATAGAGTTAACATTTGCCGCCATCCATGGATCTGGCGTCAGGATATCACCAAATCAGAGTCGCCGATCAAAGCCGTAAAGCCACAGGAAAACAGTTGCCAATAAGGAGTTCCCGACACCAAAAGATATACGGAGTGACACAACTCTTGGGTCTAACTGTATTTTCGAGTGGGGTATGCTATGATAGTAGCACCGCTAGCCGACTTGTTAAAGTACGAAATGCATTTCGAATGAGCAGATCGACAGGAAGGGGCGTTTACAGCGCTGAACGATGCATTGCCAACCTTCCAAAATTAGCACTCCACGACGTTGAGTGTTGTCCTGAAGTACACATAGACTCTTCAACGCAAGGACTCGCAGGTTACATACAGTGCTTTTACCATACGTGATGGTTAGACCCTTGTTCTGTACCGTGACTAACAGCGGTATTTCTAGTACAATACTAAAACACCCAGAATTGAAACAATAAGTTACAACCTTCCAAGCAGACTCACTTGGAATAAAAATCAAAGTCTTAAATAGCTTTCACATTATGTCTCATCCTTTCAACGTTCATTTGGCGATATTTAAACAATTAACTAAAAAGACACTTATTCTTGCATAAAAAGTCCTTAACACAATTACATAGCTTACTTTATAAAAAATTATATACAAGAGCTAATAAGTGCAAATATTGTGCAAATTGCTTATTCTGCAAATACACATTATTTAGATATACTCGTAACAATAAGAAAACAAACAAAAAAACACTGGCGCTGGCACCCCGGTATGGGCCATAGCCTAGCTTCTTGACGCTCATTTGTGTTGCTCATGCTGTCATTTTTGTCACATCTGAGCGGGGCCTACGGTTTATCGCCGAGTCCAAACGGCACTCCTTAGAAGCTTTTTCGTTGGCAATTTTACTTTCGGGAGTTTGCAATTGCCCGCCGACAGGGTGATGGCGATTTGAAAAATTGTTGGTGGCCCAGCCAGGAGTGACTCTCTGCGTGATAGTCCAATGAGCTAACTATTGCCCCATCGCCATCGCCAATAAGAAAATAGGTGAGTATAAAACTTTGGTGTTATCTAACGCCTGTATTGCAGTCATCTCAGTTCAATGGTAAGCACGAATTTTAGAAAGATAAAAAATATTTACCTATTCGAACGTGAATCCAAGGAAGTTACTGACTGCAGCCTTGTAAAACAAACTTACTATGATTCCGGGGATAAATAGGTTGTTGCTTAAGATACAAGAATTCAATTTGCTAAAAATTCCCTAACCGGAGAAGCAAGCAACGTACAAAGATGCGCCAAGCCGCCAATCAGTGGAGGAGCATCATTCATAAGAAAAAGCATCTACTTTTGTCCTCAATATAAATATTTCGGATGAAAACTGTGTAGTAATAATAATAACCCTACAAACGCTACCTTCTTTTTTGTTACTTTATTGTATACGGGGTTCCTGTACACCCCATTAAATACTGCTATTTTTTTTTGTTCTTAAAGTTGTTCCCGAATGTGTACAAAACCATCGAATTGATGCCTGCCTGATCAAGCATAACAAAAAAAATATCTTAGAGGCCATCTGCGTGTTTTTCTTGCGACAGAATAATTATGTACAAGTTGATCGAAAGTGTCAACGCCTCCTTTTGTACTGTTATAAACATTTATTATTTCAGGTTTTTTTGTTTCGGCGTCAACTTTCTTATCCTTATGCAGTGAAGAAACTAGCAGCACTCCTTTTCCTTTTTTCGGTGTTAAGGAAACTAAAGTAATTTTGGCCTTGAAAGCGAATTGCGAAGAGTGTACTTCTTTTTTTCTATTGGGTAAGAAAGATGGCGGCACTTCCACTTTATTTTTTCGCAATGTTCCAACAACAGTTAGATTATGTTGGTTAGCATTATGTCGACTAACTGTATAGATGTGAACCACTTGTCCATAGTCAAGTTTCTGCCAGTTCCATGAATACTTTCCCCTATTTTGCGAACCAACTGAAGCGGCATGGGATCATTTGAATTTCGAACTTCCTTTCTAATGTACGGAATCGCAGAAACCATATAATACGTTCGAGAATCACACATCGCTATGATTTTGATACCATACTTGTCAGGCTTTGGTGGTATATAAATTTTAAAAGGACAATTTCCTTTAAATCCTAATAGCTGTTCGTCTATTGTGCAGTACTCATGAGGCGTATAATACTTTAAGCAATTAGAACAAAATATTTCCCAAATGTATCTTACTGGAGAAAGTTTGTCTCCGCGATTTCTTGTAGTTCTGTCATCAAACCTTATACAGTTGATGAGCAATTCAAACCTTGTCTGTCCAATAATTGCTTGAAAGATCGGTAAACATTTTATAGACCACATATCACGCGTGTCTCTTCAGGCCTGGTTTTGAACCCCAGCAATATACAGAAAACCTATGACTGCATGAATTTCATCTAAGTTTGTGTCACCCATAATTTTTGATGTTGAAGCAGTCGTTGAAGATATTGAAGCAGATGTGGCAGCTAACTTTTCTCTTCGATTAACTATTTCGATGTTTGTGTTAAGAACTATGGTTTCTATTATTGAGTTATCAAAAAGGAGGTTCCAGGATTCAATCTCAGTTGTTACAAATTTTGCAGCCTTTTTGCAACCCGGAATTTTTCGAACGATGTTTCTTACCGCGGTTCGGCCACTTGATGATGGGGCTGTATGGTCCAACGAAAACTTTCCTTCCCAACAAAACTCCTAAGTGATGACTATCTGCTGGGGTCTCCTCATTTCCACAGTCATTGGAAGAGATCACGTGATCCTCTTCAGAGTCTGTCTCGATGTGATTTATGGCGGCTTCACCATCTTCCTCCATATCACTCTTCTTTTCGCCTTCAAAAAGAAGTTGTCTTATTTCATCATCACTGATATTTTGGCACATTTTACCTGTCTAATGGTTTAATTTTAATATTGTAAAAATTTATTGGTATTTTACTACCAAGAACTGAAAATAAAACTAAACTCACTTTTTTAGAACAACTAAAACTTATTACTTTTAATACACTTCACTTTAAAAAAAAATACTTGCATTAATATATACGGGGTGTCAGCGAACCCCACAGCCTCGTTATTTTCAATTCGAACATTGAAAATGTACTAAACGACTTTGATACATGAAGTCACAAAAAAATAGAAGTCACGCCACTCACTAAAAAAAACGGATTTTCTTAGAAAAAATAAAAG
This sequence comes from Volucella inflata, assembly GCA_928272305.1. Taxonomy (NCBI): domain Eukaryota; kingdom Metazoa; phylum Arthropoda; class Insecta; order Diptera; family Syrphidae; genus Volucella; species Volucella inflata. The sequence goes on from OV743716.1 coordinate 69,681,391, forward strand.
GGTTTTTTTCCTGTAGTGGGGTTCCCACGCACCCCGTATCGGTTGTAGGGTTAATAATAATAATAAATAAATTGTAGCACACTGTGACCTTGTGGTCTATTGTGCCCCTTACTTATACCTTGGAGAGGTGTGTTCCCTTTTCCAGAGCCCCTTCACAGCTTACTTGCTCTGGCTTTGACCTTGGCAAGGAAAACCGACTCAGAGCACGCCATCCACACTAGTTTCTCTTATGAATCTGAGAATGAGCAGTGGATCCTTGGTTGGTAAATCCTTTTCTTGAATTTGGTGTCTTTCCAAATATTTAAACCTTTTTTTGGTCAGTGCCCCGCAAGATTCCAGTATGTGTTCCGGAGTTTCTGTGGAATCATTGCAGAATCTGCAGAGACCCTAATCTGATATCTCTATATTTCTTAGGCGTTCCCTGAGTTTGCAATGCCCCGTTAGGAAACTAGTTAGGATGCGAAGGATATTTTTGCTTAGACTGATACATGCTTTAAATCTTTTGGGATTGGAATCTCCTAAGAGTTTTTTGGCTTGTCTCAGATCTTGAAGATCCCGTGAGGTTCTAGCCCTTTTCTCCTTTTTCCTGAATTCCTCGCGTAGTGTGTGTTCCAATATCCCGCAGAATGGTTCAGGTCCTATGAAGGATTCTGTTGCCCGTTTTCTCGTTAGAGGGCCCACCGCCTCGTTACCAATAATGCCCACAAGGCCTGGTATCCAGTGGACAGATTCTCTATTTTTCTTGCCCAATTTGTTAAGACTTTGTATGTATTCCCGTACAAGTTTGGATTTAATGGCAAAGGAGTGCAGTGCTTTGACAGCTGCTTGACTATCTGACATAGTACAGTTTCTGTAATTCATTTCGAGATTGATTCGAACGAATCTTTCCATGGCTCGTACTTCTGCTTGCAACATGCTGGTACTATTGCCCTTGGATTCATGGTGTTTCGTTCGTGGCCAAAACACCCCTGCACCATTTCCTTCACCAGTTCATAAGCCGTCTGTATCCCACTTCATCGTGTGGTTGCTCAGTCCTTATATCGTGGATTCATCGCTCCATTCTTTCTTGTTGCTGAGCTTCGTTAAGAAAATCTTTTCAAAGTTGTATTTCTTAATGATCTCATCTCTTGGAATAGCCAAGAGTGGAAGTTTTCCTAGAAGTGCATCATATTCTTTCGACCTAATGCATTTTCCCTTTCTAGTTCCTTTTTTTGCTATTCTTATTAGTCTCCTGAACCATCGATCTGTCAGGCACTTCCGGTGCCTGCCCAGTGTTCTATTCAGACCTCTTGAGTCCACACCAAACTGGTAGCTCAGGGAACTGGTCAATGACGATGGCCAGTGCCTGTCCGGTTACCTCATTTTGACTATGGAGTACCCTCCACACCTTTGTATTAAGGCCTTTATTTTCCGCCTCCAGTAGTGCCAAGGATGTTTTGGACTCCTGGTTCACGCTACGAGGTAGGAAGATGGTCACTGAATGTGCCCGTGGTATATCTTCCCCACTACAGGCCATTATTTCTGACCCCTTCCAGCTGCTTAACTTGGGTGCTACTGCTTTCAGCCACTCCATTGTATGCGTGGTTTCGCAGTCCACCAGTAGCATCCCAAGCTTGAAATGTATGCTCCAATCTCAGCGCCATTTCATGCACATTGGCGTCTTCCAGTGTTGTGAGGTCTTTGCTGCTGAGTAGGGTCATCTCTTCCGCCTGGTTTCCCAGGTGGAGGTAAGGCTGGACCTTTAATTTTCCCCGGACTTCTGGGGGATTAGAGACTTCCGGAGTTTTCTTCAATCTCTTTTCCTTCATTCTGCCATTATTTTCCGTCGAGGATGAGGTAGGAGCTTGGCCTTACCCCTGCTGTCCGAAAGGTGGTGGCTGTTTGGCTTGTGCTAGGATGCACCTTCCTAAAACTTCCCTCTCGATTCGTACCGGGTATATCTCTCGCCTGGTTTTTACTAGGTTTCATATTCCCACGAGTACCCCGCATTAGCGTGGTATGGCTATTCTTGCTCCCCGATGCGGCCCTGTTTCGAGGAGACTCCGTTAGAATACAGCTGGTTACCACTGGCTGCAAACCCTTCAATAAGCACCGATCGCTTAACACTTTGAACTAGGGGTGGGTAGTTCTTAGTTAATCGCTCCTCGGATCTGGATAGCCAGGAGGCAATAGCAAGATCCGGATCTACGCCACATCTTAAACGGACTCCAGAAGAAGGAAGCGGGCAAACAACTACAAAGGGAGTACGCAGTGAGGGACTGTCCCAGCGAGTAGGCAAAAACGAGAATTGGGTTGTACCAAAAGCAAACAGATGGCAAATCCTTAAAATATGCCATGAAGACTGTGGGCGCTTTGCAAAAGATTAAACGCTACAGCTCATACAAAATATCTACTGGTTCCTAAAAATGAAGCGGTTTGTGAAAGGATACATCAGATCGTGCGAAGAATGTACATATGCTCAGCGAAATGCGGGAATGGCTGAAAGAGTCCTACTTTCTGCAGAAAACGACAAGGGCTACGCAACATGAGCTTCTGTTTGCGTACATGCCAAGAAGCATAGCAAAAAATCCCATACTCAGAGAACAAGAATGCCGAAAAGTCGTTGGACCTTATAAAATGACGCAAAGACGAAGCAAAGCGTTGAAGACCATCGCGCAGAATCAGGCTTATTAGAAGTGAAATTACGACCAAAGTATAGAAGATCAATCAAGTACAAGGTAAATGACTTAATATCATTCCAAGGAGAATCTGTCACCACAGAAGAATCACTGAAATTGGAGCCTTCAAAGGACCAAATATTATAACAAAACCACTGCCTAATGACGTTGAAGATATCCCGGGAATTTAATGCACGCAAACGAGGTTTCCTCAACCCCAGAGGAAGAAGCGATATCAAAAGGGGTCTGCCATAACGAGTACAACAAAGAGCACTTCGGGTCGGAATTTATCGTCGATAAATACTATACGTAGTAAGCCAATCGTGATTTTGAATGACATTTTGGTAAACGGTTTCGAATCCAATTGAATGCGCTAATTGATTCGGGCAGCAGCAAATCAATAGTCAAACGAACCATCGTCGAAAAATGCAAGGGTAAAATGATTTCATGGGATGAAATGTTTTGCAGGCGGTAAGATTCAGTGTCGAGAAATGATGGAAACACTTGTAAATATTGATAGCCGTGATTATCCGGTCGAACTTCCGGTAGTGGACGATGACCTAATGAGTTACGATGCTTTGGTCTGTACGGACATTTTAACGCAAGGTGATTGGGAACGATATTTGTCAACTTTTAACTCTGACCAGTGAGAACGGTGACGTCAGTGAAGAACTTACAGAGTCAGAGAAAAGCGAGCTAATGGTGTTGCTTAATTGGTATGTAGACTGCTTTGCGGAGATTTTAGGTGAACTTCGAAAATGTGGTCAAAATGAAAATATCTGTGACAAATAAAAAGCCAATCGCGAAAAACACATACCCTATTATGATTCCAAAAGGAACAGACAGTCGAACGAATAATTGCGGAGTTGTTAGCGTTTAACATAATTCTCCCATCGCTTTCTGCATATCCTTCGCCAATCGTGCTTGTTCGAAAACAAAATGGTGAAGAACGTTAATGTGAGGATTAACGGGAAATGATCGCCATGAAAACAGCCATGGTGGATGCCTACTTTTGAAGGAGTTCTATTGATACTGGCAGGTAAGAGTTACTATACCACATTGCACTCAATGTCGGGATATTACCAGATTGAAATTAGCGAAGAAGCAAAGCACTATATAGCTTTCGTAACACATCATGGGCATTGGGAATTCACTCGTATGCCGTTTGTGCTGAGGAATGCACCGTTCGCACTCCATCGTATGATGATGCAAGTCATTGAGCCGGTTAAACAAAAGGTTGCTGAAGTACGTGGAAGAAGGTTTAGATATTTGGATGGGTTTGTTCAACTTATACGACTGGCTTGTCTTACACTTCCCATCTCCAAATGCGCATTCATGAAAAGTAGCGTACATTTCTTGGTATTCAGTATTCAGTTTGCCGTTTAAAAAAACTACACTTTTCGACTTGAACTTTGAGGTTGTATTCACGAAGCCTTTTAAGAATTTTTTGGAGCTAATTTTTGTGCTCCTAAAGCGATGTAGAAAAGGTGAGGATGTCATCCAAATATACCATGTAAATAATATTAATAAAATCGTGAAAAACTTCGTTGATCATTCGTTGGAAGGATGCAGGGGCATTTTTTTAAACCGAATGGCATTCTTTTGAGCTCGCAGCTGCCGTTTGCTGTTGAAAAACCCGCTTTGTGTCTATCCTTCTTGTTTATTGGAATCTGATGGAATCCCTTAGCGAAATCAAGAGCGGAAAAATAATGGGCGTTACTTAATTTGGATAGTATGTCTTCAATGTTGGAAATGAGAAATCTATCATCTGTCGTTACATCCTTAAATTTTCTATAATCTACTACCTAAATGTGCCATTTTTGCTCACTGGGATTGTCAACCTTTTCTGCAGCTATCCAGATTGGAGAATTGTATGCACTTGTTGAATTTACGATAATACCAGACTTAAGCATTTCCCAAATTTTTTTGTTCACTTCGTTTTTATGTGCTTCGGGATATCTATATAGTTTGGAGTATATGGGTATGTCGTTTTTTGTTGGTATTTGATGAGCATATGTACTTACACATTTTAGGTCATTACCATCAAGATAAAACACATCTTTTAACTTTTGGAAGATGTAATTTAATTATTACCGTATCCTTATTTGGTCGTACAAAACTTTTTTCTATTGCATCTTTAGCTAAATTGCTTATTTCCTCCGGTATTGATTGACTGGGGGAATCATCAAAAACTAAGGGTAAATTAGCATTTCTTGTTATAAGTTGCGAGGTATTAAAACCAATTTTCGCTCGCAACGGCCTTAAAACGTTACAGCCAATTATGCCACAAAAATTACCATTCAATTCAGTTTCAAGCAAATCAATTGTATTGTAGTTGATGGTCTATTAAACCCTTTGAAGAGTGGAATAGTAATTTTTGAGTTGCAACTGATATTAGAATTAATACATTTCAAGTTAATGGGCTTTTCCAGTTCCGGTTTGAGGGGTTTATGGAAAATTCCTTTTCTTATTAAAGGTGTGCTGGCTCCTGAATCAACAAGTAATTTAATTTGACCTAGGCTTGTCCTGACTCTTATATAGGGAAGTGATTTGAAGTCTCTGACGGAAAATTTTGGTATTTAGAGCACTCACACTGTGCATTTCCTGCAGGTCCAAAAGAGGAATAATTGCCTATTTGTACATGATCTACTTCCATGTTGTTAATCCTTTTTGTAAAACTTCTTGAATACATTGAATTCTGCTGACGAATATTGCCGGAATATCTAGGAATTTTCGAAGATACGAGTACATTTTGGGGGTGGATTTTTGTTTCGAAAATAGTTTCTTTGTGTATAAGTATTATTGTATATAATTGAAGCTATTTCCATAACTTCGGGTCTCAATTCTATGAAAAGTGTGGTGTTTTTGACGAAAAAAATTATCCGTGTCAATGAGGATGGCAGTTTGCCAATGAATAGCTTCAAAACCATATCCTTATTTTGACTACTATTAAACCATGTGGGTAAATTTGAAGTAGTGGACGATTTTATATTTAATTTAGTTAAAAAACTCAAACACACAACAGATTCTCCATCGAATTCTCATAACTTAGAATTCTTATTTCATTTATAATAGTTTCGACACTTTCATCTATTGAACAATGTGACATTAGGACATTTTTGATTTTTATCCATCCAATGCAATGGATTACCGTTATTAATTAATATTATATTTGCTCTATCATTAACCTTTTGTCTAATTTTTAAATCTAAAAAACCTTTTGAACTATCATCTTAACTTTTTATATAATCATAAATATAATTTACTTGCTTAATAAATACTTATGTCCAATTCCTCAGAAAGACCTATGAAATCGTTGATTTCCTTGTGAGATCCAACAGAATGAGCTGCTCCATGATTAATATGTTCTGCTTCTTCACTGTGACGGGTTTTATGTACTTATACACTGTTTTTCTTATTATTATTTTTTTTTGTCTTTATTTAAACTAAAGAAGAACTATTTTCACTATCGTGCTTTGTAAACAAAAAGCAAAAACGTGGGTCATCGGCTGCGCCAGTTATGTTTTTTCTTCACCCAAGAAAATTAAACACCAAAGTATTCAAATTAGGATAAATGTTATTTTATATTTTTTAATATAAAGAATTACTCGAACTAATCCGATAGCAATTCTGATAACTTTGTATTACTAACAGCGAACATACAGAATAAAGCAAATACAATATAAAAAACAGAGAAGCGACAAAATATAAAGAACAAAAAAAGGACAAGTGGAAAGACAGCCATACATGTTGCCCAGTAATCTTGTTGGCTTGGGTACACCAAGCGTGCTTGGCAACAAGCTGTTTGTTATCCATTCCTGGGGCTTGCCACTGATACAGTATGCACTGCAAAGTATATTTATTTGGCGACTGTACCACAGTTTCATTGAATAGAATTCGAACACAACTTGTGTGTTTTCTTCTCCCGATAACTGTTTTACAGCATGCGACTGGGCAATGTGGTCATGTTCTAAGTGTTTTTTTGTATATATGCTGCTCTCACTGTTGCCTTGACATTGTGATGATATGATGTGATATGATTGATTCATGGATCAGAGCATATCATGTCACGCGGGGTGTGACGTTTCCTAGGACTCACCGGTTACTTTCGCAAAATTGTGGCTAACTGCGCTCATATTGCCGCTCCACTGACGCGTCTTACTCTTAAGAATGCTGATTTTCAATGGACATCTGATTGTGAAAATGCACATCAACAATTAATCAGTGCTCTAACCAGTGGACCAGTGCTAAGAATTTACGACGTGACAAAGGAACATCAGGTACACACTGACGCAAGCAGTATTGGAATAGCAGGAATTTTGATGCAATGAGAGGACGACGGTAACCAGGGGTCGGTGACGTACTTCAGCCGTATTTGTGTGCCGCTATTTCTAATGTAAAATCAACAAAGCCACTGATTCCACCAATCGAAAATCTTAAAAGGACAGTTAGAACATTGACGGACCTACTTTTGTGCTTTCGAAGTTTTTTTACGAACGAAATTGTGGAAGAAATTGTTAAGTGGAAATGTCGAAATCGACACTAAAAGGACCAATTATAAAACATCAAGTTCCACTATAAAATTGATGGAGGTTGATGAAATAAACGCTTTGTTGGGGAGTTTTTTACTTTCTGCCGCACTAAAAGATAATTTTTTGACTGTAATATTCGGGAAGTAGATATAATTCCGCGATGAGCAACGAGCGATTTAAATTTATGATAAATTGTTTGCATCAAAATCGATACGAAGTAATATTATTTCGGATAAGTTTGCACCAATAAGGAACTTGAGGGAAATGTTTATTCATAAATGTCGCCAAAACTATACTCCTGGTCTTTACTTAATAATTGATAAACCACTTTTGGCATTTCGGGATAGGGCGTCATTTCGTATGTATATCCCAAACAAACCAGCTAAATACAGTTTGAAAATAACTATGCTTTGTGAAAATGGAACTTAATATATGGTACACGCAATGCCATATCTCGGAAAAGGCACGAATACTGGGAATTTACCGCTGGGAGAATCTTGTGTAAAAGAACTTATCAAAACTGTCCACGGTACAAATCGAAATATCACAATGGATGTCTGTTCAACTCGCTGAGTCGCTGCTCCGTCTACCGTAAAAATAAACTCTCGTGGGAACATTACGTTCTAATAAAAGAGAAATCCAAAATGAAATAAAGAAATCAAGATCTCGCAAATGTGGACCGTTAATGTTTTGCTATGACAAAGAGCTTTCGTTTCTATCATATAAGCCGAAACCCAATAAAATGTTATACTTGCTTTTGTCCTTCAACGAGGAAGGAACAGTTAACATGCATTCGGGAAAACCTCATATGATTGCATTTTACAATCAAACAAAAGGAGGCATCGACACATTTGACCAAATGTGTAGTAACATGTCTTGTTCCCGAAAGACAAATAGGTTGCCTATATGCATGTTCTATGGAATGTTGACTATGACATTAATAAATAGTTATGTTATCTACACTCTGAATTTCGTTTCACTATTTAATTTTACTTTTATGCAAATGCTTATTTTCATTTAATACAATGGGAATGTACTCGTACTGTTTCGATGATCACTGATGAGTGAGTTATCACTACCTCTTTGCATTCGACGAAAGCTGTGGATGATGCGACCTTGACACTGTATCTCGGTTATTGTTCCCATAACACCGCCGATCATTTGGTGAAGCAATCGAAGTACCGATTATCTCCGTTGATGTTCTAAGTAATGTAACCGAAGAAAATATTCAATGATTTTAGCAGATTTGTTTTGTTAAGGAAAACATAGAATTTTTTTTTCTCTGTTGCTTCATACGCTAATTTGGTCTAGGCGCCGTCATAGGCGCTGAGCAGTTGGTGTATATATGTGTAGAAATATGTAGGATTTTGCTTGCGGGGTTTGACGACCACACTCCACTCTTTAAAATAAACACCATTTTATTTTAATTCAATTCACTTTTATTACTTAGTGGGTACAACGATTTTGATCGAGCCAATTACTCTGCTCGAAGGCTGACTATCGACTGCTGGTTTTTAATTATTGTACATAATGAAAGAATGGCAAAAGAAGAATGAAGGAGGAGAAGTTCCGCTCGTCCTGTGTTCGTATGTGTTCGTGTTATGGGGTGATCGTTTGTCTCGTTATGTACTGTGCATATAAACGCGTGTTTTGTAGTCTGTTGTCCTGTACTCTTTTGTTATCGATGTTCGTTCTTTGTTTTAGCAAGGCATCGTATGATGTTACCGTTTGTTCTTATCTAAATGAAAATATGTACGTTCGCTATGTAGTTAATTGTAAGTCATTCGTAGGGTATTGTATGTCGGTTCGGCATAATCCCACATTCGGCTGTCCTGACACCTCATTCGCCCCCGAATGAGTGATTCCACCTTTTCATGTGTTCAGCTACGGTATTGGTGTTATTCGGCCCCTCAGTATTACCATTTTCTTCACCTCGTACCTACCACGGTTTTACCTTTTTACGATCTTATAAGGTCCCAAAAACTTCGGCCTCAACTTCATTCCCGTGCCGTATTGTGTTCGCTTAATGGCTACTATCTCATTCACTTGGTACTGCTGTTCAGGAACACTCGCCTTTTGTTCTCCTGCTGCATTCTTCGAATATTCTCACACGCTTCTTCTCGGACCACATTCCGTTCGTCGTCGAACTTGGGCACGACTTCTTCATCAACCAATTCGCCTAGATCTGGGCAATTGGGGACGCGCATCTCTAATCCTGTTAGAATCCGGAACGGGGTATTTTTGGTACTTCTTGGGAGAGTGTTGTTTAGGACTTGCTGTACCTTGTCCACATGCTTGTATCAGCTTCGTGCGTCTTCCACACAAGCTTTAGTGAGCATTGGGATGACAATCCTGTGGATCCTTTCCACTTGCTCGTTGCCCCTAGGTACTCCGGTGGCGATCACTAGGTGCTGAACGCCCTCATCCTTGCAGTACTCGCTGAATGCGGCTGATATAAGTGCCGTTCCTCGATCTGATACGATGGCCCTGGAATTTCCGAAAACCATGGACTGTTACCTGAGCCCTTCGATTCCTTCGCTAGTCCCTGTACCCTTCATCGAATAAAGCCAGGTGAACTTTGAGAAGACATCTACGTCCATGAGTAGGTGGTTATATTTTTTATGCGTTGGCTCCATTGGTCCTACGTAATTACTGATCTGTCTTCTTTGGCTATGGGTGTCAACAACCCTCCTCAATTCCCTGCCTTAGAATCGGTTACTATACATTTCACTTTCTATATACTATACATATTCACTTTCCGTGCTAGGTCTGGGATGAAGAATGTCTTCTCGACGAGGTCCTGCGTCCTCTTGGCTGCGAAGTGTCCCTGCTGGTGTGTCACTAAAATAATCTCACGTTTCATCTGGGTGGGTATCACAATGAGTTTTCTACTTGGATCCTTACATAGTACACCGGCCTTCATGAAGTAGTCTTCGTAGTCGTCCTTTTCCAGTGTAGTCCGCACTGCTTTAACCCAAGGATCGTCAATTTGTGCCTCTCTGATACGGTGATTTAATGTCTAGAACACGGAAAATATATAGCGACAAAAAACTGCGGGCGAATTGGAGATTCCAAATGGAATGAAGAGGAACTCGTACTGCGAATCTCGGGTTAGGAACGCGGTATATTTCCTGAACTCCGGTTCTATGGGGACATGGAAAAAACCGTTCTGTTGGTCCAGCGTCGTAAACAGTTTCGCCCCTTGTAGTCGCTCCAGCTCATCGTCAATAAGAGCCATAGGAAAATTTTCCTTCACTATTTTGTTGTTTTTGTCGTATAGTCGCAGCACAACCTCTTAGTGCTATCCTTCTTTGCCACTAGCATGCTAGCCATTGACTGACTTGCTGATGAACTATGCCCTGATCTGACTGCGACATACGTCGAGGTGCTTGGAAGATGGGTGTTTCATCCTGGAGTAAAGGCTTCATCTTCACAGGTGCCTCTTTGGTCTTCTAGGGCAAATACCCATCAATCATCCTTTTTAACACGGTTTGTTCGCGGTATCCTAGATGGCTTAGATCTACCATCTCGCTTTTCTCGAACTCTCCCTCATTGGTTAACAGGCAAATCGAATTGGAATTCCTTGTTCAATCCGATATCCGCTTCCCCGCTTCTATTGTACGCAACGCTCCTTACATTAGTCCTGTTGCCTGCTAGTCCCATACCCACAGCCCTACCTAAAATGTTAACAATTACCCTAGAGCTAGTCTTCGCTTGACCTCCGCCTTGTTCCAATTCAGCCGATACCTCCTGGTCCTTTTTAACTATACGAGCACTGGTACCCCTCACTGCCACAACTCTCCGGCTGCCTACTTTCACACCGCTTTTGCTAGTGTCTACAAGGCTTTCGCCCAAACGCTTTCTACCCTGTTCGCCGAGCTCGACTTTCTCGCTCTCTCGTTCTTCGAAGCTATGTGTCTTTCTAAACTGTGCTCCCTCAGTTGTTATGTCTAAGTCGACTTCATTGGGAACATCGTTCCCAACGACAGCGGAATACTGCATGTCTCTCTCGCCTATAACGTGGAATCGTGAAGTCTTTTCAAAATCCAGACCATCTACCTCTACTCCTACCGCAAAATTTCCCTGTGTGATCACTTGGTTAAGACCGATGCCACAAATTCGTTTCTTTGATGTGCTAAATTCCACATAATCCATTGACACCAACACATCGTATCTCGGCAAACATAAATTACTACCCGTGTCCAGAAGTGCTGATACGGCGAGACCCTTAAGCTGAATTGTCTTGAAAATTCTATTCGAGCCGCTGGCGAAACATACCCTAGCCTCTGGCCAAGGAGCAGAGTCGTTCCCGGTTGTTGCTATTTGAACGTTGCTCCTCTCTGCCTTCACCTGCTGCTGCGTTGCCTGCATATTCGTTTTACATTCGAAAGCTCTATGACCCGGTCTCCCGCACTCGAAACATTTCGCGACCCTGGATTGGCAGTCCCTGGGCAAATGTGACGGGTCACCGCACTTGAAAGATGTTTTCGTCCTACTCTCTAACGTCATCATCGCTGCTTGGCTGCTTGTGGATGGCTGCGGATCCCCTACTGAGTATGATGACTATTGAGCAGGACCGCGCACCTTCTCGTACACTCGGATTTGGTTCTTCAACTCGCTCACGGTTTTCGCTTGATAGAGCACGGTCTTGTTGGACCTACTGCCGGGTATTCCCTCAACGAAGTACTCGATGAGGCTCTCGTCATCAAGCGTTATCGGTTTGCTTATTTCTTTCAAAGTATAGAGATATTCTTGTAGGGACTCTGCTGGCTTTTACCTACGGTTCCTCAACATACGGTGAACTTCTGCGGCGGACAGCTTCACACCGAACTCTTCTATGAGTGCCGTTTTTAGCGCTGACCACCCTGTCAGTCCCGGCTGACTGCAAACGAAGAGTTTGGCGGCACCCTTCAGTAGTTGTTTGCCGTAGATCAGCTTTTGGAGGTTACTCCAATGTACGGTTAGAGCGTTCGCCTCAAATTCCTGCACCCATGTTTCTACGTCCGGGTGACCCGACCCGCTGAAAGACAACAGGGAGTCTTCGATTTCACAAAGTGTGAATATTACCCCCCTTTGCACACGCTCCTGGTCGAAATTATGCACTGTCCCATCGTCGTTACTACTTTCGAGGCTTTCGGCATCTCTGGACAACCCGAGATATTGGAGGAACCTGTCCTGAAGAATATTCTTCACCCCCGTAGTTGCGAGTCCTTATTCCGTCAGTTTGTCTTTGAGTCCGTCAACTGTCAAAGCGAAAATTGCCTCCCTATCCATTTCACAATTTTTTTTAAAAATAATTTAAATAATCTAAATACCAGATATAAAAAAAGCAATTCTACCAGCAGTAAAAAAAGTTAAAAATTTACTTGGCCAACCACCACCACTCTCACCCTATGCTGCTATATACTGCTGTGGTTTCTGCTTCTCCGCTACTCTTTCCTTTACACCTCAACAGCAGACCATTAGTTTTCCGCTGCTCAACAACAGGCCTTCCGTTGTATCCTTTTCACTGCTCAATGGCAGACTTTTGTTGTATATGTTTTTTTTTTCACTGCTCAATAGCAGACTTTTTCCTTTTCTTTTTTTTCACTGCTCAATAGCGGACTCTTTTTTTTCCGTTGGGACCTTCGAGCACGGCATAACTTTTCACCACACCTTGATGTTTTTGCCACTAGCTTAGTGGCTGAGAGTGCAAAAAACAAACAAAAAAAAACCGCACTGGAACACCTGGTGTATCGACCGATTTTTACTTGGTGCCCTTTTATTATTTTTTCAAAAATCTATTTCTTCTTTTTTTTTCACTTTCTCTGAGTTTTCACTGAGCCCAAAATTGGTCAGCTCAATTATCTTCGGAAGTTGTAGATGCACAACACTCGCACCAACAATCCGCATACCGCACTACTCGTATCCAAAACACGGAAAAAAGAATTCCACACGGATTTTTTGGCTATCCCGCACAAAGTTTAAACAGTCTTTTTCCAATTCCGGGTGAAATTTAATGATCTTCTTTCAAATCCCGGTTGAGCCCCCAATTTGTAGGATTTTGCTTGCGGGGTTTGACGACCACACTCCACTCTTTAAAATTAACACCTTGTTATCTTAATTCAATTTACTTTTATTACTTAGTAGGTACAACGATTTTGATCGAACCAATTACTCTGCTCGAAGGCTGACTATCGACTGCTGGTTTTTAATTATTGTACATAATGAAAGAATGGCAAAAGAAGAATGAAGGAGGAGAAGTTCCGCTCGTCCTGTGTTCGTATGTATTCGTGTTTTGGGGTGATCGTTTGTCTCGTTATGTACTGTGCATATAAACGCGTGTTTTGTAGTCTGTTGTCCTGTACTCTTTTGTTATCGTTGTTCGTTCTTTGTTTTAGTAAGGCGTCGTATGATGTTACCCTTTGTTCTTATCTAAATGAAAATATGTGCGTTCGTTATGTAGTTAATTGTAAGTCGTTCGTAGGGTATTGTATGTCGGTTCGGCATAATCCCACATATATATGTATATAATTACAAAACCAATTCTATTGTGAATGTTTTGCCAACGGCGGGCTTGCGGAAGTAATGACCAGAGGGTACATGAAAAAGAAAAAGATCGGTGAATGATGTGTGGCAATGTGTTATTGAAATTATTAAGCTATTGCTAAGTTACGAGTATGTTAAGATAATAAGATTTCGAAGGAATGGCTATTAATTTATCATTGGGATAAGGCAACTGGACCTGCCAATGTTGTGCAGCCTTAATAGTTAGACCACGAGTCTTGGCATCAGCTCCAGGATGTGTTGCTGTGACTCTGCCCATCCGCCAAAGAGTGGGTGGTGTTTGCTCATCAGGCATCAGAACTAGGCTTCCTATTTTTAATTCCGAGTTAGTTTTTAACCATTTCGGGCGGTGATAAAGACGGCCGAGATATTCTGGCTTCCATTTCTTCCAAAAATCCTGTTGAATTTTCTGCATAAGTTCCCATCTATCCAGATAGTTGGGCTTGAGTTCGGTTAAGTCCCTTTCGGGTGAGGTGTGCAACGATGTACCTATTAAAAAGTGTCCTGCTGTTAAAATGGATAAGTCTTCAGGATCTTCCGTGACTGGACAAAGTGGACGCGAATTAAGACATGCCTCTACCTGTGCTAGGACTGTTGCGTTTTCTTCAAAAGTAAGAATGTGGTCATTACATTACATGAAGGTGGTGTTTCATTGATCTTACTCCCGCCTCCCATAAGCCGCCGAAGTGCAGGGCGGTGGGAGGACTGAAGTGCCAGGTTATGCCATTGGCTTGGATTTGTTCGACGATATCTTTTGTCTAATGTTTGGAGATGTTTTCTTTGTTATCAAAGTATATTTGAGAGGCATGCCTCAGTAAATAATCATCTGCGATAAATAAAAAAAAACACCAGCCAGCAAAATCTGACTCAACAACTACAAATCAAATACAAACCAGGTTCTTTAATGCGCCTTGGAAGTTCGTTCCACAGTAGCTGTAAAGATTCGCACACATCCCGCGGTGTGCCCTAAAGCGTTTGAAAGCTGCAAGAAATGCGGGCATGCTATAATCGCTGACCAGTTCGAGATGAACTGCTTTGGTAGAGAAGCATATGAAAATAGCAATGTATGTCTATATGATTCGGTTGCACCTACCCTTCCATGCCTTCAGTTGCACAGGGCCTGCATAGTCTACTCCGGACGTCTGAAATGGGCGAGCTGGATTAACGCGGCAACAAGGCAAATCGGCCATTTTTTCCTGTATTTGTATTGCCTTGCGTCTGTAGCACTTTAAACATTTATGAATGCATGCCTTAAAGTTGGACTTCAGATGCAGAATCCAATATTCAGCTCGTAATGTTGCCATCATTAATTGCTGCCCCCCCCTGTAGTGATCTCATATGAATGTACGCGTACGATAGGAGATGTTAAGACGTTTTTTGATGGCAATATAATTGGATGTTGTTGCATATATGGTAGGTCGGCGTTTTCTAACCGACCCCTCACCCTTAAAATTCCTTTCTCGTCGAGGATTGGCGAATGTCTCATTATCTTGCTTCCTTTACACACCGTCTCCCCTTTTGTAATTTTCTCGATTTCGTCCACGAAGACTTCTTGTTGTACAATACTGATTAATCTCGATCTAGCTGTCGTTAATTCTTCTACTGACAGTGGTCCAGTCCCATGATCTGAACTTTTAGCAGTTTTGAAACGTAAACTAGTAAAAAATTTAAGACAATACGCTGTGGTTTGAACTAAATGCTGATGTGAAGAGAATCTACTGAACAATTGGGAGTTTTTATGCGCAGTTAAATGAACGCGGAGCTTAAAAATGTTTCTTAGGGGGTACCCAGACGCGATGAAGTCTGTTGATTTCTACTGGAGAACTGAGCTGCTCGTCAAAGATTGCGAGAACTGTGGACCGTGCCACCAACGTTGATTTTTAAAGAGGTTCCGTTGGAGAAAGTCCTCTTGAGGCAATGTCTGCTGGGTTATCCTTTGAAGGTATGTAGTTCCAACAATTCATTTCGACGAGTTCCTGAATTTCAGACACCTTATTAGCCACTAATATGGTTCGTATAAACGGAGGAGATTTAATCCACGCGAGTGCAATTTGAGAATCACACCAAGCAAATAATTTCGCTGAATGAAATTCCATTCTCTCCACGGTGTGCACTAGTAAGCGTGCAGGTAATTGCGCTCCGCATAGCTCCAATCGAGTTAAAGATTTACTTTTTAACGGTGCGACTCTGGTCTTTGAGAAAAGTACATTTCTTGAACTATTGTATCCGTTGATTGCTCGAATATAAACTGCTGCAGCATATGCCTTTTCCTTCATCAAATGAAAGTGGTAGTTTTTTTTCTCTCCACACTTCTGGTAGGGACGACAGCTGTCTTCGGCTATTGCTT
This sequence comes from Volucella inflata, assembly GCA_928272305.1. NCBI lineage: Eukaryota > Metazoa > Arthropoda > Insecta > Diptera > Syrphidae > Volucella > Volucella inflata. The sequence continues at coordinate 69,697,473 of OV743716.1, forward strand.
GCTCATTTTCGTAATGGAAAAACTCCACGCTGTAACTTTGTCCTTAGTTGGCGTTGCATTTCGATATCCTCCTATTCTGAGTCTGCTCTGTGAATGACATCATCAACGTAAACATGAACTGTCTTGAACTGTCTTCTGATCGCTGGGAGCGATACATCCGGAAAGTACCCATCCAAGCTCCGTGCGTTGTGCGATAAATATTCCCCTTTACTAAACCTTCTAATAAAATCGATGAGTATGATCACTACCCAGTAGGATGTCTATTTTACTTGGCTTATCTTGGCTTATGTTAAAAGGCAGGCAGTAAGTTTCGGTAAGACTAAAGCAGTTAGTTGCAAGTAAAAGTTCTTGTTCTTGTTTGAATAGATTGTGAGAGAAACCCTATGCCTGCCTATGCTAGAAATGCTTGCTCCTACACCAAAAACATACACACATTTTTTTTCTCTTTTTTTAGACTAAATTGTTCGGCACGACATCAGATATGAACGAAGCCTCTGACCCAGGGTCTAGAAGAGCTCGAAGCACCAGTAATTGGCCATCAGCTGTGAAAACCTTAATGAGCGCTGTAGCCAAAGGAGCAGTTTTTACTTCAGTACTTTCCGCTAGGTATGTTTTGCATGCTTGAATGGTTCTATTGGAGGAGGTTGTATTATCTTGCTTTGACAACTGTAAGTTCTGAGTTAAAGAGGATAATTGTTGAGTAGGTGGCGCGCTGGCCACTGTTGAGGCTGGTTCCTAAACCTGAGTTGCGTTGCTTTGCTCGTTTGAGTGAAGTAACGCATGATGCTTTTTGTGACACGTAGAATACGTAAATGTACTAGTGCAATTTTGGGTCACGTAAGCGTTTGACAGACAATTGAAACATAGTCCCTTCTGTCGTACAACGTTCCACCTTTTTTTTGGCAAAGTGCCTTGAACTCAAAACAGTTCCTGACTGAATGTATGCGCATTTTTGGATAGTGGAGTTATGTGCACGAACAGTGCAGAAGAAGATTTTCTCGGCTTGTTCGTATTAGAATTGAAGATGATTGGCGCATTACATCGAGCGTTCTTGCACGCAATAAGAGCAGGTCCTCGAGAATGGTGTAGATGAGATAATCGACATACGATGCTATGTGAGACTCCCTATATGAAAAATAAGTACATCTTCCCATGTTTCCACCCTAACTCCTAGGTTTTTCAGCGACTGGTTAGCTTCATTGGTTTTGTTTAACAACTGCTTAATATATTCTGATGACTCATATGCGAGTGCCCGAACAAAAGTTTAAACTGATTGTCCTTTAGCAACCGCATATTTTGGTATCGCCTTATCAGTAATGCCCAAGTGGACTCAAAATTAGAATCCGCATTGCGAAGTATGCGAGCAACTTCGCCAGATAAATTCCCCTTTAAATATTGCAGTTTCTGCGCATCGGAAATCGATGCATTCTTATTCATAATACCTTCGAATAAGTTCTTGAAATCCGGCCAAAGTTGAGGAAAGCCATCTAGGGTAGGAATTTTAATTGGCGGAAATTTTAATTCAATCGCGGGATTCCTAGTGCTGAGTTATATATATTATGAGAGTGAGTCTGGTTGTGGCTGTCATTACAAGCTAACTTATAAATAAGTTTTTTTAATTTATGAACTGTAAGAGCTTCCATGTATTTTTCTTTCGATTCTTCACTAGGAGCTGCTATGATTTTTTGATGAAGACCTGGCTTCATTGAAGGAGTTTTCAACACTTACTAATTGGACCTCTAGCATGTGAACCGATTGATTTACCTTTGCCAGAGTTTCATAAGCCTCAATTTTAACAATATCGTTTGTATCGAATCAATACACGTTATGATTTTGCCCTTACTCATCGTTAAATTCAATGCATGGACTTATTATTTGAATTAATAATTAATATACTATGTATAAGTTTGAAAGAATGTCCCGAAACTAACAAAAACGATTTCCACACAATGAATAAAAAAGGAACCCAAAGGAAAACTATTTAATTTTTCTTTTATGCAAATGCTTATTTCCATTTAACACAGTGGGAATTAGTCCAGTCAAAATAGACATTTGACTTAGCCAAAATTCGCATAGAGCTGAAAATTTGCAGAGACGTTAAATACATCAATATAAATGAAATGTCAAAAATCCCCTTCGATCCTACTTCTGCAAAAAAAATTATTCAAGGTCAAAAGTACATAATTAAGGTTTTTTTCATTTTTCTCGAAAACGGTAAGTTTTATCGTGAAAATAGGCTAAACAAAAGTTGTAGATCATACAATTCTCTACTAAAATGATCCAGTCACTTTTTCTCTTACGACTCATCATTCGTGAGATATAGCGGTTTTAATCATTAGAAAATTCATATTTTACATAATATGCACACATTTCCTCACCAACTATGAGGTAATGTACTTGGCGCATTTTTTTTAACGTGGTTTCCCCAGTAGGTATACTCCACGATCTTTTGTAATAAAGAAAGTTTGATCAGATCGTATCCTATTGATTGAAAGAATGGTAATATTGCTAATGATCAAAGTGGAATGGGTTGTTTTCTTCTAAATTTTATTATATTAGATAATTGTCTAATTCTACTTCGACAATTATTTCTTCGTCTTCATTTTCATTTTCTTGCAGAATTTCTGTTCGCTGTTCTAAGAAAAGGGATGCATCAATTGTCGCTTTTATATAATTATCGTCGCTTTTTTATAATTACTTGCTCCAAAAAATAAGTCAAGGACTCCGGAATATCGCTGACAATATTTTCAAACATTCGACTTGGCGGGGGATAATCATCATTATCAATCACTACAGATTGAATATCCTCTCGAATAATTGCTGCGGCAGCTTTCAGTATTCTGAATCGTTTGTATTTTGTTTTTTATTTTCATACCAAGCTTTATTAATAATATCGTACTGATTGTCAATAAAACAGATAATTGTTAAACTCCCTTTTTTCTCAGTTATAATAATTTTATCACCATACTTTAACTTTAATCTTCTTTTAATTGTTTTATTATCTATAGTTGGATTTTTGCCAATGTCTTTTAATTCTTGCAATGAAAATTCACTGAATCATCTTCGGGACGACCGACTTTATATCCCGTAATAGACCTCAGAAAGATATTATAACAATTATTGTGGTACTTAGCTTCAGCAGCAACTAAGTCAAATTCATACTCAATGCGGGCAATAACAGCTTTTGCTACGTCATCAGAACGAGTCCGAGCTACCTTTAAAATGGAATCTTTAAATTCAAGGGTAGATACTCGTACATTATATATTTTACGACGAACATTCTGCGCTTTCTTCTTTTCAGCTTCTTCATTTGCTTCATCGCCACAAAATAAACAATATCTTTTAAAGTTGAAATCTGGCTCACTTACTCGTGCTCTAGTATGAGGTGGACTTATCGTGGATGTACTACCTTGTTCTGTCTCACGCTGTCTTTTAGCTGCAACAATACTACTCTTTCGAGTGTACATTTTACGACACTGCACGTGGACTGTCACAGATTGCTTGTCTTTCAAGTATTCAAAAAACTTATCATTCCTTTCAACACTCGCATCAATCAAAGTCTTCATTCCACGATCAACAACAACAGCTTCACTTTCTTTCAAAGGTTTATCACAAATGAAACAAACTTCTGACATTTTGTTAAAATTATTCAACAGCACAAATTAAAATTGAAAATATTACCAATAAGCACGTCTACTTACTGCAAAGGAATTTTCAAAACTAACAGTATATGCTGAGTTATTTCGTTTACGTCCTTCAAAAATAGGCAGGTATGCGACCCTCCACACTCGAACAATGACGTAGCTAGCAGATGTTACTCATGGTTACCGACGAAGGGAATTAAGGACTGACAGTATAGTCTTTTATTTAAAAAAACTCATTCAATTTATACAAGTTTTATTGTGTAAGTAACACAAACCAATAGTTTCTTATTTTCATTTATATTGACGTGTACAGGCTGCATTTTAGTGCATATTATGGATCATTTTGGTAGAGAATTGTATGATCTACAACTTTTTTTAACCTATTTTCACGATAAAACTTACCGTTTTCGAGAAAAATGAAAAAAACCTTAATTATGTACTTTTGACCTTGAATAAATTTTTTTGCAGAAGTAGGATCGAAGGGGATTTTTGACATTTCATTTATATTGATGTATTTAACGTCTCTGAAAATTTTCAGCTCTATGCGAATTTTGGCTAAGTTATGACTTATTTTTGTCTATTTTGACTGGACTAAATGTACTGTTTCGCTGATCACTGATGAGTGAGTTGTCACTGCCTCTTTGCCTTCGACGAAAGCTGTGGATGATGCGACCTTGACACTGTGTCTCGATCATTGCTCCCAAAGCACCGCCGATCGTTTGGTAAAACAATCGAAGGCCCGATTATCTCCGTTAAGGTTCTAACAAAGTGGTCATTGACTTTTAGCAGATTTGTTTTGTTATTGATTCGTCGATGACTTCGTTGACAAGAGAGTCGATGATTTTGTTGACGAGGGAGTCAAGGAAAACACAGAATTTTTTATTTTGTTTTTCTCTATTGCTTCATACTCTCATTTGGTGTGGCTGCCATCAGAGGCGATGAGCAGTTTGTGTATACATATGTACATATGTATGTATATAATTACAAAACCAATTCTATTGTGGATGCTTTGTAGCCGGCAAACTATTGTTAAATTCCTGTGCTACAATTCCATGTTGTGTTGCAACACAGGGCTAATATTCAACTAAATAGTGCTGACAACGAACAACTTTTAGCACAGCACAGCACAGTTGAAAAAAACCCATGAATGTGGAGAACACAAAATTGATATTTGCACCAAGTGTACAAATTAATTTTTTTTTCTGTTAGTGTTACTTTTTGTTGTTTTTTTATGAATTAATTTTTATGTTCCTGTTATTTTATATTAATATTTTTATTCATTTCCATAAAAACTAAAAAAAAACTAAAAAGAGATCTCATATATAGTATATGATGTTCCCAGAGAAAATAAAGAAAGAAAGACTTAAATGTGTATAATATAAAGGAACCAAATTGAGTTTTATTACAAAAGAGAACAAATAATTCACAGTTACAAGGATTTGTGAATAAATTTTCTATACATTGGGTTTAAACTTTGCGTCGTCGATTCGACGAATGATTAGTTTTATTGCACTAAAAAATATGATTAGTCTTCTAGGGCTAATAGTGGTGCGTGCGCAACGAATTTTCATAACTGCCGATAGAAAATGTAAACAAGCACTATAATGTGGTAAGAGAGAATTAAGTGGAAATTATGGGAAAAATTTCAGTAAAACTGCAAGACTTGGTTTAATTGTCAGCTATGCATTGCTTAGAGCAGCTTGTTATCGAATCCAATCGTAGCTTTACTTCTCGCTTAGGGCGTGACTGGTTGGATATTTTGTTTCCAAGTTAGACAAACAGTTTTGTTGTAAACAATGTGTTTTAGATGGCGGAAATGAAGGAAAAAAGATATGTAATATTGGAATTTCCGAAAATTTAATTTTCAGTTTATTTCATATTCAGAGCTTATATTTAAGATACAAAGTAATCTTATGAATTATATAGCTTATACAAGGTTGTGACAATATTAAATAAAAGTAACAAAAAATATAGCATACGTACAAATCTTGAATTTGGTATATGTAGATACATTTATATACTTGTATGGGGAAAGAACAAAAAAATGCATATTTAACTATTCAAAAGTTTCAAATATATGGAAGGACATGAGAGAAGAAAAGAATAGAATAGAAAACAAAAAACGAAAGACGAGACACAGCGTTGCTGTGAAAGACAGAACTAGCGAGACAGGAACAGTTCCAATTCCTTTTTAAATTTTCCGATGTCACTGATATCTCTCAAAAAAAGTGGTGGTGAATTCCACAGTTGAATGGCAGCGATGAAAAATTGTTTTTCCGACGCGAAACAAGAAAAACGCAGAAGTATTAAACAAGCTGTTCTTGTTAATATCGGAAAATGGAATTTTTCATAAAGGTAGGATAGCTGACATATTTTTAAGATATAAGATACAAATTTTAATGTACGAAACTTAATGAATTTTTTGAAAGTCATCCCAAAAACGTTTTTAGACAAATGTGAAACGTGGTCATATACATATCGAATAATACCATTAAAAGCCAGAATTTCCAAAGATTTCAGATCCGTGTGTGAGAACAGGAATGGCTAAAGATTTTGCAAGTACTATTTTCGTTTTAACGGTGTAAATTGTTGAGCTGCCCATAGCGTTCGGAGAATACCATAGGTCTTGCCGATAGTAGAATTTACTTGGTCGTTCCACGTAAAAGTTCTGTTGATCACGATCCCTAAATTTTTAGCGGAAGACACCATCTTCAAAGGTACGTTGCCTAAATAAATAGGCGGGAAGTATGAAATGTTCAAAACTTTTTTTGGACATCACCAATCATTTGCATTTATGTGGATTGAGAGTTAAGCCGTTCCATACTGACGAGCTCAGAATACGCTCTTGGTAAATATTTCGGGCACAATTTTCAATCAAACAAAGAGGGCAAATCTGTTGAATTTGAACGTCGGTAGCATAAATGTATATCAATGAGTGTAGTATTTTATTTGGAACCTCGTTAATGTACAGCGTGCAAAGAAGTGGGCCTAAAATTGACCCTTGTGGAAACCCTCGGGTAAATGAAAGGAAGTCGGTTAAAACATTATCAATAGATACAGCCTATTTTCTATCACTGAAGTACGACGAATTAAGATTCGTTACAAACCGAGAAAATTTGAATGAAGCGCGTAGTTTTTCGCATAGTATTGTATGGTAGACAATACCTTGCATGAGACTATCAAACGAGCCCTACAACGGAAAGGAGCCAACAACACAATATCCAGATCCAGATGATGTGCGAACTGGTGAGCACCTGATCAATAGAGACACAGACAAAAGCTGGAACTATTAGAGTAGACACTGTATCCACAAGGAGGGATATTAACACCTTTAATGTGGAGCCTTGTTGCAGGCGAGCTACTGAAAAAATTAACCACCCTAGGCATCAGCTGTCAGGCGTACGCTGAAGACATAGTTCAGTTCTCTCTGTTTTGTCGTAGGGTGCGCATCTCAAAGAAGCTTTATATTCAAGTTATTTTTACTAAAATGAATTGCACCGTGTGTAGACAAAAAATTGATCGGAATTGTTCGACCAAAATATATTGCAGTGAGTGCATGCATTTTTTTCATTATTCATGTGTCAACATCACAGAAGCAGACGCAGATTATTTCAAATCAAGTGGTAAAGCATTCCGATGTGATAAATGTGCGGTGCTGAGACGCCGCTCTCTGCAAAATCCCATACCGGCTTAACCCATGAAAGACAACAACAATGCACTGAGTTCCAGTAACGCTAACAAAAATCTAGCGGGAAGTAAATTTGCACCTTCAAAAGCTAGTATGTCTTCTATGCACAAGCAAACCGTAGGAAGTGAAGGCGAATGTACTCTTCACATGATTTATGCGAAGCTCTCTAAACTTGAGGATACAAACAATCGGTTTCTACAAGAACTAAACAAGCTATGAAAGGCAAACTCTGACTTAAAATCAAAAGTGGAATTTCTGGAGAGCAAACTTAACTGGCAGCAACAACATCTTCTCGAAAATTGCATAGAAATTGTCGGACTATCAAACGACGACGACACAAACGCTACAAGCAAGGTGAAGCAAATTTTCAACGAGGCTTTGCCCATTGATGTCCCCGATGGTAAAATTGAAAATTGTTACGTGAAGAAAATTCACACCAAAGCTGCTGTCAATGGTGCGCTCTCTTCTTCTCCCAAACTTAAAGGAGATTCCGATTTGTCGAGATAACTATTACGGTAACCAATTTAATTCTGCTAAGGGAAATGTAAAAAATGAATGGCAAATAGTAAACAGTCTGCTCAATGAAACTTCCTTTTCGAAAAAACTCTCTGTAATACAGGTCGATGACTGTAAGGTTTCTGACAAACTTGACATCGCTAATGCTTTGAACTCGCATTTCTCGAATACAGCTATCAGTTCATCAGCAAGTACAGTCCTCCCATTCTGCAATGTTTGTTCGTCCATATGTAGTTGCTCTGAACCATTGCAAAGCTTTGTGTTTCAGCCCATAACATCTCTTCAGATATTAGAAGCTATTGGTTCGTTAAAGAATTCGAAATCGTGTGCAGCAGATGGAATTTCTAATATTTTCGTGAAAAAAATTGCATGTTTCGTAGTGGATGTCTTGGCAGTTACTTTTAATTGTTGCGTATTTGCTGGGGTCTTTCGAAATACACTCAAATGTGCAGATATTGTGCCTCTGTTCAAAAAAGGTTCGGCTGTTCAAATGTGTAACTACAGGCCCATTTCACTTCTCCCAGTTTTCAGTAAAATATTTGAAAAAGTTATGAAAAATAGAATCGTGAGTAACTTAAATAAAATGGAGTTTTTTAGTCCAATTCAATTTGGCTTTCGGAAAGGCAAATCAACTGAAGATGCACTACTACAGTTTTGTTCCCAGGTAATGTCCCACCTAGATGGTAAAAAGTCCACAGCTGGTTTATTTATCGATATTACCAAAGCTTTCGATATGGTCAACCACAACATATTCCTAAGAAAACTGGAAAAAACTGGTTTTCGTGGATTCATGCTTGATGGGTTTAGGTCGTACTTTGGAAATAAGTCACAAAGGAGTGAAATTTTGTTTCTAGTTTACATTAACTCACTGTTCTCATTAAATTTTAAAGGTGCACCTACTGCTTTTGCTGATGATATAGGATTTACGTATGGGTTGAATAGTCCTCTGCATCTAGTCTCTAATATTAATTGGGACCTTAACTTGTTGAAGAATTGGTTTGCTGAACATAAGTTGGTGATTAGTCCCAAAACTAAAATAATGTTTTTTAGTCTTTCAACTCTTCCCAATTTTGAACCTAATTTTTTTTTCCACGCACCAGAGTGTCTGAGATACAAACTGTATAACTGCTACTGCACGTCTGATTTTTCGTTTCCTACTGTTAACTGGAGCCTATGCCACAGTGAAAAGTGTTTCTTGGTTGAAAAAGTAGATGAATTTAAGTACCTAGGACTCACCATCGACTCTAGAATGAGTTTCTCGAATCACACAGAATCGCTGAAGAATTATGTCCGTGGTACTCTTCGACATTTCTATTATTTGCGAAACATCTGCTCGAAAACACTTTTAAAATCTATTTATTATGGAATTTTCCACTCCAAACTGCAGTATGGAATTACTTGTTGGGGAGGTGTTTATCAGAACAAAGTACAACCTTTACTTATCTTGCAGAAACATGTTTTAAGAAAAATTTGCCGAAAACACGTTAGACATCCTAGATTTCCATTGTTCTCTGACCTTAAGGTTCTTCCAGTCCGTCATTTATACTGTTTTAAAGTGTTGAAGACCTTTTTCATGAAGTCTGGTAATCGAAATTTTCGATTAGTTCCTAATTTTAACTTACGTGGAAACCTTTTGTATATAGTATCTGTCCTCAATTTCCGTACTAATGCATATCGTAATTTTTATTCTATATCATCTTATCGATTGTTTAATAAACTTCCGCAGTCAATAAGGGCAATATCAATGCTTGGAATGTTCTTAAAACATGCAAAATCTTGGCTTTTCGATTTTAACTGTGCTGGTTTGGAAGCAATTCTTTCTAATATTCTGGTGTAATTTTGCTTAAGATTTAGTTTTAATTTTAAATTTTGCTTTGATCACTTCATATGGATTTGTTAATATTCTTCCTTTTTCTTGCTTATCTAGTGTCTAAATAAGTAAATCGAATGAATTTCTTTATATATATAATTCCATAGATTTAAATTAATTCTTAAATATATTAATTGTTTCATAGAGTCACCCCACTCATAATAATGTGATTTGTGAATTACTCTTTGAAGTGGCATTCAACACTATTTTGTTACTTTTGTATAAAAATAAAGATGTCACCAATATTTCTTATATTTTATATTTATAACTTTGGCACTATGTATTAAGAAGCATATTTTTTACTATGAATTTGTGAGAAATAAAAATGAAAATGAATAGTCTTAACGAAGCTCAGAAACAAGAATGGAGCGATGAATCCACAATCTATGGACATACGGCTCGAGAACTAATGAGGGAACTATTGCAGTTGTGTTTGGGCCAAGAACGAAACACCATGAATCCATGGTCAAGAGTACCAGCATGTTACAAGCAGAAGTACGAGCCATAGAAAAATGCGTTCGAATCAATCTCGAAAAGAATTACATAAACTGTAACATAGCAACAATGTCGGATAATCAAGTAGCTATCAAAGCATTGGACTCCTTTGTCATTAAATCCAAACTTCTATGGGAATACCTACAAAGTCTCAACATACCAGGCTATGTGGGCATTATTGGTAACGAGGCGGCGGACTCTCTAGCGAGAAAAGGGGCAGCAGAACTCTTCATTCTCTCCATTCTGCAGTTTAGGGGAACACACCTTACGCGAAGAGTTCAGGAAATCGGAAAAGGAGAAAAGAGCTAGAACCTTTCGGGATCTCCAAGGTCTGAGACAAGCCAAAAAACTCTTAAGAGATTAAAATCTCAAAAGATTTAAAGCATGTATTAGTCTTAGCAAAAATAACCTCCGCATCCTAACTGGTTTCCTAACAGGGCATTTCAAACTCAGGGAACGCTTAGGGAAGATAGGGATATCAGATGAAGTTCTCTGCAAATCCCCAATGATTCCACAGAAACTCCAGAACACATCGTTTTTGTAAGTTGGTCATTTCTTCTTTTATTATTTGGGATTCAACAGAGTGCGCTGCTTCAATTTTCTCGACTCGCTTTTGCAGGACAGAGAGCGATTTGTTTTCCTTTTCAAAGTGGGCTTTTAATTGTCTTCGATGAGAGCAATACGCTGAATTAGATCGCTTCGGAGATACAATTGACAATATTCTCAGCCAAGTCACTTAATCGCTTCTCCAGTTCCAGGTCGGCAATGATATTTGAGGTTGCTATGGAGCTGGCGCTCCTTGGCTTTGATGGACATGGAGCACTAGAGTTTTATTAAAGAAAAAATATTGGTGTCGGTCTGTTTAATTTTTTAGCTAACGCACTTTTCAAATTAGTTACTCGTATTACGCGCACTTTGAAGATTTTATGGTCGAAAAGAATGCGGATTTTTGAATGTCTTGCTAGCGCGGTTGTTGACACGTCTATACGGATTTCATTCCGTCTTCCTCTGACAGCTTCTCTAATGATATCGTCGCCCTAGTGACACAAAAACGTAACTACATTTTAAAATCTTAACTTGAAATTTAAGAAGTAATCTTTTCGAAAGTATTAACATTCGTATCGAAAAATTAAGAAAATATAAAAAATTTTGACATACGTTATGAGGGATCCTAGTCTCGGCTACATTGTTCAATTGAAGTTGAAAAAAAAGCTACTCTCATTTTTTCAAAGACGTATTCAGTTCCTTTGGGAAAACGAAGGTAATATTATATCTAAGAGTCTAAGAAAGATTGAAAAATTATATTGTTACTCAGCAAGTATTTGACAATAATTTCAAATGATTGCTATTTCTATTGAAATTATTACGAGAATTATAAACTAAAAATTATTTAATCTTAAAGGAAGTAAGAAAGAGTTGATATGTATTCAGTATAAAAGATTGATAGAAGAAAAACGAATACAATATGAATAAGTTTACACATGTATTTATTGTAAACATAATACGTAAGTTTCAGTCAACCGACAGATCAGATTACGAGTTAGTCTTAAGTAGGATGCAGGTAATTAAAGTCACTTCTCTTTCAAAGGTGTTTTTATATTACGGGCGGGTCAATAAGTCCGTGACTTTTTGAATTTCTGACCTCTTTACTGAAACAGCAACACTGCTCCTGTCAACAGGCATCTGTCAGTTGACTCCTGTCAAAATTTAAACTTGCTGCGTCAGTTGGTTTGTGTTTGACAGCTATTTTTATCAGACTACTCACTAATTTGAGGAGAAAATGGAAAAAAGTGAATTTCGTGTGCTTATTAAGCATTATTTTTTGCAAAAAAAAACCATTACCGAGACCAAGGCTAAGCTTGATAAATACTATGGGGACTCTGCACCATCGATTTCAATGGTAAAAAAGTGGTTAACTGAATTTCGTTGTGGCCGTACAAGCACTGAAGATGCCGAACATCCTGGACGCCCAGTTGAGGTCTCTACACCCGAAACAATCGAAAAAATTCACGATATGGTGTTGGCCGACCGAAGATTGAAAGTGCGAGAGATTGTGGAAGCCGTAGGGATCTCGCATGGCTCAGTGGTTTCAATTTTGAATGATCACTTCGGCATGAGAAAGCTTTCCGCAAGATGGGTGCCGCGTTTGATCACAGTCGACCACAAACGCATGAGCAGTTGCCATGGCAAAAATCCATGAATTGGGCTATGAATTGCTCCCTCATCCACCCTATTCTCCAGATTTGGCTCCGAGCGACTACTTCTTGTTCCCAAACCTGAAGAAATGGCCTGGTGGAAAAAGATTTGACTCCAATGATGAAGTCATCTCGCAAACAAAGGCCTATTTTGAGGACCTCGACAAATCATTTTTTTTGGAAGGGATAAAAAAATTGGAGAAGCGTTGGACAAAGTGTATAGAGCTCAAGGGAGACTACGTTGAAAAATAAAATTATTTTTTTATCAAAAAATCTGTGTTTTAATCCAAAAGTCACGGACTTATTGACCCGCCCTCGTAAATAAAACAGATGAAGTACACATGATTATTTTTTGATGTCGGTTTGAGAAAAATATCTTCATAATTAGAAATCCTTCTACAAAAGATGAAATGTGCCGTTAACTTAACACAAATTTAATAAAGACCTTCATAGTTCACCGTTAGATACCATTATAATAAAAGAAGTACAGTAATATATTGTTACTCGTATCATCAAATCATATTGATTGCTCTAATGATAAAAATAAAGAGCGACGTATGCATGGGTTCATTAAAATTGTTGGCAACAAAATGCTGACACTGAATAGTAATTATACTGGATGGCAAATATTGTTTGTTTTAAATGCGCTAAGAAATCATTAGTCTAAAAACACACCGGATGAAACATTACGTTCTGTTTTTCATAGTCAGGAAAAGGTTGTTATTTCAACACACACCAACTGAAACAAAATGTAATAAACAGATCATTTTGCTTTTCTGTTTTGTTAAGTGTGCTGGGAAAAAAAAAAGTTCGCCATACATCCTCAACCAAAACCCTCAAATAAATAAACACCAACGCAAAAAAAAACACAAGAATGAAGTTTCGTTTCTGAAAATCAGCTTGTCAGCTATCGGCAACGAGACATATTTATCTATTTAGTCTCGTCTTTTCGTTTTGCCATAAGGAATGTGTGTTGCGCCATAAGCTTGATATACAATAATTGCCAACACTGGTTTGAAACATATTTGTTGCATGCGGTGTGTTGGCCTTATGCAAAGCCATATATTTTTGACAACACATCGGCGGAAAATAGTGTTTTTGCTTCGTCTGCTTTGGCGTGTGTTAACTCATAATAATGGATAGTTGTTTGATTAGTAATCAAAAATCGTTTTGTCTGATCCGGTATGGTTTAAGCCTTATGGCACCCTGTCGTAGCTGAAGGACCGTCAGTAGCAGCTGCCAAGATTTTGCAAATAGGAAATGCTACAGTCCAACAACACAATTATTGATCCAGTACAGCATACACAAATATATGATGAGATAAGACTGTACTACCAAAACTATAATCGATTTAGACGTGCTTTGTATACAGGGTATCCCAGTTCAGCAGTATAATCCTTTAAAGGCATATTCCTGAAGTTTCACCGAACAAAAAATTGCATTTCAAGCTATAGCCCATCGAAGTGGGTGACCTCTAATTTTGAGATGTAACCACTTTAAATGCTATAACTTCTATACTAGTACAGGTACAAAAATAATTTTAGATATTTCGAAAAAATAAATTAGTAGTGCATACAAGTCTTAAATGCTTTGGGACATCTGTGCAGCGACAAAAAATGTATGGCTCGTTAAACTCAATATTATGAAAATTAGCGGTTCCCGTTTCTTACTTAAAATGAATTTTCGTAGAATTTTTACTTAATAAATTTTCTGAATTTTTATGAATTTTTTATCCTTGCAAAATTTCCTTAAAATTATGTTAACAAACTTTTTTTAACGTACGATCAACAGATTTTGTAGTAAAATTAAAAGATAGATGTGAACAAGTTCTTTACATGGGCTCACAAAACGGTGTTTGTTTTAGAGGCGGTAGAGGTAATAAGCTCACACTAAAGCAGCGTTTGCAAATTGCTCAAATTTATTTTGAAAAACATGGTTCAATTCGAGAAAACTCATCGGAACGATTAATTCGGGAAACCATGGATCAGTTTGACATAAGGTCCAACACATCAAGCGATGTGTCAATTCGTGATGTTGGTCCACAACCAAGCTTGTGTCCATCAACTTTATGGAAAATTTTGCTTATAGATATTGGCTCATATGGTATGCTTACAAGTTTTAACTTGTGCAGGAATTGAATCCACACGATTGTCGTTCACGACATTCATTTGGTGAAGAAAATATTGACTGATCCGCAATTTCATTTGAAAATTTTATTCAGTGAAAAGGCACATTTTTGATTAAATAGCTATGTCAATAAACAGAATTTCCGCATTTGGAGCGATGATAATCCACAAGCCATAGTCGAACCACAATTCTTTCCAAAAAAAAATCATCATCATCGGGTGCGCTTTATGGGCAGATAAAATTATTGGTTCATATGTTTACAATAATGAATGAAATGAAAAGATGATTACTAACTTTTTCGTACCTCAAGTGGAAGAAGTTAGTGTTGTCAACATGTGGTTTTACCAGGACGGCGCCACATACCACATGATACAAATAATTTAGATTCATTTGGGGTAAGAGTACGCAGTGTCATTTTCTCCGTCTGAGGGAGAAATAAAATAAATCGCCAAATGCGCAAATCAGCGCTTTACTAACCGCCAGCGAAGGACAACTTCACCAAACATTTTGCAGTTTCCCATAAAAAGAAAAAAAAAACGGTTCTTACAAAAAAAAAGATATTTTTATAAGTGTGTGAGGATATCGTGGCAACTCAATGCACCATAAGTAGTAGGTATACATAAACACTGTTTTTGTGTATTTGCTATAAGGAAAAAGTTAAGTGGCTCCTATCATTCTTTTTAGGATTTTAATACAATGAAAAAAATGTACCATCTAGGGAAAGAGTGCGCAGTCGTCTTGCGGGTAAAAGTGGGCACTCCACACTCTTACCCATGCATGGCGCATTCTTACATATAACTTTGTATATGCTGATAAATTATTTCAAAGGTGGTATTATTTTCTGTCGCAAGACATGAAACATCGAACAAAAAATCATAGTCGTATGTAGTAGCTCGTAGCTCTTAGGTTATCAATCTATCTATTTTCATTGATCCAGCAATATGCCTCGTATTCACTAAAAATAGAAAGGAAATTTATAACCCAGAAGCAAAGCTACATATCTATGTCATTTTACGAATTTGAGGGCTGATTTAATTCGATAGATATTTAAGAGTCCTATTCTTTTCTGTTACCTACTATGTTTTTTTTTATTGATTCCATACTTTTTTTTACGTTTTAAGAATCATAAAGTTCGTTTTATTTCATTATATTAAAAAAATTATGAATAATAATCTGTTTTAAGATAAAATTAAACTTTTGTTTTTGACTTAAATTTTTGTATGCAAAATAATTTGCTTTATTTATTTTAGCAAAGCTTTACATTTGGCTGTTTAAAGTTTATTATCTCTTTGTAGTTGTTTGCAAAGGAATAAAATTTATGTATACTATACATGAATTCATTGCGTCAAAAACTATAAGCTAAAAGTTTTCGCGCTGTTACCCACACCTAAGAGTACGCAACTTAATTTGTTCCGATTTTTTTGATAAAAACTTATGAAATATCGAAAAAAATATATTGTTTTTCAATATAACTTTATTCCCTTAATGAAGGGCTGCTAAAAAATAGGCCCTATTTGTTTGTATCTTTTGTAATTATTTCAGAATTTCACTCCGAAGTCCAAATTGCGCACTCTTACCCCAAATGACTGCACTGAAAGAATCATTTGACGAAGGACTAATTTCACGAAATGGACCTGTTGATGGGTCACCTTTCGTACGATTTAACGCCATTAGATTATTTCTCTGGATATTTTTAAAGTTTCATGTCTACCCCGATAAACCAGAAATAATTGAGCACACGGAAGTCAACATTGGATGCTTTATTGCCGAGATACAGTTTGCGAAAAGTGTGTGAAAATTGGGCATTCATATTATGTTACGTATGAGCCTGCAGCGGCAGCTCTGTTAAATAAATCCAGTTACATAAATATTAAATATATTTTCCCATGTTTTATTTCAATTTCACCTTTGAAAAACACTTTTTATGTAAGTGAGTTAATTCCCTAATAAATACTCAAGCAACTATTTCTATAAAACTGAGGTGAAAATTCAAGGATTCCAGAGTGCAGAAGCGCATTTACCAAACGATCGCCAAGAGCGCTCTTACTCTGTAATCAAGTGATTGAAGGCCCCTACATTCTTGTCAAAACCTGTTCATGAGAACGCCTTAACAATAGAGGAGTTCTTTAAAAGTTATAACGTTATACATGTATAACTCTTTGTTAATCCAAATAATATCTTAATTGAACAACTATTTTCAAAAGATATTGTCGCTGATTGGGTAACTATCCCATGGCTACCCATTTTGAACGTTTCAATAACCCCTATTTGCTTCTGTGTCCGTTGGGAACCTCGGATCCAAAGTTTTCGGAGCTGTAACTAATACGACTAGCAGCCTGGTTTGCAAAGCATGATGAGGATAGTGATAGTGATAGTCGAAAGACATAAAATAAGTGTACTATAATAAAAGCTATTTATAGTATTTATATCTAAATAGCTTACAAAAAATATTAATTTATAAACTATTTTTTAAAGAAAAACATCTGGGCATCCGGGGCATGTGATGTCGTCGTTCAAAATTATAACAAAATAACAGTTCTTACGTATCGAATCTAGCTTATATTAATATATAATAATTGGCGAATTAATTTGAGATGTGTGAATATTGCAAACAATTTTAAATTTCATTAAATTTATGATGGATTGAAGTTGGCTATTTTTATGTGCTAGAGTGATTGAGCATTTGATGGGTTCAGGATTTCTGCCAGTTGCTGTTCAACATCTTCTGTATTTGGTAGAATAAGCACAAATGACTAATATGTGCCAAATTGTAAGGGCCGTCCCTCATTATTGGCATTTCTCAGGCGCTTCTCTGGAGTACAGATGCCTAATTGTGAAAGATGTTTTTCCAACTCTAATTCGTAGCAATCTTATGCATTCTTCCCTTCAGAAATTTTTTATTGTATGGAATACGAGTGTGTTGGGCGTTGTGTGTTCCAAGGAAAGTTTGACTTGTTTTCCACTCTTCTGCTATCTTCATCTCTAGGGTTTCTGCAAATGTTCTTCTTGTTAGTTGATAAGAGTTGGGGGTCGTTAAGGTCCAAGGGCATTTTACGGTTTCTTTAGCTAGCGAAAGGTTGTTCTTTGAATTCCGAATACTTCTTATATATTCTAAAGAAGGGCATTTGTTCAGTCTGCTACTAGGTCCCTTTAGAATACTCAGATTGTCGGTAAGCAAAATGGTTTTTTCCGGCCAATTTTGGGCGATTTTGGGCCAAATAGCTGTCGGCTAGTTCGGGAAGAAGACCTTGATGGATGATATTTGTTTTTCCATTTCTTTTGCATTCGATTACAGGGAGTAAATAGTTATCGTCCTTATATGCACCATCAGAATACATATATCGGACTGCATTCGAAGAGTTCACCAGTTCCTGGTGTAGAATTTGGAATTGTTTGTCAGGTGTTTCATTTTTCCTGTATACTTCCAACTTAGTGTTAATTTGTTGGAAATTTCTTTTCCAACAGGAGGATTGAAGAACTTCTGGAAATCTGGACGGCTATAAACGCTGGTAGGTTCGATATTAAGGACACTATGTTGTTTATAGCGGCGATAGAATTCTTAGGTCGCGGTTTTACACTGAGAAGTGCCTCCTTACTAACATTTTGCAGTGGATGCATGATATTGGCAACAGCTTTACTTGCTAGATTGACTACTCTTTTTCTTAAGAGATGTTCGAAGGACATATATCCCGCTTCTTTTTGGAGTGCTGCAATCGGTGTAGTTTTCAATGCCCCTGTTGCTATGCGAAAACATTCGTTGATGGTTGCGTTAAATCCTTCAATATTTTTTTTGTGCTCCATGTTATAGTTTAATAATAAAACAGAGGAGCTCTATTTGATGTCTTTATTACATGACAGCTAGTTCGCCACTATGTAATTACAAATGTAATTATAATATAATTGAGAAGCTAGTGATAAAAGTGTTATACTAAATAATTACGTTTCGTTTATACTTAATCTCCCTTTTATACAAATTCATTTTAATATATATAATTCACTTAATTGGTATTCAAGGTTGGTATTGCTAATATGAGTACAATGACAAAGATATAATATACAATAATTTTATTTGCTCTTGGAAAAATGCCAATTGCCATTTAACTACTTTTTAAAAGTAAGTCGATTAGGTGGTACAACTGTTTTTCCAACACGAGTAACATACTCTGGAGTTAAAAAAAGGCTGTTTGAATCTATGGGTTTTACGGCATGTTCATTACTATTTTCCCCTTTCAAAACCGAAGATTCTTATGGCATCCTTCCTGAAATCTGTGATTTATTCGAGCTCTGACTTGCATTTACAAGTGGAGATCCCTCAATAAGATGCTCCCTGTTGCGACGATAGTCAGAACCTTCGTCTGAATTGATTAAATTAGATCTCGGTTCTATACATTTTTCAAGAACTCTTCCGGGCTCCGAATAAGAATTTGTAGTTTTCTTGAAATAAATAAGCTCCCTTTCTATTTGAGCATAGGTTTGTTGAGACTTTGTAAGAGTGGCTGAAGCGTAAGCAGTGGGCTTCCCATCATGAGATATAACTACTCCCACCGCATTTTGTGACTCATCTACTGACATTGTCAAAGGTTTGTTGACATCAAAATATGTCAAAAATGGCGTTTGAAATCAGCTATTTTAATTTTTTAAACTCTTTTTCATTGTGCTCCGACCAGTGCCAATCAACATCCTTTTTCAAAAGATTACGCAAATAAACATTTTCCATAGACATGCCTTTGACAAAAGCACCTAAATAAATTACCATACCTAAAAAACGTTATAACTCTGAGATGGACTTTGGTCTGGGTATGGCACAAATTGCTTCCACTTTAGATGGATCAGGTCGAACACCGTCTTGACTGAACAAATGACCAATAAAAGTGACTTCAGTCAAAATTTCGATTTTGATGGATTAAACTTTAAACCTATTTTTCTAGCCCTTGTTAAAACTAAATTAGGTATTTCATCATGCTGTTCTTTACTCTTGCCATGTATTAAAAAATCATCGATATAGATCTCTACATTTGCTATGTCTCTAAAATGTTTAACCATTTCGCAGTGAAATATTTCTGGGGCCGCATTTATGCCAAAAGGCAAGCGCAAAAACCGATGTCACCCAAAAGGCGTTTGAAATGTACATAACATTGATGGTTCCTTATCCAATTGTATCATCCAAAACCCTGAATTGGCGTCTAGAACCGAAAAATATTTTGAACCACCTAATTAAGCCTTAAAATATTCAATGTTTGGAAACTGGAAATGAGGGCGAAGAATTGCTTTATTTAAGCTTCGTGGATCGAAGCACAGACTAAATTGCCGTTGGGTTTTTTCACTAACACAATTGAGCTAACACATGCAGTCGGTTCATTTACTTCTTTTATTAAATTAAGGCTTTCTAATCTTCTAAGTTCTTTTTTCAAATCAGCCATTAACGCACATCGTTAATCCCACTTAACTTTCAAATGACATTTTTCCTTTAAGTATCCTAGCCCTCCAAATACATCTTTGAAAGTAGTAGTTGTGAAAGTAGTGAATTCGGCAAATTTTCATCACTTTTTGCAATTTTTAAACAATGTAAATTTAAAGTAGGAACAATTTCATTTTTCTTAATTAAATTCATCTAAAGACACGTTTAGAGGCCAATTAAACGTTTGCAATTAATATCTACAATTGTGAACTTAATGTAATAAACAATATTTTTATAAATACAATCTAGCATGCAATAACCTAATGAACAAATTTTTTCCCCACTAAATGTTAATAAATTTTGTTTACTTGTTATAATTACACTGCATG
This sequence comes from Volucella inflata, assembly GCA_928272305.1. NCBI lineage: Eukaryota > Metazoa > Arthropoda > Insecta > Diptera > Syrphidae > Volucella > Volucella inflata. The sequence goes on from OV743716.1 coordinate 69,717,795, forward strand.
ATAATCCAAGTGATTTAAATTGATTAGTAGACATGACATTACCTTGAGCTCCAGTGTCCACTTGCTAGGATACTGTACTATTACTAATTGGTAAAGACACGTACCACTGCGGCTCACTATCCTCATACTGTTGACGTTGTTGCTTTTTGTTTTGATATTGTGGAACACCAATGAACAATGTTGATTCTGTGTCAGAGAAGTTGGGCTCCATATCGATGTTGAGATCTTGAATGTTCTTCGGACACATTTTTGAAAAATGATTTATACCTCTACACTAGTAACACGTAAGACCAATAGCCGGGCAAGTGTATTTGAGAATCTGTCCACAATTTTTGCATATTGTATTGCCGTTAGATGTTGCAAGCTGTGAAGTCACCTGATGTGCTTTGCTCGAACCCGTTACAAGAAGAACAATTAAAAGATGATCTTGCATTGAAATGCGACGATGACGAAGATGGCAAATTATTTTGTTGACGAGCTGGTTTTGGGAATTGAGACTGACATCGATAATTGTAGGCTTCTGAAGACGACTTCTTTTGACTATGTACAGCATCTACAAAAGTGCTTGATGAAGCTTGTGGCGTTAGCAAATGTTGGACATGCTCCTTGTTGAGTTCAATGCCCCGGGATACAGAAATGGTCTTATCCAAAGTTATTTTATCTTCATTGAGTAGATTTTCTTTCAAATGAGATAGCTTGTTCTGAAGGTCACGGATAAAGATATCGCGTATGAGTTCTTCTCGTAAGGTCCCCAAGTTGCATGTGAGGCTTAAGTTCTTCAATGAAGCAACGAACTCATCTATAGACTCGTCTGAGCTTTGCCGCCTGGAGAAGAAACAATATCATTCCATTATGATATTTACCTTTGGAAGAAAGTATTCATCCAGCTTTTTCAGAAGATCCTCATAGGTTATGCCGTCTAGATTATCGTTAAATGAGTTGAATATATCCAGTGAATCGGGGCCCATATGATGTAAAAGTAATGCTACTATCAGGTTGAGACTCCAGATTTGACGCACGTAAATATATTTTAAATAGACTAAGCCAATGTTTCCACGTGGCTGGCAAATTGGTACTTTTTAGATTAAGCGGCGACACGGCAGGCACATCATTAATTTGAAGTTCTGCATTCACAGCAGCAGTCGCTGGACTTTTTGAAACACTTGTCATTATTGTTTCTTTATTTTATTGTTATTATTAATTTTTTATTTTATTATATTTTTTTTTTTTTTTGAGAAAAATGTATATGTTGGCCTGCAGAAACAGGAGATTCCCTTTCCAAAAAAAAGATCTCCAAAAACTTGGTACAAATGATTTTATTTCTATAAAATTAATGTTATTTAAAACGTTACAATACTTCAATATGGATTTTAACTTTCATTGGTAAGATTTAAGATTCTTGCTGCGGCTCAACGTGGTGGTGGCTTGTGACAAAGAAAAAGATTGATCCTACGAAATTCTAACGTCATCAATTCTTTTCGAACACTTTGACGGTAAGAGAAAGTGCGCAATTAATGTCATAGAAGAACAAATTAACTCAAGCTCCACGTTGCCAGCACAAATTTATAAATTTCGAATATAATCATATTTTAAAAAATTATCTTCTTTCGCTCAATGACATTCCCGGGCCCGTCTGAAATCCTAAGTTGAAGACACCAAATCCAACACAGCGAGCCTTCCAACTGACGTTTTCCTCATTAAAAGTCCATTCGTCAACCGTACATCCACCGTCCTGACACACCCCATCCGGACCTGAGTACGCATTACTGACTCTCCCAAGCTTCCACGCTGTACGAATTTCATTCGGTTCCACCACTAGAACTATACTCCCAACTTCCACCGGCTTCGAGGATCGCCTCCTTATCTCCTGAAGATACTCGGTATACCAGCGTCTTGAAAACTCTCTCATTAAGTGTTGTGCTCTCCGACTATACAATCTGTTCCACTGATCTTGCTCCAGAAAAACTCCAAATGCTGTCACATCTCGATAGGCCTCTCTAAAGAGTATTGAATTAGGCGTGAGTGGTTTTGGGTCTTCTGGGTCAACAGGGATGTGAGTCAGCGGTCGTCTATTAATTTGACCCTGTGCATCAATTAAAGAGTTTATGAGAACGGCTTCGCGAGGCGTCACACCTCTTAGAACGGATTCCACACTAATCTTAATGGGCCTGATCAGACGTTTCCATGCCCCGCCTATCCACATGAGAATACGCTGGAATGAAACGCCAAGGAATTTCCTCGTATTTTGAGCAGTACTCACCAAGTGCGACCTCCATTTCCTTTACGTCCTTTTCTAAACGATTTTTCGTGCCAACGAAGTTAAGACCATTGTCGCTGTAGATGAATCGGGTGACAACGCGGTTTATGAGAAATCAACGAACAGCCATGGTGCAGTGGTCCAGACTAAGATCTTGCAGCAAATCTATGTGTACAGCCCCAAACGTCAAGCAGGTGAAAATCATTCCATATCGCTCTGCCAAACTTAACACACATCGGGCCGAAGAAATCGAGCCCAACATGAGTGAACGGTCCTAAGTTGAAGGCTAGCCGGCCTTCAGGAAGTTGACGCATTGGTGGCATTACTGGTCTCGCCTTCAGCCTCTTGCACATAAAACATCTCGACTTGACTCGGCTTACTGCACCTCGGATGCTTATACTCCAGGCTTTCTCTCCGATTTCCGAGATTGTTGTGGCTATACCTGCTTGTTTATTAACTTCAACTGTAGCAGTAAGTCCACTAACGAGTGGTTCTTTGGAAGTATCGCCGGATTACGTGCAGCGTAAGATATATTCGTTCCCTGAGCTCTAGAGCTCAGCCGCATGGTTCCCTACTTATCAATAATTGGAGACAATTTTAGAAGTGGGCCCGTGGTGCTCAAACCGCGTCCTGCTTCCAGATTTCGTAAGCTCATTTGGGAAAGCCTCTCTTTGGATTTTTCTCAAAAACCAGTTCTCTGCACGAGCGATTTCAACCGGAGTAGCAAAACCTTTCTTATCAGTTTTCTTCCTTCTTCAAATGTCTCCGAATCGAAGTATAAGGGCTAGAACTCTCACCGCTGAGAACCATCTTGCGCGAAACCTTGGCCTCAGCATTTCCAGAATCCCATAGGAACTGTCTTTCTTATGCAAATTCACCAAGAATTTAGGACCTAAATCGAGTTCGGTTCCCTTAGTTGTGGTAGCATTCCCTGGTGTAATTGGCCAATCAGTCGGCGAGTGTTTAAGGAAGTCCGGTCCTGTAAACCATCTCCTACTTTCGATGCCGCTTGAAGACTCGGTTCACCTAGTCCCATCGTCCCCGACATTATCCGCAGATCTAACAAACCACCATTGATTTGATCTCGCCAACTCGTACAGCCACGAAGGATGGGAACCGGAACTTGGGTGAGCTGATCCATGAGAGAACCGTCTTAGAGTCAGACAGAAACATCACCTCGTCCGGATTAATGGTGTGGGCCTTTTTCACAGTTTCTGCAATCCGCACACCCAGCACTGCCGCCTGCAGCTCCAACCGTGGCACCGATAATCTCTTAACTGGAGCCACTTTACTCTTTGCCATGGCAATCACTGTCTCCACCTTCCCGTTCTGTTCGAAGCGCAAATATGATATGGCAGCAAAGGCTTTCTCTGAAGCATCTACGAAAACAGGGTACTTCTTGAATCTTCGGGGACCAAACACTTGACTCGTACTGATCTCCAACTTTACGCAGGGTCTGCTCCATGACATTCTTAGCCCGGATGTCTGCCTGACAAACAAAGTTTCCCCTGGGAGGTCGCACTCCAAATTCTTCAGTTGTGAAATGGCGTTGGACCAGATTGTGTAATTTTTCATCTTCCTTAATACTTTCGTGGAAAAATAATTTTGAAAATCCTCTTGGTGGGTTCACACAAGAGACGTTGGACCTAGAACCTGAATTTCCGAAAACCGTCCAGCCGAGAAGAAAGCATGTGGATCTTCGTCTCTCCCAGACCGTTAGCCTCGTCCAACCAAAAATTTGACCTGATCCAACCCTAGCAAACTTTTCGGTTTCACATCGCGAAGACACCAGGCCACCAAGGTGAGGGAACCTCTTCTTTAAAACCGAAGAGTCAATATCCTGGCACGGCAACTCTAGATTTTTCACCGTGTATATGTCCCTTAGCATATGTCCTTAAAGCTTATTCACCGCCGAAATATGTAAGAAGGTACGAACTGAGTCCTCAACCCTCAAGACCCCGTTCGTCCATTGGAAAGTCAGCTGTTCCGGCTGTCCCTCTAACTCGAGTATATCGAAAACCTTTCTCTCAATCATTGTAATCGGAGAACCATCGTCCATAAATGCGAAGGTGTCCACTATATTTCCATGATTCCCATATAAGCGAAAAGGAACGACTTTAAAAAGTATTGGCTTCTTAGCTCCTACATGCGCTGCATGAAACTGCGGTTGTGGAACATACGGTTGGACAGATAAATTCAAAGACGACCTGGAATCTGATGGATGAAGTAACTTATGATGGCGTTTTGCCATCGAAAAAGCTTCTAAGGAGTGCCGTTCGGACTCGGCGATAAACCGTAGGCCCCGCTCAGATATGCCAAAAATGAAAACATGAGCAACACAAATGAGTGTCAAGAAGCTAGGCCATGGCCCATAACGGGCTGCCAGCGCCACAGTGTTTTTTTTTTCTTTTTTTTTAATGTATTGACTTGAGACTAGGCACCCCACACCTGACACCATGTTATAGTTTAATAATAAGACAGAAGAGCTCTATTTAAAGTCTTTATTACATGACAGCTAAGTCACCACTGCCTAAATCTCGAGAGTACATAAGTATGTGGCTTAATGTATAACAAATGTAATTATAATATAATTGAAAAGCTTGTGACAAAAGTGTTTTACTAGATAATTACGTTTCATTTGTACTTAATATAACAGTCCATATATGGTCATACCATGTTGAAGGGTGCCTTCTGCTAATGTATGTGCTATTTGAAGGGCAATTTCTAAGTGTAGGCAATCTCAAACATCCTGCCCGGTTGGACCGTCAGGTTCAAAAGCCTCCACCAGCCGACACAGTTTCTGCACATCTCGTGTACAAACTCCATTTGCCAGCTCCATTTAATGATGCCTTGCGGATCAGTCCATCTTTGCCCGGATGAATGTTCGTGATACGGCCCAGTTGCCAGTGGGTTAGTGGCTGATTCTCCTGTCGAATCAGGACGATGTCTCCCACTCTGATGTCTTCTGAGCGCCGATGCCATTTGTTCCTCGCTTGCAAAGTTGACAAATACTCGTCACTCCAACGTTTCCAAAAGTGTTTATTGACCTGGCGCAGCCATTGCCATTGCTTGAGATGATTTGGAAACACGTCAGAGAGGCTGGGCTCTATAACCGCGGTTAGTGGAGCTTCGATGAGGAAGTCTCCTGGTGATAAAGCAAATTTATTCTCTGGGTCATCGTGCAGTGGTATGAGTGGGCGGGAATTTAGGCATGCCTCGATGCGTACTGCCAATGTTTGCAGCTGGCTGTGCCACAGATGCTGTCCTCCAACTAACCGGACTTAGTGTCGCTTTGCAGACTTCACCGCAGCCTCCCATAGTCCGCCCTGATGAGGAGCGCTAGGTGTATTGAAATGCCACCTCGTATCGTTGTTCGACAGAGCTTCGCGCCAAAGGATCATCCACCACATCAATGTGTACGGCCTTCGAAACCATACATATGAAGATTGCCATATAAGTCGCCTGGGATCGCTTCGATCCAATGCGAAGGGTAAACGGACCACAATAATCAACTCCAGAAGTCGAAAACGGTCGAGCGGGAACAACCCTGTGCCTAGGCAGCGAAGCCGTCTGCTGCGTAAGTGTGGCTCCGCGGTGGCGCCGACAAGCGACGCAATTGTGCCTATAACTTTTCACGGCTTGTCTGCCATGGAGAATCCAAAAACGACTGCGGAGAGTCAGAAGCATGAGCTGCGTACTACCATGGAGTGTGTGATCATGAACATCTTTGATGAGCAGCCAAGTTAGAGCCCCAGCCTTCGGTAAGATGACGGGAAAGTGATAATCAGAAGGACCCGAGGCTTTGTTAATACGACTACCAATGCCTAAGAGGCCATCTTCGTCCAGGCAACGGTTCAGTCGTAACAATCTGCTGGAACTGAGTAGAGTAGTTTTGTTGCGTAGTCGATGAACCTCTGTCGAATATGCTTTGTGTTGCTCGATGCGCATTAGAACTCGCATTGCGTTGTTCAACTCATCAGCACTGACCAGAGTTGTACGTAGATGGCGACGGCTTGGCAACCGACGTAAGATGAAAGCCAACGTGTGAAGCAGGCGCTGCATAGAGCTGAAACGCTCGTTAAGAGAAATGAGTTGACCATCTCGCCTTTTCCTTGTAAGTTCAAGTGCCACCATAGCGACCATTACTCGCCGGATACCTTCTCCTCACCCAACACGGTACATTCTTCTTCCTTTATGAGATTGTTGCTATCTTCTTTAGTGAATGAGTCCTTTGTCAACAAATTCGGTCCGTATAGCCAAAGCCGATGCTTCAAAAGTTCTTCCACTACAATGCCACGACTGGCACAATCAGCTGGATTCTGTGCCGACAAAACATGATGCCATCGATCGGGTGAAGTAAGTTCTTGTATTTGTCGAACTCGATTTTCTACGTATGGCTTAAGCGCAGCGGGGTGTTTACGTAACCAGCACAGCACGATGTTTGAGTCCGACCACAAATAGTACGATGCGTCCTGAAGTCCCAGTGCAACACGGACGTTCTTAAGTGTCAATGCCAAAAGGTACGCTGCACACAACTCCAATCGATGTATGGAAGCTCCCTTGAGCGGGGCTACCTAGGTGCGAGCGGTAAGTTACGAAATATGAACTAGTTCGTTTGGACGTGTCGTCCTCATATAGATGACTGCTACGTAAGCTCGTGTGCTGGCATCACAAAAACAGTAGATTGATGCAACTTCTCTGCTAGACATACTTAGACATGGTTAAGTTCCTGCAGTCCATTGCGAAAGTTCCTAGCAGTTCTGATGGTAGAGGGGCATCACGTGTAAGGCCCGCTGACCAAAGCGTCTGAATAAGAATCTTGTCAGTAATAATGACCGGCGCGAGCAGTCCGGTTGGATCAAAGAGCTGCGCCACCCCGCTGAGTATACGTCTCTTCGTAGGAGATTTACCAGGTTGATCGATCTCCAAGCAAAGAACAGTTCGTCGCTTGATGGATCCCATCTTAGTTCAAGCAATGAAGATGTGGAGTGGATGATGTGCTCAGAGCTCAAAGCTGATTAACTCGTGATGTCAGAAATCACCTGTAGACTATTCGAATTCCATTTCTGAAGTTTAAAATGTCCAGCCGAAAGAATTCTGTTAACATTGGTAGCCAACAGCACTGCATCTTGAATAGAGTCACAACTTGTCAAGAAGTCGTCTACATTAAATGATGTTGATATTGAGTCCCGCGCTGCTAATGATTGATCAACGCCGACCACCGCACCATTATTGTCATAAGCACATTGCTTTAGAGTCCGCACTGCATTGAGTGGGCTACAGGCCATCCCATAAGTGACTGTAGTCAGCTGGTAAACTCCTAAATCCCTCTTCGGCGACTCCCTCCACCAAATGTGCTGGAACAGCCGATGCTCTGGCGAAATATTTTCTCGACGTCTGCGGTGAGAGCGATGAGAAAGTGACGAAAGCGAAAAATAATGTTGAGTAAAGAGTCTTGTGTGGTAGGACCCACCAATTGCATGTCGTTCAACGAGACACCAGTACTTGTGCGAACTAATGCGTTGAACACTACTGTGAACTTAGATGTTACGGCGTGATGTGGAATATAATAACCGCTATTATGGTTACCAGGTACCAACATATTCCATATGGCCCAGATCAACATATTCACGCATAAATGTAGTGTATTTCTCCTTTAATTCAATGTCTCTAGCCAGTCGACGCTCAAGGCAGTGAAACTGTCGCATTGCATATCGTAATGAACCTCTCAGCTCCGATGCTTCCAGTAAAGCAATGGGTTGCGCACGTGTTGTGTTGGCCCTCGCTGGTTCGAGAGTGAGTCGTTGCATTCATCCTCTCCAGAATCATCTTCGGGCACTTCCTCTAGTATCCAAAATTTGCGGACGAGCTCCTCCAAGTTTGGCTCATCCTCAGACAGTTGAGCAAGGAAAGTGCGGATTGCCAGGGCTGATCCTGGTAATATCGAGGCTGGACCAAAAACAACCCATCCAAATTGGGTTCGTTGAACGTATGGTTAATCTCGCTTGCCGCCGACAATATCGCCTTTGACAACCAATCCCCACACATCAGATCCAATGAGTATGTCAGTCCAACCAGGTGTACCAAAATTCGGGTCAGCCAAGTCCAGACCCGACAAATGTTGCCACTGAGTTACGTCAACATGCACCGCTGGGGTCAACGACGTTATAGATGAAATAACAAATGCATTGATGTTCAACGAAAATTCATTATAACTTGATATAAGTATGAGCGAAACGCTGCCTCTAATGCGTGTACAAGCTAATGCACCGATACCCTCCACTGTTACTTCACACTTGTTTTCAAAATTTTTCAATACTTCGAAATGCTATTCTTGTCTAAATGACATGAGGGATCGACATCGGGAAATGCTGTGTGGGCTTTGACAGTAGCAACACTTTCCAATTTCAGCTGCAGCCAAACAAGTTTTAATAGCATTTCGAGTTCTTGGCCGTTGTTTGGTTGATGAAAATTCTATGCGCTGAGTTCTGCAAATTATTAGAAAGACTGTGAGCTCTCTCTGGTTAGAGTCACAACTCATTACCCACTCTCGTCTCGTAGTGCCAAGTAACTTTGACACAACAATTGGCACAACCAAAGCATCCCAATGGTCACCGGGAAGCTTCATGAACCTGAGTGTACGTAGCGACTATTGTACGGTGTCCACTACTGTCAGCACTCGACTCCGGATCGAATTTTATATCAAAAGTAGACCTCGCATTCATCTTAGTGTCTGAAGATTTCGCCGGCTCAACCGTTACAGGGGGGAGTGAAGAGGCTTTACCCTCCAACAGCCTTCGACTGAGCGCTACACACGTCTGGTTGTAAGCAGTCTCGACCTGCTCCCACAATGCATAATGAGCAGGTAGCTCCGCACTTTCAGCCACCAACTAAAACCTCATGATTTTGCATGAAATGAATGTAGTGCATCTCAACAGATTTGAGCTCCTGCTCGATTTAAAGAACATCCCCTGGACCACGTTTTCACGCACATGTTCACTTATTCTGTTGATCGCTATTACTGCACACGATCTACGATCTAATTCTGTCATTGTTCAACACGGGATAATCCGCAAATATTGTCTGCCAAATATATATGTACTATACCTGAATGTTCCAGTTAACGCCAATGAAGACCACGTTGTTTCACCGTGTTTGTCAAAATGTAATCTGACCGCAGATGCGAGATCCTCGAGAAAAGTGGCAATTCCTCACAGGAAGCACCAAACATATGTTCGATAAAAAATAACCACAACTTTATTTGTTTTAAACTATAAATCCATTTACAAAACATTGCAAATTAGAAGTTGTCTCCACAACGTGTTGAACAAGGCAGACCGAGAGACTAAGAAGAACAAAAAAGAACAAACAAGAAAGAGTTAACGATGTAACAGGTCAATGAAGATGTAATAGATCATTCTTCAAGCTTAAGGTCGCGAACACAATATCCATAGAAAATTGAATCCCAATCTCAAAAAGTAAGCCTTCGTTTAATTTGTTTTTTGTTACGACTTATATAGACCTCCGGCAAGAGGTCTTTAAACCGATTATGGTATGAAGGGGACATCCCCCCATCCATTTTTTGTGTTTTTGTCTTATGTAGTTTGTTATTTATAGTTTGTAATGTTAAGGTGTATGCAATATTAATATTTCGCATAAAAAGGAACACTTCCTAAGCGTTAGATTTGCTCACTCTCATACAAAAAAATACTATTTGCCAAGCACGTCTTTACACAACGATTGCCCTAAGCGGGCAATGTACTTACTGTATAAATTAGTTAATTAAGTTATTTAAAGCTAGCATTTAAGGTTATATTCTGTAAGCATGTATGTATAGTAAGTAATAAGTAATATAGTAAGAATAATGAAATAAAATGCACAAAATAAACATATAGAAAACACGGTTTAAATTATGTGGGTTTCTGTGCCTAAAATGTCAACTAGCCGGTCTTTAAGTGTTTATCTTAATTATCGAAAGTTTTTTTCTACCATATACTTAAAATTAGCGAATTACCAAATATTTTACTTGGGCATTTATCTGAGGTTGGTGCTGTATTATTCAATATACCTGGAGATGAACGCATGCCGAAAATGTTTGAGAATAGGTAAAAGTTAAATATCCTCTTAATTTGTAAGCTATAATAGACTTTAATAGTCTACCATCACTGAAAATAAAAACAAACGAGGGTTATAAGAGATGTGGATGTTATTATTACATCACTTTAGGCTGTATACGAGTATCTAATTATCTATTCGATTTTGTTCATTAAGGCGTGTAATACCTTTTTACGGTATTTTCTTACAAGAGATAATTGTTTTAAAATTTTCTGATGAAAAAATGTTTCCACCAAAAGCATTAGCTTAGTCTTCAACGAAGAAAAATATAGGATTCCAAGGTGATACACAGCTTCTTTTAAATATGTTTGTTTGTATTTTTTCTTAAAGGATATACCACATATAGTAAACTTGTCTCTGATATATGTAGGTCATGAAGTTCACTAAGCAAGTTGTTTTTATATTTCATACTTACTTAGCCATGTATAGAAGAGTTTTATCATGGTAAAGCCATAAATAATGATTGGGTATGCTCATTTCGTGAAAAGTAACTTTCTTCGCATTTTTGAAAAAACAGTCAGGTCTCCATATACTGTGAAGCCAATCCACGTCTAAGATTCTATATTCATCACTCATGTTCTCCGGAAGACGAAGTCGAGGGTCACGCCAGCTTTGAGCCAAAAATATATCGGTAACGTATGTCTGTAAATGAAACTTTATTGGTATAATTTTTGGAATAATATTGTTATATAATTTGATTACCATAGATTCCTCATTAATTGAATCTATTGATAAAACTGTTACATGAAAGTAAACGACAGTAGGTTGTCCTAGAAGTTTTGGCGCTCGATTCTTGTCGTAATTCTTTGATGGGATAGGCAAAATGTCAGGCAAGGATAAACTTGATTCATAGTGTGAAACTAACTCTGCACTCTCCGCATTGACAATGGAAATGTTGCTAGAAGAAAGAATATGGTAAAAAATGTATTGTTCAGTAAAGGGTGTTTTCTTAGAGGCAGAGTTCTCAAATTTAAATTGAACGGGAAAAAGTACATTTAATACTCGTAGCAATAAAATTGCCTTGTTTGTCGGATGATTTCACGGCATTAATGTATAAATATTATTTTGGGGATGTGGCTGCTGCTGCTGCTGGTATATGGTATAATATGGAGGTCAAATTTGCACACACTCTTCGCAGTAAATCAGGCTATATTTCGGGAACAATGCATCGATAGTTGGCTTCCAAGTGCTCAAATATTTCCAGTTTATCGACGTAGATATGCAATTTTACAAATCTCCAGATAAAACAGTCCAATGGCACCGGATGCCAATACATCCATGGGAGCAAGAATATGCCATCGGTCATTCCTTTTATTCCAAATGGGAACTGTGTTGAAAGCACAGTTCCACCCTTGATATGAGTCGAGGCCCATCGAAAACCTGTCACTGATCTAAGGGTCTCAGCACCCACTACTTGTAGCAAGGCTACATCGAGTGAGGCCAGCAGGTGCGCGCAACCTGTGTTATAGGTTTAAACCACAGCCACCACTACGCTCCCACAAAGTGGCCTCTTCAAGTCAGCCCCAGACCGAAGTTCTGCTGTTTGTTTCGTGAGAGGTCGTCATATCTATGTCCTTCTTTTATTTAATATTATGATCAGGGAGTAAATTTAAAAAATAGCACTGATTGGGCTTGGGGTGCTTTTGGGCTCATTTCAATAGGAAATCATTGGATTTCTTTTCGGTGGTTAATTTGATTGCACACAATGGCTGGTACACCCAAATCCGTGAACTCTCATCACAGATCTTTTCGATCGGTAAACAAATCGGGAACGTCTCTCAAATTATCAAGCTCTGCGGACGCTCTTTATCTAAAAAAAACAATCGCTTCGAATCACTAAAAGACGACTTATTTAACTCCATCATTATGCGGTGAAAAATGAGCTAACAAGTGAAATAAAATCTTTAGAAAAGCAATTGCTTAGCAAATTTAATTCGCTAAAATCAGAATTTGATCAGAAACTGGAAAAAGTGGAACATGACTTTAATGATACATGTCTTTCCCTTCATAAATCAAGTCAATCTCTGGAAAATGAAAACAAACTTCTCAGAGACCAAACTGATTTTCTCTCTTGTAAGAGCATTGCTGGTTGTATTGTTTTACATGGAGTACCAATGAGTGAAATCGAAGACCTCAGAAATACTTTTAAATTGTTATGCTCAAAAATAAATATTAATTACATAAATATTATTCCATTTCCCGCACAGCCCTAAAAACAACTCTACCACAAGTGCTGTCATTGTAAAGCTTCCGCGAGAAGAAAATAAAGTGTGTCTATTAAAGGGTCTCTCCATTTACAACAAAGAGAGCTAACGTACTCTCTCTCTTCATGACCTTGGCTTTAATAGCAACATATTTCTTTGCGTATTTGAATGCTTGACTAAACAGAATCATGAAATCTTTCGAAGAGCAATGAAACTAAAGAGTTACAATTTGTTAAAATCTGTATTTACGCGTTTCGGAAGAGTGTTCGTGAAGAAAAATGCAGGAGACAATTCAGTTGCAGTTTCTGACATTTCTGCGTTACCCCAGGGTTACACAGGACTTCTTAACAGTCAGGATTTATCATTGTGTTGGTTTTTTTTTTCAATGAGTGTGTTGTTAGAAAATCATTTTGCGTTTTGTCGACAACCAGACGGTTTATTCTGTAATTGAACATCATCACCGACGGAGGTAAAGCGGAAAAATCATAAAAAGATGCTGAGAAAGCAAACAGACAAAACAAAATGTGATATTGGTACATATATGGACAAACCCATTTCTATTAACCTCATCGAGATTTGAAGCGTAAAACAATATTTTGAGGAATTCGCTATAAGGTGATGGGCATTGGGTATCTTCACCCTCAAAATTTAATGAATAAAGATTTGTTGCAGGTAGAATTACATGTTTGAAAATGAAAAGAAAATTTGAATGCATGTAATTCACATTTTTGTTTTTCATTGGTACTAGGTACCTACTCATACGAAATCCTGGATTGGACTGGTAATTTAGCCTATGTGCACGCGCTTTTAATTTAACCAAAAACCCTTAATGCACAGCAAAATCCACCTGCACTGAGAATTTCAAAATTTTCGCCCTTAAAGTGAAATGAAATCGTTTTAAAAAAGAGAATCCTAAAATGAGACAGAAGAAAATCTGAAGAAGAAAGCAACACACAAAATTTCTCAAATTTTAGAATCTTCGAATCACGAGCAAAGTTTCGGCTGCCAGTAGATCGACAATAGACTGCAAATTTCCTCTCTCGTGTGCATGTACTCAACACATGTAAATATTTCTAGTTTCAATTGCGCGTGTGAACGTTAGGTCACTCAGTCTCTCATGTACAGATACACATCCTGATAGTTAAGAAGTCCTGTGTAACCCTGGGGTGAGTGTCAATCACCTCAACTGAAACTACTCATTTGCCGCTGGGAGTCATGCATAACATGAATCAGCTGACTGAGTTGCTAACTCTCTTCTTTCTGTTTTTTGTTCATTTTCATATGACGTACTTTTTTTCTTACTGTTTTACTAATTCACTTTTTCTACTTTTAATGTATTTATATATTTACTATTTTTGTTTTTATTTATCATTTCTAATTTATGCTTGCATCTTTCAAATAACTATTTTTTGTTACTACGAGTATGTTGTTAATTATATTGCAAATTTTCTTATGAGATGTTCTCCTTTGATACGTTCTGAAGACGGTATAATTCTATTTTTAATACCATTCTTGCAATATGTGGGTCAAATCGGGGAATTAAGGTGTGCCACTTAAATGTCGAAAGCATTCGAAGCATATGAATTTAAACCATCCTGATAAAATCGGGACTATTCTCAATGCAATGTGTGGGTCAAATCAGGGAATTAAGGTGTGCCACTTAAATGTCGAAAGCATTCGAGCTAAGTATACGATCTTGTATCAAACGTTCTGTACCTCTAAAATTGATGTGTAAATGGTCTCTGAGTCTTGGCTTAACTGTCATATTCTATCTAATATGGTTGATTTCCCCAATTTCAAATTATTCAGAAGTGACCGTGTAGATAGGGTAGGGGGGGGTATGTGTATTTATGCCAAAACTTCATTGAAGCCAAAATGTGTGTATACGTCTTTTAGATCTGTGATTCAAGTTTGTTGTATCAAAGTTAGTGCATTGAATGAGACAATGCTCCTGGTTGCTGTGTACTCGCCTCCTAAACGTTTTTAGAAGAAAACGTAGAAGAACTTAAAGACACTTTACTTAAACTACAAAGCAATTATACCAAAGTTCTGGAAGGTGGTGACTTTAATGTGAATATACTTAAGTGCAATAATACAATTAGTCTATTTCAATTTTTCTTTGATGAAGTTGGGTTATCTCCAATAAATGCTCGATGCCCTATGTGTTTTAAATCCCTACATAACCCCTCACTACTTGACATGTTTTTAACTAACAATACGTCAAATGTTCTATGTTCCGATCAAATATGACTAGTGAATTTATTCATGATTTAATTTTTTGTTCATTTAATTTTTCTGTAGACCGATCCAACTGTGTGACCATTTTCAACTTTAGATGTTTTAAAGACATTCATTTTACTGAACTTACACATGCCCTTTACAACTTAAATTCGCGTGATGTATATTTTATACCCAATGTTGACGAAAAGGTTGAAATTTTTAACAAACTAGTCAATTTATTATATGACAATTTCGTACCTGTTGTAACTAAACATATTAATTCTCGTCCGTGTCTGTGGTATAGTAGAGCAACTCAATGTAAAATTACCGAACGAGAGCGTCTTTATAAAAAAATCAAATGTAACCCGATGCTAGAAAATAGGCTTGAATATACTTCCTTAAGAAATGAAGTCACTGTCCTTATTCGCAATGCCAAAAAGTCTTATTTTTTAATCAAGCTCGAACCTAATTTAGGTTCTAGCAATTGTGGAAAAAAAACTTAGGTGTAGTGTCTGATAGAAAATTGTCTGTGTGTTCGTTATCTTCTAATGAAGTCAGTGAGTTTTCTCCCCGGTTGTTCCTGAACCCCCTGTAGATACGAGTAGTTTGATCATTTCGATACCAAGGCTGTATCAAATTACTTCGAAGAAAAAAAAAGTTTTACTTTTTCACCACTTAACAAAGAATGAATTTGATTTAACATAAGAACAAAGAGTAGAGTCCAAGTACTAGAATATTTAGAAATAGATTTAATGTAGTAATAGAAAGTATAGGAACTTTAGAATGTAGTAATAGAAGAAATATCATAGAACAAATTAAAATATAAAGTAGAAAGTAGGTAGAAAACTTAACACATCGGCCTCCTTGAAGTATACTAAGTATGTTTAAACTCATCTATCGGTAGAGGATTAAGCTTCGCAGTCGCTCGTTCAAAAGATCCGAATTGTGTCTTGACTTGTGCTACACGATGAACGCCATCTGTTCCAGGATACGTCTCAATCACTCGCCCAAGTGTCCATGGCGGAAGATTTTCGTCTTGGATAAGAACAGGAACTCCTGGTTTGAGATTAATGCCCTTCGATTCCCATTTGTTACGCTGCTGAG